>JAZEWU010000005.1:3234828-3253047 GCA_036362915.1 Geotria australis
TGAAGCAGAGAAAAGGAACAATCGACACAGCTATCCCGAAAGAACAGCTTGTAAAGAGAACTCAAATCCCACTGGGAACATCGACGCGACTGCTTTCCGCACCAACAGGTCTTACAGGCCCGGACGTCTCTGACTGCACGAGGGATGACAACAGATTGCACATCCGCACGACACCACTGGTCACTATCACGTCTGACGATGCTCGGAAAGCTCTATATATTGACGACGCTCACTCACAAGGCCACAGCAGGACGGCCAAACAGTGCAAACAGAGAAGACCAGAACTCAATTCTGACTACAGCCGTCCCGGGAGAAGCAGCAAACCCCAAACGCACACTCATCACGGCCGTTAAAACCATCGCAAGTTGCGCTATTACATAGCATTTGTACACAGTGTGGTGGGAAGCGAGGATGTACAATAAAGACAATTACAAATAAAGCCACAATCTAAAAACAAATGCATTTAAAAAATTTACAATTAAAAGACTTCAATTCAAAGCAAACGCAACAATCCACAAGGCCTTGCAAAGAATAAAAATACAAACTGAAATCTAACCAAGACGAATACTGTTTTTCATAAATGAGTAGGGACAAAAATGCCTGTTGCATTGACACGAAAGCCGGAGAGCATGTCGCGATGCTGTGCTAACCATGGGGCGCACGTGCAGTCGATAATTTTTGCTTGGCAAGGTGCGTGATGACCTCCCTGTCATGGCATGCCGGTACGTGCCTGCTTGTTACATAAGTCACCCACATGGAGTGATACAGAGGTGAGAGCAATGAGCTGGGACCGCCGAGAGCTTGCGATTAAATCCTAGCAATCGCTTATTATTAAATCGAGATGATAGTCTCGGGGCAGTCACTAATGACTGCACGCACACACAAAAAAAAATCACATCAAATTTGGTGTTGCACTTAATACGGTTAAATTCCAGCTTGCAGAATTAAAAATATTTGTTTGACTGTCATGTCGTGAACATTTAGAGCAGGGTGAGTGGAAAAGTACTGCCACCTATTGTGTGAATCAGGTCACCGGAAGGGATCTCGGAAGTAGTTCTGCAAGATTCACTTCAACAGGTTGCTCTCTAACACAGCGGGTTACTCTGCTCTTCGAGAGTTCCCGATGGATTATTTGTCCCCGAACATGACACCAATAACAAAATAGAGATAAAATAAAAACATAAATAAGTTATGTATAAAAAAAAACCCACAAAAGTGATGTTTCCATATATCTGGCCGTATCAGGTGAACACAAGGTGCAATGAACAACATGTGCACCATGCTGTCGCAGGAATCCCACATCCAGATCTTGCAAGTTGACTATATTTTCTGCTGTAATAATTTGCATCAATCATATATGATTAATGCATATTTGGTTGGGTGCATTAAAACAGAAAATAAAGTTGTTGTCATGTTTTACATTGAAATAAAGCAATCAGCTTGTGCGCAGGATCTCGATGGACTCTTGCATTGCGAGACTGATGATTGAGATGGCTTGGGAAGGCATTCATCCAGCAGTTGATTGGTCATGGCTGAAGATGATGCCAGTGAAGTAAATGACTGACACAGATCTGTAAGCCAATCTTAGTCAAAATAACTACGCAGTGAGAAATATGTTTGTCATGCTTCAGTGGGCATTCTCCTCTGTGCCATGTGAACAAGAAATGTGAAACCACGTGGTGACATGCACCAGACTAAGGTACAGAGATGTACTGCCGCATGTCTGTATGCTTGTATGTATACAACGGGAGTGCTCATATTTACAGTAAACAAACATTAATAATACCACCAATAAACATGCAAATGTAAAAGTATAGACGTAAAGTATTCCGCTCAGCACAGTTGTCCTATTTAAAGATATTCCATGTCGTTGATATATTTGGTTTGCCAAGTAAATATTTAATGAATGCATATTTGGTAAGCCATACATTTTCAATGAGCTGTGTGCCCAGACAAAACTTGTCCTTTTTTTTTTATATTATTTAAATGTTGGCCTAGTTAATGAAATGTCTTATTGAGTTGCTAAGTTGCAATTGACTAATCTTCTTCTCTAGCATATTAAGTCCTTGCTCGACGGCATCAAGCCGAAGTATTATATTGTATGTAGTGTTGGCTTATACCACTGACCTGTAACGTGAAACAAATGTTGTCTGTCTAGACACTTAATATCACAGCCAATTTTTCTTAAATGCACTGCAAGATGCCTTATTTATAGCAGCCCAGCACTACTTTTACCCAAACTCACAACAGAACACAAGCTACCGGCTGATTATAGACATACGAACGTGTCTTTAACAGCATTATACAAGCCAATTTGACTAATACCATCCACTGTTCCAACTACTAAAGATTTAGCGTATACATTTGACTTATCATACCCTACACCAAAAAGCTTGCTAAAATCAGCCAACAGAGCCAGTATAATTTTGGTTGCTTCTGCTTTGTTACATGTTATGAACATGTGCTTGCATTCAACTAATAGAAGACAAGTCAGATCTTTTGAAGGATAATCGCTGCTCAAAAAAGTGGGCCAGTGCTTAGACTTAACACGTGTAAACACTACAATGAAAAAAGTCACCAACTTCTAACCAGACGAGACCTTCTAAACAGCAATGGCAAATTTCCCATGAGCAATCGCACGACCATTCCCTTTGTACCTACAATCAATATCAAAGCACGATTCTTCTTCTTCTTTGCGATTCTTCGAAGCACGATGGTCAGCTTCTGGACATCGTTGTCTTTCAGCTCGGCCTCGAAGTGTTCGATTGACATATGCGTGTTTACATTATCTGGAATCTCGTGTGCTGGGTCTAATATTCACTGCACGTTAAGTCCACTAGAGGCCACTGAATCCCACGTAATGCTCACTCAAGCTGCTTGCAGTTTTAGAAAATGTGGATGCATTTGCAGCAGGAACAGTATTTTACTGCGACACATTTTAAATTGTGCTGCAGATGCGCCTGCTGAAGTCTTGCCAGCAGGCTGCGTCTGTGTGTGCGAGACATATTCTCGCTGGACCTCACCTGCATCTGCAGCATTTACAAAAGGTGATGTATATAAGCAACTGTAACACTATTATAGTAAATCCAAATCTGAGATTTTGTTTTACAATTTAATTAGCAAGTGAGCAACCATCTTTAGATTACCTTTGTTGCTTATCATTTGACCAAGAGCCGCCAATCACGAGGCACATTCCCTCATGCAATCCCATTTTAAATTCAAAAAAAAGATGACAATATTTTTTTGCAATATTTCAACTTGTCTATCAGAAACACTGTCTTGCAGCGATGCATACACGAGTCCTAAAACTGTAAAGCATGTGTTCCCTGCCACAGCTACAGTGCAACATACAGCTTAGAGATGAGATTATGAACATTTGCTCTACCACTGCCTGACCTGTTCAACCTTATCCTGTGCCCCCCGAGGATTCTTGTCATTGTGCAGGCATCAGGATTGAGGCATGAAGGTCATGCTGTAGAGGTTGTCATGGTAGCAAGCAGCAGAGAACAATCTCCTCCATTGTGCATTGCAACAAGGCATTTTTTTCACTTTAAGTGGTTGAACAGAGGGAAAAACCTAACACATAATTGAACTGTTGATACATTTAGTTCTTGAGTGGTTGTGTCTGTAAAAGCGTAAGCACTGTTTGGTGTAGTGATGTATATTTTTAAAATAGAAATGTAAGGACTTTACCTTATTTTGAACACATTTGTGTTGCTTTCTTACAAGCACGAAATAACGGAAAATAAACTGTATTTCATTTACTTGTTTCTATGTTTTTTGAAATGAGGTGAGCTGAATTTCCCACCAACATATGAATATATGTATATATTTAGGGGTGATCAAAGTAATGTAATTTTGCAAAATAAGTTTACTCATGTAATGTGGGCTTTGTTCAAGCACTGAAAATGGTTATGAGTGGTAAGTGAATTTGAGGTTAATAGGTTCTGTAACAATCGGTTTTACCAATGTTTTAAAAACACATTTTTAAGATGACAGGAGCTTATTTAAATAGCCAAATAGTGTTCGTTCATTAAAATATACGCAGGGAGTGAGTCTTAGAGTTATGATGTGTGCATAAAAGAGAATTGACCTGCTGCGTAGTTCAAAATGAAGAAGCCACACTATACAGATGGCATTGTCAAAGCAGAGCAAGCACAGCTGTTTTGTCCGTGCCTCTTTAATTGGCAACAGCAGTAGCCAATACATGGATCCCGATCCACGGGCATCTTGTAAATTATATATTTTGTGGATTTCAGAACAATATCATAATCAGGCCAGAATTTTCATTACGGCTGATGGCAAATTAAAATCCTCGACGAAAAATTCACACATTACAAAAAGAATATGTTCATCCAATAGATGGCAATTGTACTTTATGTCTATACTCCTGGTGTATTGGCCACTGCTGCCTTAAGACATTTTGATCACCCCCTCGTATATACTGCAAATGCTAAAACTCATATTTATTCATACGCTTGCATCCAAGTGTACAGCAAACAGAAGTTCTGAATGGCTGATTGTATTCGGTGACGCTCTTGATGGGTTGCAATGGATCACCCAGTGCCAAAGTTACAGGCCACCTGTGAAGGTGGCATCATTGGGCGCGCACACAAACACACACGCACACAAGTCCCCACCCTGGGCCGCTCGCTCGCTCACACCATGCCCTCCAGGTTGTCCTTGGTGGCAGATTCAGGAGGTGGCTTGTCAGCCACGTTCCCTGCCTGCAGATACTTGTGCTCAAATTGTTTCAGCATGTGCACGATCTCCTGGTGTCCGAAGCGTACGGCCTCATCCATCGGGGTGTTACCCCACCTGTGGGTAGGTCAGGCACACGTGCATGCGCACGGCAGAAGTGTACGTCAAGGCACCGCAGCGCAGAGCAATGGGCGGCAATAAACAGCAGCGTGGAGCAATACCGCCCAACGGAGGGCGACGGCTCAACGGACCACAGGTTTCTCGTTCCAGTTTCACATTCTACAGTTGTTGGTCACTACAAAGCCAGATTATGGTACCATTTACAACCTCTGGTTTCCGATAAAGCACTATAAATCTGAAACAGCCGAACTATGGCTACATACAGTAAAACCTAAGAGCACTGAAAGACACATTCCAGGCTTTCCTACATGGTTGGTACTCACGAGTCATCACTTGCAGTGCCAAAGAAATAGCATTGAGCACAATTAACCCTCTGTGTCAAACCTGAATATTTCTCCCACCCCAAAATGCTAATTATTCAATGTCAAAAGCATCTCTGTGGCACAAGGGACTCTTCACTAGCACATTCACTAGCAGCTTTTAACAGGAATGTGGAACACCACATTCCCAAGGCAAGAGACAATCTCTACACTGGCCAAACGCTGTTGATGTCACCCAATGCCATCTGATTTTACAATACACAAAGGGACTTATTTTAATGAAGGGTCTTCAATTGTGAGTAGGCCACTCTGGCATGTTTTTTGTGTCTCAAGAATCCCGCAAAGAGCTTGCAAGCTCACTGGGTATTTTCTGCAGTAATAATAAACATCTATCCAATAATAATAAAGTACATCTCAGACAGATGAGGCCATTACAAATGTTGCCTATATACTTATCCACTATGAGCCACTTTATAATGAATCACAGAGCCACTGCTGCAACCATAGATCTCATCATCCCAAGGACTTACAATGTTTCGGGCTCTTGTTAAGTGTATCCCTGCTTAGTCTAAGTAATACTTTTCCATCTGTCTGACCTTAAGCTCTGGCCTTCAAAGACAATGACTCCATGACCCATACCAGCGACACACGTACCTGTCTTTGGGAGTAGGGTTCACCTTGCATTTCTCCAACAGAAAACGCACCACATCCAGGTGGCCTGTGATAAAGCAACCCGGCATGTCAGTGCGTCTTAATCACGCGAACAAAACAAGAACATGATGCTATAATGCTGGATTAAACTGGCTCTTTAAAGTTATCTGAAGCCACTGTACTTTTCGGTGATGAAAGAATCATTTATTTAATTAGATAACTAAACATTACGTTAGTGCTATGACTCTTACAGTTTCAATATAGAAAACCTTTGGACTCACAAGACAAGAATGTTAGGGTCTGTATGCTCATAAAAGAGTAGGATTAAAACTTCTTAGTGGTCATGACCCAGTGGTGGAAGTGTCTCTGTTTACGACCCCTGTGTTGATACTGATAAAATCAATCCCAAAGACGTCACGGAGTGCACTGACACCCGACTGGAATTTGAGATGACAAACTAGACAGTCTGCTACGTGCCTAGTGAGCCCCTCAAGTAATTTGCGCAAGTGGCAATCGCAGGGCCCCATCGCTAGGTGTGCGGTGCCAACCAAACACACATCAAGGTGGGGTGTGCGTGTGGCACACAAGGGACCTCACCTTCTGCAGAGCCCACATGCAGCGCTGTGCGGTAGTCATAGTCCCTCTGCTCCATGTCCATGGCTGACAAGGCATACCTAAGCACATGCAAGAAACACACACCACTTAAATGTGACATTCACACCAGCATAGTGTACACCAGAACCCGGAAAAGCCTTTCAAAGGTGTATAGTCACATGGGACTGTCTGTTTTTCAGCGATATTTGTATTAGGGGAATTTCTACTTGGTTTTTACTGAATTGTTTCTTTATGACTATGTAGATTGCAGATCTAGCCATTGATGCAATGACATGCTGTAAATGCAACACTGACCGTCGCCTTATATCAAAATAATGTCTATATATACAGTACATATGCAGACATTTTGTTAATCCACTGCTTGATGAGGGCCACTCCACACCATGCAGGTCATGGGTGATGTTTGACAATACATGACCACACTGGTGAGTGTGGGTTGGTAAAGGCAGGAAGCATAGACGAAGCAGTCCAGTGCAGTCCATCAATGGATTATTCTGTACTGCCCTCTTTATACAGCACTGCACTGCAGCCTATACCAGCTGTTTATGCATGGTGGGCATCCATCCGGGCACTATCTAACCTCAAATCTGACATCGGGTGCATTCTGGATTACATGTATTTTTGAAAAACGTTAATATAATAGATTAGAAAAAACCAAAAATTACTGTTGCAAGTTACATTGTGCAGTGGATCCTCCATGGGTGCTGTACGAGCACAAGAAATAAACAGTAATGCGCCCCCCCCCCATAGCTTTGCCATTAAACGCAAAAGAAGCATCACCTTCGGAGAGCTGACACATCGCCACTGTAGGCTGCAAACAGGAGGCTGATAACCGACTTGGCCTAAAAAGAAACAGTGATTTTAAGGCAGAACATAGGATCCATATCATTTCACTCATCAATTAATTATTTTTTATGGAGACTATAACATTTGTATATATTTTTTAAAACTGGAGTGTTAAAAACATGGCATCTCTCTACACAGCTAGGCAGGACGAGCAATGACCATACCGACATGTCTGAAAAGCCTACACAGTGACCTGTCTATCCTCTTGAGTAATATATGCGTATGTATTTGTAAACAAATTAGTGAACAAAGCCCGTGCTGGTGCTGGCAGGCATGTGTCTCACCTGTGCATCGCGACCCTCCGTCCGTGGGTCCAGCTTCTTGACAAAGTGTCGCAGGTTGTCATAGTTGTGGAAGTTGAAGACGGAGACCAGTTCCTGATGAAGACACGGAAGGGCATAGACGCACGGTCACACATTCACAAGGCAGGCCCAGCAATAACGCAACCACAAAGTGAATGTATACAGAGCCCGACACTCACACAGCAAGCCCTCAACGATACAGCCGCACACACTGCAGCACACATCCAACAATTGTTATCTCAAGCGTATCCAACGCAGCGGTATCCTCATCGCAACACACAATGCTATCGTTCACAACCATAAATTCATTTTAAACCTGGCATCACCACGTGCCGCACACGAGAAAACGATCGCCGCATCGGACGGTGCCAATTACCCGCTCTGGCAATACTGTGCGCCATACCTGACAGTACTGAATGCCACGAACGCTGTTGCCCAGGCGATCGAGTGCGGGCGACCAGCACATGACTCCCATCACGTTGGGCACCACCAGCAGGATACCGCCCGACACCCCCGACTTGGCCGGGAGCCCCACCTGACATCGCACGGCACGACACACAGCGGGAGCGCTACAACAACGCTGACGAATATTCCAGGCTCGGTAGCGCGGCTTTAATCTGATACCGTTGGCCATGTGTGCGAGGTGTAATAAGCAGCGATTAGCTCGTGTGATGCGCCACAATCCTGGTGACTCGGATTTTATTCCCAGCCCTCCACATCAGTGGGACGTGGTATCCGAACTGGTTGTGGATTTCTACCTACGGCGATTCAACATTAAGTAAGTACCCCGTGTATTCTCTGAATATTAGCACTGAAGAGACAAGGGGGGGTCAGGTGTTATCGTGGCCACACCGCCTCCTCATGTGCTGTGGCAGCACAAAGTGGCGTCTTCCTACGAGCACTAGTTCCCACATGTTATAAGCAAAATGTGCATGTGTTACATTGTTCATTAACAGCACCTGCCACTAGGGCCTATGGTATGATTCACATTTTGAAAGAGTGCCATTTAAAGCTTGCGGATTGCTCCATCTTGGCCTCGGCAGAGCGTAGGCAGAGTCCCCTGCCAGGCTTCATGGACTTCGACCAGCTTATAAATCACACCCTCCCTGCCTGAAAGAGATATTTGTTCTTGTTATGGGGAGCGAGTTTGTGTTTTACACACTGTGCTATTATGCCTTGGGGCGACAGGGTGGCCTAGTGGCAACATCTGCACCTCACAGAGAGAAAGTCCTGCCGAAGGCAGTTCGATTCCCGCCTCGGGCGCCTGTGTGGAGTGCGTGTGTTCTCGGGCGCCTGTGTGGAGTGCGTGTGTTCTCCCCCTGTTCTGCGTGGGTTTCCTCCGGGTTGTCCGGTTTCCTCCCACAAATAAAAAAAAACACTCATTAAGTTCCATCGTTCAAGCAGACAAAACTACACGAAACACGGCACGTCTGCGCAACCGACAGAAGCACAGCTAATCAAGTATCTACTCATGGCACCAGCGTGCGAGCGGCAACCCACATTCGCATCCTGGCATTCAGCGACCATCGACAGCAAACAGTGGACAGTGACACTGTTCACCGAATGCCAAAACCCTAATCTGGGTCACCGCTCGCACTCAGGCGCCACGGGCGTGCTCGGGCAAACAAGGGCCGCGCTCCAACGGCAACACACCTGGAAGGCGAACTGCCCGGAGAAGTCGTACATGCCGCACGAGTGCATGAGGCTGAGCGTGTTGCGCACGGCCTCGGGGCTCATGACGCGTTCGCCCGTGGTGGGGCAGATCCCGCCGTTAGCCAGCGTGGCCGCCATCACGCTCGCCGACTCGCAAGTCACTTCGATGGAACACAGCTAGGGCACGCACGCACAAGTACAAACGTAAATCACCGCTGTAGCCTTAACAGAGTTTTGGGGCAAATGCTGTTCACGACCAAGCGCTTATGAAGGCCGGCACGGCACACGAGGGGATTGGGTAGACAGCACGACCCCCGGCAGCATTTGTTTCCATAGTGGCGATGTTTATGCATCGCACCAGGTACTCTTTTGAGGCTCAGGCGACCTAAAGGACTGGTGTTGGCCATGAGTGGAAATCGAACCCGGGTCGCCAAGTTCGTAGTGCGTGAACTAACCACAGCACCACCACTCCCCACCTACACAGACGCACAAGCATGGTTTCTGCTATTATAATCTTTAATGTTCACCACTTGCTTATCGCTGAACCACAAACAGATGTGAGTGCGCCCCAGTTGCTTCTTTATGCAGGAAGATATTTGTTTACTTAACCATCCCAATTACTTTAGGGAGCTCAAATTGAGGTACCTGCCAAATAAGATCCAGACTCTTGACCAAGCTACGTTAATTAGTTAACTTATTAATAACGTACAGTGTTTACAAATCATAACAACAAATTGAAGTTGGAAGGCTCTGGTAAAACATTGTCCTGAGTACACTTGCAAATTATGTACTCGGGTCAGAAATATGTGCCATGTTATGATGCTAATACTACATTTGATTTGCAACATTCAAATGTGCTAATGTGCAGCTGCCTTCCACCTCTCCCCGCCTCTCTGTGGTTTCCTCGCGCCTCTGAGTCGTTCTCTCTTCGAATGAATACCTTCGAAATGTAATGATTATGTACACGTTATGTAATTGTATTTATTTAAGTAAATCGTTGACAGATATTTCAAAGTAACCAACGGCGAGGAAGATGTCTGTCTGTAAAATCCAACACAGGTGGCAACCCAGGCTCACCCACCTGGAAGTAGAAGTCCAGGCAGCCAATCAGATCCGTGCCCTCGGGAAAGCACTGGGATTAGGAATAAAGAGACAATGTCATTAGCCCTCACATACAACACAAAATGAATAACGAACACTCCCATAAAACATGTGTGAGTGCACATGGAGGGGCAATGGCCAAGTGGTTCATAAACGTCACTGAAATCCCTGTTTCGTGATTTTAATTTGTGATCATAAAAAAAGACAACTTTGGCCCTCTCTTACGTCACCTTAACATTAAATGACTGATGTAAGTTTTCACGGCTCGATTCATGATGGTTGCTTTTGAAAGATGTTCTTCCATGAGTGCTCTTGACGTCACACTCCTCGCTTTGAAGAGCAGCCATCATTAAATTACTATTGTACTTGGTGTACTGGAAAAACATCAGCACTGGGTAGTTGTACTGGCTTGAATTAGTACTCCATAATAGCAGTTACCCCTGAGGTCTATATGTGTATACAGAAGATACTTGTCCTACATCAAGTGTGTGTGTGTAGGAAGAAGACATGCATCAATGAATTGATTTAAACTGATTCTGGTCCTCGTGATATTATACATAGATCGGTGTGCATGAAAATCAATGGCTAACTATTCATGTAAATGACACTTCTTCCAATGGAGTGAACGCATTTATGACCAACAAAACAAAAACACGCAAAAGCGCGACTAAAATCGTGACAAGTCATTGAATTGCTGGAATGGTAAATCATTACGTGCCTTATATGTAGCATATGATGACAGCTGCTATACGCAATGCGTGGTGAGGTTTGGTCTGTAGTAAATCCAGTTAGTAAATGGTCAGTAAAACCTATCCAAAACAGTTGTTGCTTGAAAAACAACTCTGTGCTGAGAATTATCCCAGTAACGTTCAACACAAGCTACAAGTAGTTTTTTTTGACATTTGCTAAGAATGTGCTAATGTGCATTTATTTTGTATGTTATATAACGTACATTACCACATGAGCACGTCTGTGGAAAAAAAATGCTTCAAGTGCAAAGGACGCTAAGTAGTTTGCCAATAGCAGGCCTCCAGGCATAACAAGCAGGTCACGATGTGTGCTGCAGGTGAACGTAATACTTCCTCATGAATATGCTACATGAGGACATGGTGCCAAATAGAGATGCTGCTCTGAGCTGTGAGCTTCTGAGAACCAGAATGAACGGCGAGAGATAAATAGCCTACTGTCAAAACCCACCAGTAATAATAATATAATAATATAGCATTTTATAGAGTGCCTTTCACCACAAGATATTGACCTTGGAGGAATTTACGATTCAGTCTTAGTACCAGCTTAATCCTCTAGAGAGTCACAGGGAAGCAGGAGCCTATCATAGGGTGCAAGGCAGGGCTATACCCAGGATTGGACACGAGTTAATTGCAGGACACCGGGGCTAAATTTAGGCATGCCAATTAATCTCAGCAGTATATTTTTTGGACTGTGGGAGGAAAACGAAGTACCCGGAAAAAACCTACCGGGACACTTCACAGAGAAAGGCACCCGAGCCGGGAATCGAACCAAATACTATTTGCTGTGAGGCAGCAGCGCTACTCACTGCAACACCTTGCCACCCTGGGAATTGAGCAATATTATTTTATAACAGTCACTAAAGCACAGTGAATGAGTAGTAACTGTGATGATGATTAACCAGCACGTTTATAGGCCTCGGAAAGTTTTCATTTCTTACCAAAACCCAAAAATATTATGGCACCATATCATTACATTAACAGCCATTATTACCTATAGTTGCACACAAATGTAAAACTTTTTGCAACGTTTCTCAAAAATGTAATGGACACTCAATAAGCAAAACTATGTATTGTAAATATGTATTACTTAAGAACCCATACCTATACACGGAATGTAGAAAAACACAACTGTTCCTGTCCTTGCATTACTAAAGTAAAATCGATGATGCCGACAACAACCAAAACTTGTTACAGGGCATACTGAGCTCCTGCCTTGAACCAGTAGCATAAATACGTAAGGTTGAGAAGGAGACAGACTCTGTACAACCTCAGGGCACCTTGGCCAATGAAGCATGCAGGCACGTGAAGAGGTAATTAACAACGGGGGTGCGGGCATGCAAAGGGCATAGGGACTGTATAGTAGAGGACGGGGTGGGGGGCACGTATTAGTGAGCTCACCTTCTTCTCCTTCAGGTAGTAGCCAATGGCGAAGTTTCGATCGCCAGATTCTCTCTCCGACTGGAACCTGCCAAGGCACGGCGAAAATACAGAAAGAGTGCATGCGAATGAGGTAATACATGCTATCGACTGTCACATGCTGAGACAGCGAAAAGATAACGCTGTGCATAGAAACTAAATGGCAGCTGTACAGTAGTATACATCATGGGACTCAAAACGTTATCATTAAATTATCTTCATCGCTAATGACGGTTCTGAGATCACGGAGCACATTCTACATTTAGTCAGTCAGTCTTTATTTAAGCTTGGAAGGAACTGTTGAGCTATGTAGCTCTTTTAAAGATTTCTTACAGTAGTATGCAGGGGCCAATGTCTCCAAGCGACAATCACTGTCGACCCACAGCATAGCTGCATAGCGAGGGAATGCATTAATTAACCCATTGAGAGAATTTCTCTCAAGAGCTGCTTTTTTGGGATAGTCGTGTCGAGCGTTCCTTTTCTCTCCTTCGCGACGTTTCGCCTCTCACGTCTGAATTCATATGCCTGCTAATGTCTTCAACGTGCGAGGCGATTCGTTGCGAAGGAGAGGAGAAACATTCAACAAGGCTATCACCAATGTGCAGATTCAGAGCAATTCTCATACATCGGGCCGTACAAACCTACATCAATATATGAAATCACTATTATAAATGCACACGGCCAGCCTAACATTAGCACACTGTGGATTGAAAGGTGAGTAGGCCGCAAGGTGTAGGTCGGTGAACTCACGTGGCATTGCTGAAGCCCACATACTCGTGCCCACCCATCTTGTTAAGGTACTCCATGACCTGCATCGGTCCAGTGGGAAGAAGGTGGCACAAGAGGAACAGATGACCGTGAGACACATGGCAGGAGGAGGTGTATCATACAGATACGTTAGCCATATGATCTGAAACCTCTGTCATTGCCTGTGTGCGATGTCCATCTACCAGAGAGGGCAGTGGTTCTCATCACTGCTCCTTGCAATTCCTCATGTCAAACGTAAAGTACTCAATTCAACCGAATATTATCGACCTTACATGGACGCTGTGCGGAGTCAATACCCAATAAAGATTTATACTGGAAACTTTTAAATTTGAAGTTGAGCAGTATTGAACAGCTCCAAAATAAACAAGTGTATTCAAATGCCTTGCATTAGTAATCATGCTATCATATGTTGAACTGTATTATATTAGCAAGGCATTTCTAAGTTTAATCATTGTCATGAACAATACACGCTGCCCTTGCGAATGCATCCATGCAGATTATACACAGTGGCAGTGGTAAGAAAGTGCACAGGGCAGCCTCAGGACTGAGAATGGTCCGTAATTAAAGAAGACGTTCGATGAGCGTGCATAGTGCCCATTATTGCATTAGAGCACTGACGAATTACCGTGTAAAATTAGCCATGGTATCTCAGGTGTATAGACCAAGGAAGTCTGACCCTTGGGATTCTATATATAATTAGAATCCACACACCGATGATTGGGTTGGATTACACCACGGCCGATTTCCTTTATCTCTATGCAGTGCCATTCAACCTTGGAAAGTATCCAGGAATCAACGCTTCAGATAATACAGTTAAATCTCCAAAACTGAACCTTATATAGCTCGCGTTTGAAAATGTCATTAAATATGGAATATGCACAATTGATATATATATCATGCAGCACATTATCATCGGGCTAAATGTAGTATGAAACCCACAAAATGACCATTAGATCAATGACTCTAATAGTAATGGGCACCTTGATAGGCACGTGGGTTGGGGGAATGTCCTTGCTGCCATAGACAACGATGAGATAAGGTGGCTGTTTGACCCAGGCAAATTACGAGGCCATTGGCTGGTGTTGAAATATAAATACACCAGAGCCCCATGCGGAGATTTGGGCCAGGACGGCACCGGTGGTCATGGCTTGTGCAGCACACACTAACATTTTCTGAAGGAGAGTTACTTACATGGTCAAACTTCTCAGAGATGTGCGCTCCTTGCTGTGAACAGAAAGAAAACATATATACTGTTATACTTCCGTGAAGATTAGTCCCTTAGAGTACACTATTATTTATTTTGTTTAATCCTAACTTATTTTCCTTTAGTGTACATATATAACATATCTGTTAGTGTCTGCATATCCTCAATTATGAATCATCCTTCCTTAGCTATTACAGGCATCTGGAAGCACCATGTGTGTGTGTCTTGCATTTACATACAGGATAAAACAAACCACTCTTTATAGCAGGACGTGTAACTACATACTGTGTTTAATAAACATTACCCGCATTCCACAAACACCACCACCAAGATTTTCATTAGTGCCGCGTATGCGTCAGCCACCATAAACATGCCAAGCTATCGTGTTCCACACCACTGTTTATTGCTATCACTTATTTAATGGTGATAATATTTGTGTTGGATGGAGCCACGGAGATGATTTCTCAGCTGATGTGGTGTCCATGGCTAGCATGAGAAGACCAGTCTATTTTAAAACCCCTCCTTTCCAGCTCAATGTCAATTCTTGACAAAATACGAAAAAAACGAGTCCTGTAGATCAATAACCTCAGTGTTTAGTCTCTAAAGACCATTGCATTTAGTTCCACTAATACAAATGTACATAATATCATGTACATCGTACTATGTATAGGTATAGAAACCAGGAATGCTTCGTCAGGTATATCAAACCATGCATTAGTATGAATTAAATGCGAGTGAATGACGTCGAGTGCTCAGATGGGAGGGGGAGTTTTCCACTCAGGACAGACTTCACTGCCAGCCCAGGGTGGTTCTATAAGACAGTGCTGCAACTATAAGTTGAAATATTATAATCTGCCATTTCCTCATCTAGGAGCAGTAATCTGGCAATATGTCCATCATTGTCATATTCTACCAAACACTTCGAAGCCAAGCTGAAAGACAACGATGTCCAGAAGCTAGCCATCGTGCTTCGAAGAATCGCAAAGAAGAAAGAAGATATGAACCCATACAGTGCTTAGACGATACTGTGCTGTAACAGGCATTCCACCTGAAACATATAATTTATGCAGCTGTTACGTGCATTTAAACAGCTTTGTAACAAAGTTATCACGTGACTAAAGGCACATTAGAACGTTGAACTGGAAATTCAACGATTACATTTCACAGCTGTATTCTGGTGGCTACGCGGAAGATGTGTGCAGGTGCCATGTGCATGTTTGCTTTTACGAAATATAACATTTCAGAATGTATGATTTAATTGAGAGATCTACAGCTCAAGTGAACATGTGATTTATGGTCATTTATAAAAAAAAAAACACCTTTCAAGCCGCACTGTTAAATTCAGGTCATGTTATGCACATTAAACTCCCAGAAAGCATTTTTCATGCACATTATAATCCTGAAAATGTCAGGGCTGAATTTTCATCATGCAATCAATGGATTACTGTGGGCTCGATATTTTCAGTCCTGCCTATTTGTGCAAATTGGGGCAGACGTGCGTCAGCACAGGACGCTCTACCCAGAGCCATGTGAATCCCACTTCAAGGTCAAAGCAGCTCCACCACATAGCTAAGCTTAACCCTTGCACCAACGCGGTAACTTTGTCTTTGAAGTGACAAATTTACCGAACATTAATGATAAATTATCAAGCGATCCATTAGAGATAAATGACCTAAAGAACTAGTACGACAATGGTTGTGTGCATTTACAGAAATCCTGAAAATGTAAATTATAACTAAAACTGCATACAGTCGCAACATATTAAGTGTAGGAGGTAGGAGCAGTGTGTAATGCTATTCCTACTCGACAATCAGAGCATGCATAACAAGAATATTTCTGCAGTCAATGTAGGGTTACAATTGCGTTGGAATATTTGACTTGGCATGGGCTATGTTCATTGCAAACTTGATTTGAATTGTGCACAGACGTTTGGATTACAGGAGGCTTTCCCCCGGAAACAACTTCACTTACTGACCATTGCAATGCAGAGCATGAAGGATTATTAAGCATACAGTGACGCACCAACACACCCGTCATCGCACAGCAGCGCGAACACAGGGTAATTGACAGCCCTGCTTATTCAAATTTAATCGTGCAATTTATTTTTATTCCCAGAAACAAAGAATGTAACCAATAACTTGGAAAATTATTTTTTCAAATCTAGTGGCAGCTATCTTCAGTAAAAAAGCAGGTTCTTCCAGACAGCTCTAACAAGCTATATGAACATGACATTATAAACAATCCTCCATTAAACGCAGTCACCCATTTTATTGTTTATTCAATATGTACCACGGCAGCAATATTTTTTGTTTCAGACGGGCTCCCTGCAGTAGCAAAAAGCCCTCGGACAAGCGTCGCAAATTAATGAGATCCGAGCACTACCCATAAAATTAACCCTCGTCAAGCTCCGCAGCACCGACACGTGGGCTGCAGGGGCCAGCTGTGTGCCGGCATGCACGCGCCTGGCTGGCCAGCAGCGAAGACAGGCAAACTCACATACTGTCAACAGCGGGTGGAGTAAAACCTCCCACCTTCCAAAACCAAACTAATACATTAGAGAGCTTTCCTGGTTATGGGGGGGGTTGTATGTCATGTTGCAAATAAGTAGATACATAATACCAAACATACAATTGTTGTATTATTCACACGCAATCAACACCTAACACATTTAATCAAAACACAGTAACTTAATGATAGTGACGTAAATATTTACAATCGAATATTACAAAAACATGTTACTGTAAGTCATGCACCATTACCATGAAACAGTAACAGTGCACCCAGGAGCACGGTTTCACTGGATTCAATAGTATCGATTACAACGGTCGGGGAAGGGGTCTAATATTTGCTACCCCAAACAACTTAATTAGCACGTAAATAGTGTTCTGGTTGGCGTTTTCATGTTCAATCAAAATGTGATTGTGATGATCATCATGCACTTTATAGTGAAAGTGTACATCTTGGGAACCATAGTAAAAATTCGTGGAACCGTGACCATACGAGAGCTTTGGACATCAGCCACCGTGCCAGGAACCAGCCGTGTGTAGCCTCCAGGCATATTGCCATGAATAAACCAGCAGGTCTGCTTGTCTGAGAGTGTGCTCTGCACAGCGTTATTTTACATCGCCAGCCAGCCCTGGTCAATTCATTTTTCCATTTATTTTTCGGAGCAGTGTGATTTAAAGGGAACCCAATGACTGATGCTATACTTTGCGATGTTAAAAAATAAAATACGTGGAATGCCTAGGGCTGCTGCTAACCGACTTCAGCAGCGTGGAACTGTGTGCGGTGCAAACAGAGATGAAGAGGAGGGCACAGTGAGACGCGCAGCAGGCAGTTAAACAGCAGCCACATCAAGGCTTCTCATTCATTTCAAGATTTTACCGCAGACTATTCACACTGTCTGCCATGCTTGAAAATTCTGAAACAGCGACCAATTAGCATGCATATTTTCCTGAATAACTGATGATGCTTTCAACGTGGGAGGCGAAACATCACGCGGGAGAGATGGAGATCGCTCGACACGGCTATCCCGAAAGAACAACTTTGAAGAGCAACCATCAGGAATCGAGCTGTGAAAACTTACATCAATACAATAACTGGTTTGATTAAAAAAAACATATATGAAATATTTCAAAGGATCTAGTTAAGACCTAGAGGCCGACCTAGGACATAATCCCTCCAACGTGTCCTAGGTCGGCCTCTAGTTCACCGGGCGGAGACCTAGAGGCCGACCTAGGACACGTTGGAGGGATTATATCCTTCGGCTTGCC
>JAZEWU010000005.1:3253114-3280615 GCA_036362915.1 Geotria australis
TGTAAAGCAAGCAGTGCAAGTGAGCTGTCTGAGCAAGGTCACAGTGCTTCTGGCAAAGTTGCAAGCCAGACGATGCATGGCTTGTTTGCACGGTGCAGAAAAACTTATTTTTTTACACAATACTCCGGTTAATTATATTCATAACTCAACAAAACACATTAGGGCAATTTGAAAAACACCAGCTACATGACTAACAGCGTGATTGTAGACTGAGAAAGCTTGTTTATATATAGAAATGTGATTCTGGGACTTGTTGCCGATAGCCTGCTGTGCTCATATAAAGGTCACTCTGGAAATAGCGCACCCATGGCATCTAGTTTGGCTTACAGGACGTAACCCTCTTATGTAGAGATTGGGGCTCAATACCCGGTCTGGCACACGCGCAGGATTACCCAGCACACTAATCGCGAGCCCTACCGAGGACTTCCTGCTCAATCTAGGGACACAAACCAGCACAGGTGAACACTGCCTGGTATGAACACGACATGAAGGGGAGTCAGGCGAGCCCGCCATGGGTCACTCACCCTGGGTGGAAACCAACAGGACAGCGAGATGGAGAAAGCTGGCATAGCCTTCAAGCCAAGGATCATAATAACCCACTCACGAATTCTGCAGGTGGGGAATGGGTACGTGAATTTATCATCACCAATATGTGAGTACCGTGTTATAATAATTGCATAGCACTGCCAACCCGAGGCACTATGTCAGGCGTTATCAATCAGGGTAACGTCGTGAAAGCATGGCCTGAGATCAAAGCTCGGGAAAGCAAGAAAAATTTGACATTTTCTTGAAGTTTAAGACGAGGCATTAGAAAATGTTGTTCTGTTTGCCAAGTTATGGAGTGAATATATGATAAGAGGTGCATTCGTTCATATTGCCAGTGTCAAGCACACCCACGCCCAAACATCAATGCCCTCTGCATTCAGAAGCCTGCATTCTATGTGTAGGAAGTACCTAACCTTTGACTTAAAAAAAATTATTGCTGATTTTCCGTGCTCTGTCGTTGTTGACATGTCGTTCTCTCTGCAGCTCTGTGCAGCGCTTTGTGACCCTCGGGTGAAAGGCGCTATATAAATGCTATTATTATTATTATTAATGGATTACTACAGTCGTCATTGAATAAATACTTTTTTGCTAAAGCGATTGAAGGGTATATTTTTCTTCATTCAAAATTATGTATCGGAACACAAAACTGCACCTGATATTTACGCCAATGTCAATCTGAGAATGAGCATAGATGCCCTTTCAGATTGAATAAGCACATGTCTTATTTCGCACCAACGCAAGCAATACACCCAACCACCCATTCCCTCACAGCTTGTAAAAATCCTGGATAATTAATAATGAATATGCATAGTCTTTATTTAGCCAGGAAATCCTGACTGAAGGTTCTGCATTTGGATGTTTGGCAAATTCAATCAATGTGTTAGAAATGGTTCAGCATCACAGCTGCTCCTCATTAAATTGACACCAACTGGGGGCTCTCACAATGGAAAATAAACCCAGTTACCATTAAGCATGCAGTGATAGTGACGCATAGCAATTATAGAGCACGCTTTACTGTGTAACTCCATTTTAGATGCAACTTGATAGCTTACACATTTGTGCGAGTCACACATCATGAAAACTCATTTACACCTGTCTCAGATTCCCTGACCAGAATTGTGCGTCCCTGTCAGGGAATTCTAGTACACAAACATGCCCTTTATGGAAACACTTCTGAAGTCATTTCACTCGCATAGATCAATGCATACACATCAAAACTGTCTCTCACACCAGATAAGCACATACAGGAGAGCCAATGAGAACGTGTCGATCCCGTTCGTGGTTTGCTTAACCGGTTCTAGTCATCACATTGCATAGCAATCATTAGTCCATCTATATTAACTGCTGGCACACAAGGTAAATAAACATTAAAGCCACATTACAACCAATTCCACAAGACACTTCATGCTCATTTTCAAAAAGGCCACGGATAATGGATCCTAAAATGATTTAAATCCAGATTTCTCTCCACTACCGCAAGATGATTCTCTACGGATACCCTTCAAGTATTTGGAATTCAATGAATGGCAGTGCTGTAATAAAGTATAATGGTGCAATAGAAGTGACACTTACTCTCATCTCTCAAAGTTAAATCTCTCAAAGTTAAATATGTGCGCAAGTAACATTGAACTGATAACAGCAGTGGAAGTATACTAAATGCCTTAGATGAAATCATTTTTGTTCAGCTCACATGCTTTAATAAGTACATTTGGGCTAATAGAGCGAATAATTTTGTACAATACAAACAAAATGACGAACACTACAAATGAGATGCTAAAGCAGGACAATGCATACCTAATTCTTGAACTGAATAATGGGTCTTAATCACAATTCAATTACCGTAATTGCATGATAATACTCAACTACTCTGCTTAGGGCTACCACAGCCGTTTGAACAGTCAACCCGTCTTTCTGCTCCAAGAAACATTAGAAGACACCCATCTCTGATGCAGCACTCAACCAGCAGCAGAAAGTCTACATTTCAAAGTCAGGGGTCAGTTTTTCCAGACTACTGCGGACTTCCTAAAGAGTGGCACCATTTGTATTGAATCTGGTCTGGTAGTAGGCTGTAATGTACAGCTCTATCTGGGCAATTGGCATGAGCAAAGAAGCAAAATAGCAACAGCACCACATCCAATGGCATTATGACATCGAGGCCGAGCTGAAAGACAACGATGTCCAGAAGCTGACCATCGTGCTTCGAAGAATCGCAAAGAAGAAGATCAAGCAGAACTCCAGCATCTCATGTCCAAACTGCGACAGAGGCTTCATTGCAAATCCTGGACTCACTTCCCATCGCCGAGCAAAAAAGAGTTAAATTTCCCTCCTCACAGTCATCTGATACGACGGACAGCCCACGATAGGCTGAGTAAAATACTTAAACCTACCATGGTACAGGATTATTGAGCATATTTTAAAAGGGCTGTAATTCATACTATCCAAATTATCCATTAACTGGGAGTATTTTTGAGAGCTACGAACCTACAGTGAACCCCATTCAGATTATAAACACAACGTTTATTGTTATTCCAGCCAAAGCAGCAGCACAGGCTAGAGACAGCAGAGGTGTGCTACATTCTTGGCATGTGAGAAGGCAAGGTCATGCAGGACAGACCCCAATAAAACAAACGTGGCACATTTTTTTCATGAAGGTATACATTCAACGCAGAGTACAGTCCCAAAGGCACACAGGCAAGTGCTATGGCTGTGACATATTGAGCCATCAATGTTGCCAACATACCTGCGCAGGCATCTGGTGACACCTATGAACAAAATGATGAAAATGTCTTAGCATAGCTCTATGCTGTGCAGTGGAAGGTAGGCAGAGTGAGATCGATGGTGTACAAGCTCTGCTAACTGGTCTTTCAAACTGCATCCTAAGTGGCACCATTGTCAATCTGAACCGCCAGTTAGTGGTGCTTGCCTATCGGATTCTGCGCTGCAGTGCGGTGACGTACACACAGCGAGATATTAGTCCTTTTCATTTCGTTTATATTCACTTCGTTTCAATGTTATGAAACAGTAGCCAAAACTAAATGTTATGGAAAACCAATTAAATCAATCATTAACAAAAGCAGCAATGTTGACTGTGAAGGCAGTTCCGCCTGGCTTTCACCTGATTAATATTGTGCTGTCGTGTTCATTGGTTCTGTCGTGCAAGGGCTATAACAGAACATTGAGTTTTGTCTGCAGTTGCCCAGTCTGCGCCTATGCTGCTCGCACATCCGGCTGCTGTTAAAATGCCATGACTACACGTTACGGCTCATTGCAGACAGGACAAACGCTTCCCCCACGGGCACTGTTGATTTAAGCTCTTGGCTGTGAAAAATACTACATTATTCCATTTACATATACTGGAAGTTTACACATCAGATTAGTCTACAATTAAAGATGCTGCTTTAGCTATTCATAAATGTTATGTATCATGACCATAATATAGGGGGGGAAATACGATAATAAAATGCTATAAAAACCGGCCATGTGCTCGATTTTACAAACGTTGTCATTACAATACGTACTTCTGTTTCTGTATCTGCAAAAATGTCATCTTTGCTTTGCTGTTCATGATATATCTATCCATCCATATACCAAAATATCCACACTAAGCTTTGAATAATTTAATCCCCTTTCATCAAATATATGGCCTCCCTGATAAAACACGTATGAACGTCTGGTCATAAAGCTCATGAAATCACATTTCATTTGACCAAGCCACTGGACTTATCAACACCTGCAAACGATTCTCACTGTAACAAGTGTTTTCTTCGTCTGCTGCGTGACCTGACCAGATAAAAAGTACATTTTGGATGGATATAGTTGCCTTAATATTTTTTCTTGCAATAATCATGATATAAGAATACTGATAATTTATCAAGATACATTTAACTCACAGATATTTTAACAAGTCCTTTACTTTGAAAATTAAATGTTAGCATGCAGACGCACACCCGCGGTGGGTGCATGTGTGCGTCTGTGTCCGTGGACAACACGTGCAGGCTCTATCGTGGCACAGGCACACACCTTCACACGTGCCACGAAAACACACATACACCCAACACCACCCCTCTGCAAATTTGCAAGTGAATTAACAACCAGCCCACGTCACGACTTGTGGCAACAACGTGCGAATTACCCAGCCGCCGAATCGAAGCATCTCCGAGCAAGCTAAGCAGCTCCGCGTGCCCCTTGGGAACGGTTGCCTGGCAACGGTGGGTTCGGCGCCGCACTGTTACCGAGCAACGAGCGATCGGGCCGGCCCGCAGGAGAGCACGGACGCTGAAGAGCTCACCTTGATGAGGGACGTGATGACGATGGCCCCCGCATTCACCATGGGATTGTGGGGTTTGTCTGCCAGGGTGAGACACAAACGTCAGCCGCAGCTTGCAAAGAGAATTTTGGGAATTGTAAATTTCAAATTGTATTTTTGTATTGATTTTATGCAAATATGGACCTTTACCGTATGTCAATATTCTATTTTTGCACTACAATTACGTTTTTATGTGTTAGATTTTAAGTTGCACAATTATTGAAAATGTGGCAATACTGGTCATAAATTAAGAGCATGGACCTATGCCTGCATAGTAATGAAGGTTACAACTGAAGGTCACATTATATTGCTGTACCAACACATCGGCGCAAGCAAACAGGGACACCCACACATTCCACTCTCCCCGATTATGCAGGAATTCCTTGGTGACAAGAAAGTCAGTGACTATTGAAATAAGGTCCATTCGAGAGCATCTATTCAGACTGGCACACCACAAGAGGGGATTGTATGGATACCACCATGCCCGGGCCATCTGTCTCCTCAATTATGTTCAGAATCACAGCAGGTACTCATTACATGCATAGGCTGACTCAGGCTAGGGCAGCCCAAGGACAGGGTGAGATAGCATTTGTCAATGATATTGTACATGGCCTGGAATCAAACTTTCGTTGCCAAGATTGTAGTGCAGTCTGATTATCACAAACGGCAGCACTATGTATACTCCCTCTCTCTGATGCACATACTATGCATAACCTGGGCTTACTGCAACATGCCAGCTAACAAGGCACATGCATAGAGCACGTGTTTGGTTAGCATGCTGAGAAAAAAGACATAACCTCAGCAGGGCAGCAAAATGTCACACTCTGCATTCGCAGCATCCCATTGCACAGCTTGGTACACTTTGGTGCGAGATGCTGGTCTGACTGTGAACGTTTATAGTTTGTCATGGTGGAATTTTTTGAACAGCTTGTTCAGGGTAGTATTTAAATAAGTTATAGACTAAGTGCTTCTCTAGGGAGAATGACTCGGTGTATAAATGAGCTAAACTCAAGTTAAAAATGTTATCTGTGGCTGCCCACTATGAACGTGGTAACTGGCGTTTGATTCCAGGCCATAGCTAACATCAATGGCAAGTGATATCTGAACCGTTCCTGGTCCCCTATTCACCAATCCCCAAAGACCAGCGTGGTAAAGTATGGTCTAACAACGCCCATATAAAGCAGCGGATTAACAAAGCATTTGAAATTATTTTATAGTTATGATCAGCATATAGCTCTGGAAAACAAAATGTTATGCTTAATAATCTGTTGATAACCAATGATGCCTCTAACGTGGTAGGTGAAATGTCGCAAAGGAGAGGAGGAACGCTCGACATGGCTATCCTGAAAGAACAGCTCTTGAGATAAATTTTCAAAATATCTCCACTCGCCGTGACCTAACGCTTAAAAAGGGATT
Organism: Geotria australis; assembly: GCA_036362915.1. Classification (NCBI taxonomy): domain Eukaryota; kingdom Metazoa; phylum Chordata; class Hyperoartia; order Petromyzontiformes; family Geotriidae; genus Geotria; species Geotria australis. Next base: position 3,259,383 of record JAZEWU010000005.1, read on the forward strand.
TTCTAGGGATAACATTGGTCACGAAAGCCTTCACATGAAATGATAAGGTTATTAAAATCCTCACATTGTTATATACTGTCGCATAAATGACACAATCAATGCACATAAACATTCATATATGAAAGCTTGTACATTCTTCTCATGTACATTACCACTTGGGAAAAAAATTATAACAGATTGCTCTAGAAGACAAACGACCACCAATGGATTATCTTTCACCATGAAACTGAAATATCACTGCTGCTATCAGGCAGAATTGGTCCCATTGATCATCACACTTTGTGCTGTCCAATTTGTCTGCACCTTATAGAAATGCAACTTCTGTTTTCAGCTACTTGCAAGGTTGCTTTCAAGCTACGCCACTTTGACCAACATTATTTAACCCCAGAATTCTCCAACACAAATTGCTTTGTCTGACAATATTTAAGTTTAAGGCAGCTCGTTGCTATCAAGATAACACTTTTCCATCTTCTGTTAATAATTTTCAAGATTCTCTGGGAAGTCTGAACCCCAAATCTTAAGGTCAGACAGAACATCGGGCGTGGTGGCAGAGAGGTGGCAGAAAGAGGACGTTAAACTGTGTTGACTGCCAAACAAAAGTTCAACGCGCTACAGATGGCCAGGTTGTTCAGGGCCCTAAGCCAACACTGCTTAGATGCTTGGTTCGATTTTATGATGTCAGCCTGACGAACAATGACTGCACAAAACATATCACGTTATATTGCTCATAGCTTTTTTTTTAATCAAATTGCCTTATTCCAGCTAAGAATTAAAAGCAATGAACATTCTTTGCAAGGCATCTAAACAGTATGACCCAAGAGTGGATGAAGTGAACAATTGAACTGGCTTCAATATTAGCTGTGACATCAACTTCTGAAGCCCATTCTCTGTCACAGGGTGGAACACTGCCTAGGATGACACTTCCAGACTGAAACGTCTTCTTCTCTTCACATACTTATTGCATTGTTGAACCATGACTTGGAGAGAAAGCAAATGAATTTAACTTTAAGATAGAATTCGAATTCCCAGCTAGCCAGAAAACAGGTCATACACTTCACACCTGGAACACGAAGGTTATGGTGAGCACTTAAACTATCACTGCATCTGAAATAATGCAGCATTTGATAAGCAGGGGTCACTGGGGTTGTGGGGCAGACAGCGCGTTGGTCAAGGCACAGTGGCTGTCACAGCTGCAGTCAGGCCACGAAAAGCGTAACAACGGGGTAATCCTCCCCATGCTCAGCCAGTGGAAAGGCACTTCCTGTTTGTCCAGCAAATTCAACACATTTAACGAAGGGGAAATTGCAGGATACACAGTGAGCCTGTGTGGGTACAAACCTATGTATTAACCATTAACACATTGACTTAAGAACCCCATAACCAGAATCACTACAAGTGCTTTATAACAACACTAAACAATGTAAGTTGATGGTTCAAGCACTTCTTCAGGGCAGAAATTGCACAGTAAATCAAAGTGTCATTTGTCTGTTTGAGGAATAGGTATTGACTACAAAAAAAACCCCAAAAAAATTATTGCTGATTTTCCGTGCTCTGTCGTTGTTGACATGTCGTTCTCTCTGCAGCTTTGTGACCCTCGGGTGAAAGGCGCTATATAAATGCTATTATTATTATTATTCCAGTCTGCTTGTATATCACTAATACAGTAGTTTGAGTGTGTTCACAAACTGCCGCGTTTTGATTTGTGGCATGAAATGACAATAATCTACCGAAGGCAAAGCATTACGGGTTAAACATGTCCTTTTTGTGTACCTTCCTCAATAGAATTTCCAATAAAGCAAACACTCTGTAGAATGCCTCCAGAAATATTTAAGCACGCATTACGATTGTTGAACATAGGCCACAGGCTCTCTACAAGCGTGGGCTAGTCATTGGGTTCATAAATTCACATCAGTGCCTTTTATATACATACACACGACTGTATATTTGTATGAACAGCCATACAAATAAATACGTGCAAAAAACCCTATACACGCACGGACCAGCATACCAAGCTCTATGCATACTATTCTGCTTGATGTAAGAGATGAATGAACCTACGCAAAAATGCTATTGTCAATGCACGGACCTTCCCTCGAACCCAGTGGAGAACACAGCACCCAAGTGAGCCGAGAAAACTGGCCAGCGACGCGTGCACATGCGATGTGGGGATGCGTGCGTGCAACGTACTCTCCTCGTTGAGAGAAAGCGTGTTGAAGCGCAGGCCACTGGGCTCCTTGCCCACGTAGCGGTGCACGTGCTGCGTGCCCAGCTCGTTGATAGCCACCGAGTACTTGAGCGGCTTCACGCACGACTGCAGGCAGAACGGGATCTTGGTGTCGCCTATCGAATGCCTGCAGAACACACGCACGCACGAGCACGCGTAAACAAACGCACGCACGCACGTATACGATGAAATTAGACCGACACGAGCCACTGACGGTCACCACGGCGCTCGTGCCAGGCACCGTAAAGCTAGGTGAAGTGGTGAAAGCTCGCTAGCGGGTTATAGGACTGGCCCGGGTATTATGGGTGAAATCACTGAGATTACGGCCAGATTTATAAGTGAATGTACATCATAAAAACAGCAACTGCCATTGCCACTAAGTGGTGGAGACTTCACAACGGTGCTTGTGCCAGGCCACAAAACACTTTGAGGCCATGTGAAATGTTGAAGGCTCGCTGGCTGGAGGTCTCGGTACAGACCTAGGTGCGATGCATTGCCAGACTAAGGTGACTGGCAGATGCACAACCTGTGCTACCTACTGTGCTAACTTGTCATGTTTGAACATGAATCAACATGCACACACAAGACAAAGACATCTTGTTTAACATTACTGACTTGAGGCACGGGCTTTAAATTAGTACAAATGGACACACACTCGAAACCCCATATACAGGCACACATATTAATATAAATACAAACACATACACTTAACACACCCACAAGACCAAGATGCCCTCTTACCATAGTTAGACGTATCGATTGTTATTTATATTCTTCAAAATTATACAAATATTTGTTTTAGTTATTTATTATATAACCCTGTGTCAAACTTAGACCCACGTTTTAAAGAGAGCATTCTTGCAATTTAACATTTGGCAATTCAGCAGCAAAATTAATCGAGCAAGCCTAGAATTGCTATCGAATCATTTTGTGTCAAAACCAGCCCAGAGTCTGCCTGTTTTAAGTCAATGCTGCTGAAATTATCCACTCAAAAAAGCCGATGGAGCCGATGGGTTGTGTAAAGGAATAATTACACACTTTTTATATGGAGACAAAAATAAACATACTGTCTGCTGATCTAATTTGTTCTTAATATTCTCCACAATGACGCTAATTATGACTTTGAGTGAGCTCGAGGTCATTATAATTTTGTAGGTATAAAAGCCACCTCCCCAGGAGTCTTTCTTTCAAATGCTAATCGTGGCAAGTGTGTAGCCCACAGTCACCATCTGACAATGAACACTGCATAATCAGAACTTGCATCCAGAAGAACACTCTTCATGATCCCTTCAGGCAATGCAGATCCAATGTACCAATGTCAACAGTAGAAGCTGCTTCTAGAAGCATGAATAATGGTATTAGAATTCATACGTTTTTACCGTTAAAAAAGTTTTATATTTAGGTTATAACAATTCCATCATTTTTTTTAAACACACACTTCATAGATTATTGTGTCAAACGTTACTAGCATGCCAATCGTAACATTCCATCTGCAGCAGTGAACACTATTAACGTTTGAAGTGGCGGTCTGACAATATACAGCATTTGGTATGACTCATTAGAGATGTAAGGGACATTTTCATTGACAGGACAGGTAGAGGAGAACATGAACCCACCTCTGCCCATCAACCGTGCACATGGAGACCCCCCATAAGTCAGGGCTGAACTTGGCCAGTTGAGGGATGTAGTCAGCCACCTAGATTCATAGACATTCGAAACAATAAAATACAATCAGCCAGCGACTAACATCACGATACTATCACATGGCTGAGTCAACCTAACCAGCAGACTCAGATACGTATTGATGTAAGTTTGCATTTCTCAGTGCATGACAATTTCCCTGAACAACTGCACTTTAGTTGGAGGCCATCAGGGCTAATGATGCCCCAAATGTGAGAGGCAAAACATCATGAAGGAGAGAGGAGGAATGCTAACACAGCTATCCTGACTGAAGCAGCTCTTGAGAGCAATTTAGAGATCTGTCCACATACATCCAGCAGTGGAGTGATCGTGTTGGTGATGATGATGACGGATACAGACACACACACACACTGCTCACCTTCCCCCAGGTAAGGCCACGAGCGTTCTCATGGATGCGGTCCATCTGCGACGTGAAATTCTCAAAGTCGGGGATGACAAACTTGCGTCGGAACGCCTGCGTCAGCAGAACGATGTTACTGCCCATGCATCTGCGGCAGCCAAATGTAGGACAGCGGCCAGGTCAATGCTGGGGTCAATTGTCGGAATATTGATCCAAGTGAAGGTTGCTGCTGTAACCCCACCTGATGTTGCAATGTGAGCCTGTATGAATTTACTTCCACATTGCCTGCACTATCTCGGGCCTATTACAATAAAGATGACATACAAAAGGTGCAAAGGTCTGCCACAGAATAAATGTACTCCTGGGGAATGGAAGCAGGATGAGAAAAAGCATGTAAGAAAAATATTGGTTTGGTCTTCGCAATGAGGATGAACCCAGCTATTTCAAAATGCGTCACGGTCTTCATTTCATGTCAGCATGTGGTCACATTACACCACTTCATCATGCACAGAAAATTATTATATTGTACAAATGTGAACATCCTCTTATAAAGATTTCACATTTCAGAAAGAAAAATGTGGTTCAATAAAACGAGGCTTATAGTCACATTTATGATCTCAAATATAACTTAGCAATATCTGTTACACGTAGGCACTGTTACAACCAAGTAGAACAATGTGTGCCCACAATATCAATTTGATAATGCACACACATTGCGATATAAAGTATGTTTTTGACTTACAAATTAAATATAAAGTGGTATTAATGTGGAAAAGGTATTTTGCAATGTAAACGTCTAGCTTATAAATGCTACTTGCTCCGACAGCAAAACCAAATAAACCATGAAAAGTAATTGTATTCATACATTTGCTTTACTAAACATGAAAACGTAGATTTGCTCTCACACACCTCAGCGGATTGCCACACTACGAGGGCAAAGTTTTGGTGGCCAAACCCACAATGAGTCATAATGAAACACAGCCATTACTACCTTATGACTTTGAATAATGAGAAACAGACATGGTGAAATTGAATGCACTAAACATAGCATATTTATAGTTAGTTATGTAACAATTCATCACCAGAGATTCGATGAAAAGTGGCAATCCAAGGTCAGAATTCACTGTCAGTCAAATCTTTCCAGTATCATTTTTGCAGCTTTTTTCGTGGTATTGTTTTTCGGGATTTTTTTTTTACATCTTATTTGTACAGTTTTGTTCTCTCCATTAGCCTGATGTATCATTACCGTATGATTGAAACAAACGGAGAAGTTAATTATTTCCCAAACAATTTGTTGCATCTATGTGAGCGTTAAAATATTGTTTAAGCAGTGAATGATGCTACTACATACCTACCTACTATAGCCAGCACGACAAAGAAGGGGACTATATTTTAGCCTCGGACTCTTACATTTATATTTTAATTGACCTCATGGTTTTTCTTGTTCTTGACATTAACATCATGCTGAAATATTACTGGGTTTTGCCAACGGTAAATAACCTCTGGAGGCAGCGAGACACAACTGTCCCTGGGAAAACACCGGCCACACCTCACTACACGTGACAGATTGCGGCAATTGGTCATCCCCATCCAGTCTGTCGCTGTCCGCGATTAACGAGTATTACCGGCCATAAATAGTATCACCAATCCCCCAGCAGCCAGAGTAATAAATTACTTGTTCGGGTTTTTTGCCCTACTGGTGGCATTTTAGGTCCTTTGTGTTTGTACTAAGATAATACCATGGATCATGCCTTAATTTGACAGGTAACCAATTAATGTGACCAGGAAGTAATGGTCGCCCAGTATGTGGTATTCACAATAACATGGGGAGAATTAAATATTACTCAGCAACACTAGATCTAGAAATGTAATGTCAAATTAATGATATTTTATATTTTACAAATAAACATAATTCTATACAATTCGTGGATAGATTTCAGAATTTAATGGAGATTCTTATATTTATAATTTTCAAATAAATTCCCTTGTATATTCATGTAAAATGGTAGAAAAAGTGCATAAGTGATGTAACTATAGCAAGGCCAATTCAGTGTATTTAATAGATCTGAAAGAAAATGTTTTAGTCCAAAATTTGGTATCTAGGTCTGACTAAGGATTTTTTGGAACCATTGAGCTATGTAGCTCTTTTTAATATCCGTCCAGCTGTGAGGGGTAAGCATGTTACAACATCTCAGAATGCATGGCAATTATTACTCCAAATTACCATTGCATGATTGAGCAATTTGCAAGTAAAGTGAGGACAAGTTCATAAGACACGCATTTTTTCAGTTGAGAGATCACACGACCTCAATTGTGCAACTTGAAATTAACTTAAAATCATTTGATATCAAGAAAGGAGACGGATACTTGGCAGGATGAAAAACACGTTGGTTTAGGTGCCTTCCTCAATGCAGTGCCATCATATCTTCGTATGCAGCAGGGAGGATAACTAAACAGAGCCCTCCTGTTACATAACAGGAACAGCAGCCCCACCCATCCTGCAACTGGTTGGAATGCAGGCCAAGGAGGCCTCAATGGCTGGAAACGTATGAGGTAATGAGCAATCACGAATGGCTTACACTGTATGTAGCAGTTCTGACTAGCGTCAACCAACACTAACAGACTGCTACATACCCGTGTAGAAAGTGTACACTTTCTAGAAATGTTGCTACTGCAATTCACGGGCCGTCGTAGAGCATTACAGGCTTACCACGTGATATCCAAAACACACCGCTCACTGCCTTGAACAAACAATATTTTAAAGCAACAGAAAGCCGACCTTCTACCTGCCTAAAAAGCGAACTTGTTTTTATTGCTTGGAGCTATTTACTATGCTTGTTCTGCTGGACACCACGACAAATTTCACAGGAAAACGAGGGTGACCTTAAATACCAGCAAAGAGAATAATTATAGCAACACCGTGAATGTATTGCCGAGGGATGCAGATGAAATGCGTCACCGTGCCCCTGAAAAAACTAGAACAGTGAATAAATAATGGATGAAATGCACACTGGATGTAATGCACACCACAGGAAATTCAGTGCAGGAACAACCACAATCAAGGACATTCTAGGACAGTATACAAATCAAATATTAAATAAATACATAAAATATTCATTCATGTATCAAGGAAAGCCTCACTGAGGCTAATCCCTTTTTCTTAACGAATGTTAGGTAAGCTGGAGCAAACTAGAGTACCCAGTAAAATCCCATTTGTACTATGGGATACCAACCATCCCCCAAGACAATATCACCTTGCAGCCTGGTAGGATTGAGAATTATACAAATCTATGTGGTCCATCAACCTTTGCCTCCCAAGCGCTGTATTGCAGGTGTGCACCATGACACACGTAAAATGCATTTTAAGATGGTTTCCGAATGGTCTTGTGGTTGTCATTAGGAAAGACCGGCTCCTGTCATAGAAATGAGCAAGTTTACTGCTGTCATAGGGCCACCAACAAGGATGAGCACACCCAATAGTCAAACGGGTATGGAGTCAAATTGAATCTACGAAAGGCAATATACATGGCACTTTGGAATGTCACTTCTCATCTGAATGTAAACAAATCACTATTATTATATTCGAAGCAGCCTTAATCATTTATTTTCTGTTGCTTTGGTTTTTATTGGGCTTTTTGTCTTTCGTTGTTGACATGCCGTCCTCTTCGCGGCCCTTGTGCAGCGCTTTGTGACCTTCGGGTGAAAGGCGCTATATAAAATTATATTATTATTATTATATACCCAGAATTCATTTTTACATCCTGCATCACAGGCTAAGGGCAAAGACACACCTTCACAAACAATGCATTCTTTGTAAACAACTGCATTCTTTGTAAACACTCAGCATAAGTATTGAAATTGTTCAACAAAGCTCTATCACAATAAGCTTCCAAGCAGCTTTCTTTCCGCAACTTACCCGATTAATGGGCAACATGGATTAAAGAGTTAACATCCACTATAACGTTCAATTGAAATCCTTAAAATTGCTTTTGAAATGTCATTGCTTTATGAAGATGACCTTACTTTATTCGTTTTCACTGGTGGTGGACAGTAACCCACTCATGAGTTTTCCAATATACCACATTCGGCTCTGCAGAGAATTAAATATTTAATTTTTCATAAGTAAGGCAGAGTGGCTGCGCACATACTGCTCGTGACACCGAGACTAGGGGGCACAGTGGAACAATGCATCCATTAGTATGGAACAAAACTGGCTCTCTTGGCCAATTAAAACTAAGAGATATAGGGTGTGATAAAAGTACAGCGTTAACCATAATGGCTAATGGGCCACGCATAATTATCCAAACCGCACCACTGTCTTCAACCCCATAAAACACTCCTAACTGGTGTATATTATCACCTGTGTTATCTGGCTAACAGGTAATAGCTTAATCAATAATTCTCTAAAATAACACAAGAAAAGTGAATGGTGCATTGTAAATATTATATTCAATGCGGTGTGTGAATATATGAAAACAAGGTATCTGCATTTAGTCGAGTGAAAAACACGTTTTGCATTAACACCATTGGCAAGCATGAATTACGCACCACCTATTGCTTAGATACAATTTCAACGAACAGTAAAACACGTTAAATAATACCAGACAGCGTCACCCCAATGCCACGTCACATTGCATCACTCACTTGCGGAAGAGCATTTTGTCCAGTACGACTCCGTCTGCTGCTGTCTGCACTGTCTTGCGCAGCGCATCCATAGAATCCTTTAGACGGGGGTCAGAGGTGCGCAGTCCAGTAGCTTTCAAGGCCTGATGACAAACAGGGGAACGCACAAGCGGGCTCTAATTCCGCCATTCTGAACCGGTGGGTCGTGACCCATCAGTGGACCGTGAGCGCCCGCTAGCGGTCCGTGGAGACCATACACAAGTGGGCTTTAAGGTGCAAAAGGTTGAGAACCTATCTGCTCTAATTTATCCTGGCTAGACTGCCGGGACTAGCACCGTAAGCAAATGGGGGTTACGGAGAAGTGAAACTTATCGTTCAGCTTTATTACCACCAATTACGAAGTCAGCAATGAACATTTTTTTTTTAAATCGTCAATTCATCTAAAAATTATAATGTCCTGTACTGTATATGCTCAGCTCTATTTGAAAATCGATAGTTTTCAATGCACAATGAAAGTTGGCCAGTGCTCATCTCTGTTGATCATCTTCTTTGCGATTCTCCGAAGCACGATGGTCAGCCTCTGGACATCGTTGTCTTTCAGCTCGGCCTCGAAGTGTTCATATTACACTATTGGTGAACATTACACAATGCTATTACACAATACTATGGGGGGGTAGTCACTTTGTATCAAAACTAAATTATTAGTCCTCATTCTATCAAACTCGATCTTTTGATTGTAAGGCAGGCGCTCCTCTCTAGCATCACTGAATTATTACAGTACTTTAATACTCTATGTAGCTACTGTAAAAAATGATACTGCTCATTAGTTATACCAGCCCAATAAAGCAGGCTTAGATATCATTATTTGTGCATACTGAACCAAGTAAATAATTTAAGGTTTTAGAAAATGCACCAAATGTAGTCAATAGATAACGGTGAATGATTAAACGAATTAAAATTACAAACAATAATTATACAGAACATAATCTGTAACGCTTTCATAGTCATTTGACGCATACCAATGTGCTTGCCAGAAAGGGTGGTGAGGTAACATACATTTCTAATTACATTGTGTCCAAAGTTCTCTGTTGGTATAAAGCAGAGGCATAATTTTATATGCAGCAACATCGACAAAAAACTATGCCAAGCATTAATATAATGAATTCAATGTGTTATTTACCATACATTTATTTCAAAATAGCAACCATAGACTTATGGGTACTGCTGTCTCTTCTTCTTCTTTGCGATTCTTCGAAAAGCGATGGTCAAATTACAGTTTCCCATTCCCTTACACAGCCCCTTGCATTTTCATTGAACTCCGCACTATTGAGAATTGCTCTCCATAGCTCTTATTTCGCGATTGCCGCGTCGGGTGTTACGTCTTTCTCCGTCGCGACGTTTCGCTGCCCACGTTGGAGGGATCATCAGAAATGGCTGCTGATAATTTGACTCTTAAAAATGCACCAAACTTAGTTAGAAACGCCTGATTATGCCTCCAATGTACGAGGCAATACGTCACAAATGAGGAGAAAAAGGCACGCTCAACACGGCTATCCCGAAAGAACAGCTGTGGAGAGCAATTTTCATACATCGAGCCGTTAAAACCTACATCAGTAGTAAATGCACTCCTTCATTCATTCACACTATGCTTTAAAGACTTGTTTTGTAGCTTGTAGTTTTTCACAAGCATTAAACCACAAATATTGTTTTTCTCAGCCCCCTGGGTGCACCAATACTATATTGAATATAACATGGAGTGTAAAAGGTATAGGCATGGGGTGGTGATCACTCACAGTTATAAATTTGACAACTGGGATCTTGTCCTGACCCTCGGCGATGGCATCAAACAGCAGGTCTTCCAGGCGGGGCAAGGGCCTCATCTTCTCTCTGCGTGCATGAACCCACACACACACACACACGCATGACCAGAGATACTCAACACAATGTGGAGGTGCTCAGACACCATATAAAACGTAATTCAGCATAGCTAGTTTAATCTGGCGAGGTGGCACAGTTGGTAAAATGTTTAGACTCACAATCAGAAGGATGCACGTTAATATCACGTTGTAGTCATTCAAAAGTAGTTAGTCATCAGGAAAATGTATAATGTCCACAGCGGGCTCAGACTACTCAGAGAGACGAAGTCCCAGATGTTTTTTCCTGTGCTGGCAAACACTTCATATAATTACAGAACAGACCAAACACATCTTCATCAGGGTATCTCGAGAGCTGCTAAAGGAGACACTGACAAATGTAAAAAAGTCATATTTTCTAATACGTGAATGGAGCCGCTTGCATTTTTTATGTTGTTTAATAGAAGCAATGCCTGGTTAGGATGAAATATTTTTGTCCAGGCCTTCATACTTCACACACCATTCAATACTGCAAATAAAGCAAAGGAATACTGATCACACCAATTGCCTCTAAAAATACAGACCCATTCCATGGTGGTGTATGGAGTACGCAGTATGAGAAGAAGCCCTGCTCTGCTGCCGCATGTAATAAGCTTCAGTCCGAGCCGCCATTTCATGTCTCCAATCCTCAACATTTAGGCGGAATTCCAAAACAAATCATTTCTACATATGCCTGTGACTATAATGAATACTGTGCAATAAAATAATGTACTCAAGAGGCTTTGGATATTAAAGTGTTAATGTGTAAATACAATCATCAGTCTATTGACTGTTACACGTTCTGGTTACAGGCTGTGGGTGGAGCACAAAATGTCACAATGATAAACAAGAGTATTTGCTAAATAAAATGTTACGTGTTTAAACTTGTGCAAACACAAATTGAGTCTTGTACATATTTTTGGGAACTATTCTAAAAACTGGTAATCCTATTTCCTTTTATATATGCTCTTGTAAAATAAATAAAGAAATACATAATGTATAGGTTCCCTGAGCCACCAATTAAAGCTGGAAATCCACAGTCCCATGTCATGTGACACACATTGCATGCAATACACATTACGTACCCTATACACGTACCTTTATGATATGCAAGTGGAATTCCTGCATTTGGCTGCTATTTTATTTATGCTGACTGCAGATGCTATGCGCATCCCTGAACAGCCATGACAAGTGGGTGAGCACAGGTTCACCAGACAACCGATGTCAAATTAGCATCAATATACTCACAGTCTACAAGCCTTATAACGTGATTGTAGTTCATCATCAGCAGGAGCTGGACTGAGAATGACACTAAATAGCTGCTATTTCGGGATAGCCATGACAAGCGTTCCTCCTCTTTCATTCATTGATGGAAGATAAACCACACGGATGTGCTACTGAAGCATGACTGAGAAATCTATAAACAATTGTAAGGTAATTCCCAGTTGGAGGTTTAGTAGATACATTGAGCACCACCTCCATGGGAAATCAACAGTTCTTGCCACAACGATGACACTGGCTCGTGACTTAGGACTGACAACAGGAGACAAACATCACCCCATGCTTGTTTGAGCATAGAGACCCTTTGACAGATGACGAATTAATTTTTTGTCCGCATCGCCAATCAGTACAATTTCTTGCAACAGCATGTGGAAAACACTCGCAAAATTCTCAATGTTTACATAATTATATTTACATTAACATAATTTATCGTAAATTATCGTCATGCTCACAGACTGTCTAATGAATCATGTAGAAAATAATGTAGAAAATACGGGGTTTAACCCTTTCCGGCAATGAGATGTTTAAACACTAAGTGGACACCTTTTTGCAAAGGCTCCAGTATGCAGGCAGCCACACATACTTGTGGCAAATGAATCGTATAATTTGAATGTACGGTCTACCTTCTAACTTCTTTCCACATTGGACATGTTGAATAACACTCCAGCACTTCCCTAAGGGAGAGCTAGTTTTCTTTCAATGCTTATATTACTATCGTTTTTTCATGTCGGTAGGTTCATAGCGGTACACACCCACAGCACGCAGGAAGTGAAAGGTCAACACTCCAGATGCAGCCAACTCCAAAGTTTAAATGCCAATTGCTGAGTACTATTAAATTATCTGAAATTGGATTAGCACCATAAAAACCTAACAAAATGTCACATCTCCCAAACAGGGACATGTACAGGAATATATATTATTTCTGAATTAGGAACAACGGGTAATTTTCCGAATTGGCAAGGACCAACTACAGAATTACAAAATATGGCACAGGGTTTTATTACACGCACTTTACTGCTGTAACCCACTGATGCCCTGTGGGATTAATGGGCTACAGCAGGCCCGAACTTGGTTAAACTAGCTCAATGGATGGTGATCTCACCAAATATGCAGCAAATGTTCGTCGCATGTGCGATCACGCGCGATATCATTCCAGCAGTAATGTTTTACAACGTACTGCCAATCACTTTTAAAGTTAACGTATACACTTGTATAAAATTATGATAACAACCGTATGGCATCGCCTCAAGTGATGTACTGTATATGTATTGTAACAGCAGCATGCATGGTACGCAGGAGGAATTTTGGGTCAGAATGCCTGACTCACTACTGGAAGGATTCCAATTCAAGTCTTAATGTTGACTCACCTCTTTTGGCTCAAGTAAATGAGTACCACTCCCCAGGAAGTCGACAGTGGTTGTTCTGAGTACAGGACTGTGGAATTATCACTACTGATCCACCACTGATCCACAATTATCACCACTGATCCACAGTGGAGGGAGGGGAGTACCGCAATACACTTGTTTGACAGCGCTTTGTGACCCTCGGGTGAAAGGCGCTATATAAATCTTATTATTATATGTCTTGTGTTTATTTAAAGACAACACATGCCTTTGGTATGGCACATATGTAGGCTAAAAAGAGCCAAACCGCTTGCATATTGGCAACACTCACATGGCAGGGTAGGTTAAATGTTTCGTCCTTCAAGATTAGCTCTGTGCAAGGAGGCATTTTTCTCATTTATTGGATACAAGAATTAACTGAAAATGTTTTATGAACCGATGGTTTCGGTGACATGTATACTCTCCATGAAAAACATTATATGGAAGTGCTGGTTCCACATTACCAAATGGAAAATGTACTCATCAGTTAACTACAGTTGATAAACATTTTCCATTTCAAGGTGAATTATGTAATACTACAGTACACTTTTGGTGAAGGCTGGGTGTGAAACTTCAGTTTGAGAATCCCCATGATAAAGCCTCTCATTAACATTGAGAAAATGTGCAGATTATGGCTGCATAAACGAAATGTTTCTCATTGTGCTAATTGTATACACTCACTCCAGATGACATCATTTTGACTATCATACCGATTGCACAATCCAAAGTGCTCAGTTGTAATAACAATGTAAAGTATAGCACTTAGCATCAACTCTCATCATAACTAGAATTGCAGATCCACATATGGTTTTGAGCAAAGCAGATTTGCCTTGGAGAAATTGTGAAAGAAAATACGTTAAACCCAACCGTCTACTACCAGCAACACAATGAATGGAACCTCTTGCTGTTTCACACTTAGGAATTACATACACATCCTCATACCAACAAATGGCCCCTTATTAATGGTACTTAAACCCATGTAACCATCTGGAATTGTGTTTGATATCACAAGCTAGTGTTATGCAGCCTTGCAGAACATTAGGATATAGTGCTCTTCCTAAGTAATGGTCTGGCTGGGTGGCTGCTCTGATATTGTCTCAGCCAAGTCTCTCCACATTAATGCCAACGCATGCACAGCTACTTTCGGCAATGGGCTCAGCCCCAAGGGACTTACCAGCCTTTAAGGGAGCAGCCATTACATTGCTTTGCATTGCAAGGCACAATACTGTACCTCAAAAGCACAAGGTCTGAGCATTGATCAGTCATAAAGTTGTAAGATTAAAACCAGTCAAGAGTCTACTCAGTCAAAAATGGTTGCCCCCCCTCCCCCGTCATGGGAAAGTAAAATTTCATCCTTTGACTCAAAAGCATTATTTTTTTTTCAAAATGAATGAAGACGAATGACTCACAACCACCTACAAATATGACTGCCATCCAAATGAGCTGGTTTCAAAACTGAAACTAGTCGGTTTGAATTTCTAAACCGCATTTAATTTGCGTCGGGGATGAGGTAAGCATTAGGAACTAACAACGGATTGGGCCAGGAATGAGCAGTCTTGCACTGTACCGACCAAATGAGTCACAGCCCATGCTCCCTCCAACTCCAGCTCATGGGACCCTGCCTTATATAGTGAATGCACCTGAACCCTTTGCCAATCCACTGTGGGATGTGGGCCTTCCTCCACCGTGGTGGTCAGTACGGGGAGCAGAAGACGGAGACGTTATCCATGGGAGAATAGAAGTTCAGTACAACAATGGATATTTATGTACTGTCACATAGCGCTGTTTCATTGCGACAGCTCACTCATGCACTATCCAAGCTAATTGATTCTCAGCTTCAGGCTCAAACGAGATTGGGTGCATTCCTACAAGATTTTTGTTACAAAGCAAAACGATAACCAAGTCATTGCAAAGTGTCTCACTCAGCACAAGTAGCTTGGGTGGTTTAATTTCGCTGATTTGCGGTAAATGTAAACACAGTAAACAGAGAAGTGATTACAGGATTCATTTGGTTTCCGTTATTTCAAAGTAAATTCCTTGAGGCTCTTTTTGCCAATACTGCGGTCACCGTCAAAATAACGTTTTTCTATAGTGTATTTTGAGCAATTTAGTCAACACTTTAGCTTTCATGCTTTAACGGATGCACATACAGTACTGGTATAAGCTAAGGTGGTTTCATTTGGCTCAGAGCTTGTGTTAGAGCAGTACTTGTGCTCACTGGGTTTTTCACAAATAATGCCTGATGAGACACATATTTGTATGTTATGCCAGCTCACGTAGCACGACTTTGCAGTATTGCTGGATGGTCTAAAGATCTATTGATGGTGTACCCTTATGCAATAAAACGCGTGATTGGAGTGTGATTTGTGCAGGGCATTAGTCCAGTTGTACTCTCAATTTCAAACAAGGTCTCTGGCCTGGCTTGCCTACGCCACGCATCACATTCAACTGGTGTGCTATTGCATTAAGCTATGTCCTCGTTTTTAACATCTGCATGTAACGTTTTAAAATGCAAATGAAGTTGCCCACCACTTTTAGTTGATGAAATTTAAATGAAAACAAATCTTAAATACGTAAGAATGTGGCTTATTAACATGACCCACAATGTTCATGTTTGCTGCTACTAATGGGGTTGATTATGTAAAACCGGTAAAAATAAGTACAATTTACTGATAGGGATGGACCATATTAATTTGACGTAGGTTTTCACGGCTCAATGTATGAGAATTGCTCTTAGCTACTCTCCTTCGCAGCAAATGAGAGACATGCTCAGAACGGCTTTCCCAAAATATGAGCTCCAACGAGCAATTCTCATTATTAACTTGTAAGGCAAACCATCCACTGCAAAACCAAGATTATTGCGCTTCTCAAACCGGGCAAAGAGCCAGCGTATGCAAAGAACTTTCGCCCGATCTCCTTGCTATGTCACCCATATAAGCTGTTTGAGCGCCTGATCCTAAACAGGCTTGCCCCTGTTGCTGAACCAGCCATCATCCCCCAACAAGCCGGATTCCGACCTGGAAAATCTACAACAAGCCAACTTCTAAATCTCACTCAGCACATTGAGGATGGGTTTCAGAAAGGACTGATAACAGGAGCCGTCTTTGTTGATCTGTCTGCCGCATATGACAGTGTGAACCACCGCCTCCTCCTGAAAAAGATCTTGGAGTTGACAAAAGACCTGGCGCTTACAGACCTCATTGGAGCCCTCCTAAAAGATAGGTGTTTCTTTGTTGTCTTGAACAACAAGCAAAGTCGCTGGCGACGACAACGGAATGGCCTACCCCAAGGTAGTGTGTTGGCTCCCCTACTATATAACATCTACACTAACGACCAGCCAATGGACCAGAATACTGAACGGTTCATCTATGCCGACGACCTCTGTATAACATCCCAAGAGAGTACGTTTGAAGCAGTGGAAGCAAATCTCACCTCAGCCCTAGATGAGCTACGCCTCTACTATGAGCGCAACCACCTACATGCCAACCCAGCGAAGACTCAAGTCTGCTCTTTCCATCTCAGGAATCGTGAAGCCAACCGACCTCTTAAAATCAAATGGTCTGGAACACCACTTGAGCACCGTAAGCACCCTGTCTACCTTGGAGTAACCCTGGACCGCACTCTCTCCTTTAAGGAGCACGTCAAAAACACCAAATTGAAAGTCGGTTCCCGAAACAACATCCTACGAAAACTGGTCAACTCCAAATGGGGAGCCACAGCACACACATTAAGATCTACTGCTCTGGCCTTGTGCTATTCCTCTGCGGAGTATGCATGTCCTGTCTGGGAGAGGTCAACCCATGCCAAGAAACTTGACCCGGCATTGAACAACACCTGCCGCCTGATCACTGGCTGCTTGAAACCCACACACACAAACAACCTGTACCTCCTCGCTGGCATTGCCCCTGCTGATATCAGACGGGAAGTGGCCAGTCGAGTCGAGATGACAAAGGCTACTAGCGATGAACGCCACCTCCTTCATGGACGTCAACCCCCGGCCCAACGACTGAAGTCAAGAAAAAGCTTCCTCAGCCATGTGCAGCCCCTAACAACATCTCGAGGGGAAACCAGAGGATGCTTTGGTCAGATGGGGCTACAAGACCGGCCCAACCACCTGTGAATGTGGAGAAGCAGACCATACTATGGAACACTGCCTTGTCTGTGCTCTACTACCCAACCTCTGCAGCTCAAAAGACCTTGCGGAGTTCAATGAAAATGCAAGGGGCTGTGTAAGAAAATGGGAAACTGTAATTTAACCATCGCGCTTCGAAGAATCGCAAAGAAGAAGCTCCGATACCTTTGTACTTCGGACGATGATGACAATGATAATCAACATCAGCCATGATCTATCCATTGCTGGATGAAGACCTTCCCAAGCCATCACCATTTCTCATGGTTTAGTGTTAAAACAATCCATAAAGCACCTGCATGCAAGCCGATTCCACTGCTCTCCCTCGCAGCAAGAAGGCCCCGGGTTCAAATAAGAAAGAGAAATCCTGGCCCGGGTGCCTTTCTATGTGGAGTTTGCATGTTTTCCCCGTCTCCGCGTGGGTTTTCACCGGGTACCCAGGTTTCCTCCCAAAGTCCAACGACATGCTGCTGATTGGTTAATTGGCCTGCTACCTAAATTGCCTCCGGTGCCCTTTAATGGACTGGCGTCCCATCCTGAGTAAAGCCCTGCCTTGCGCCCTGTGTCTGCCGGGACAGGCTCTGGCTCACCGCAACCCTGTACAGGATTAAGCGGTTTCTGACAATGACACAACATGAAATACATGCATTCCTCTTTCTGTCTCAGTATAATTCCAAGCACGCGCCTCTCCATCTGCTTCATAGTTTTGTATGAATTATTTTGTCACTGTCCACTTTTCTGATACAATTTTCATAGCAAATAATGTACAATAGTTAAGGCACATTGCTACGTTGCTCTTCATTACGTTAATATTTCCCAAGCACGACGACCTGCTCTCGTCCAACTATTTCATTGTTTTGTTCCCAGTCTGCCTACAAGAAATACCATAGGTATATACTCTGACATGTAATCCAGTTGTGTCCCACTGACAGGCGTCTCAATTTGTTTGCTGAACAAGTTGTACCCCACGTTTGTTTTGCTCATTTATCTTGAACCCATCTTTGTATACGCTATTTATTCATTTCTTCTCGTACGTCATTTCCCCTTAGTTCATTTCCAGTAAATCTGCCATTATTCATATTTTCCGCTGTTCAAGCATGTACTTACGTCTTTATTTCTTCTATGCAATTTCTGCAACCACATTTTAATGCTGTTGCGAACAGCATAGTGTCCGACCTCCCCTTCTCACGTGTATGCCGTTACTTTCTTCCCGCAATCTTAACGTGACCGCTCCTTGTAATAAATTGCGTTTTATTACTTACATAAACACAATTTATGTACGTAGTTTAGAATGAGCACAATAAGGGTGATGATGCATGCCACTGGTCCTGCCATACTTACGCATCCGTTCTCTTGGATGCCGTTCCGTCTCCTGCGATTCCACCACCATCATCGCCGCCGCCGCCTGCTTCTCCTCCTGCTGCTGAAGTTGCTGCCGGCGTTGCTGCTGCTGCTGTTGTTGTTGTCGCCACTGCCTCGGCTTCTCCGTCTGCCCGTCCGTACAGCGCCCGTCTGCATCCCCGCGTCTCGCTGCAATCCGGGCCGGCTCCTCGACTCCTGGCCACGGGTCCCAGGAGCAGGGAAGGCGCTCTGTGCTGGTGCCGCTGCAGGTACTGGTGATACTGCTGGTGCCGCCGGTGCTCGTGCTGGTGACCCAACTCATCGGGGTTCCCAGTTCGAACCCCGTTCCAAGTCTTTGCCCCCACGCTCCGCCAGGCAGGGGCATTGTGACGAAAGAACGAGGATGCCCGTCCCAGAGAATGCATGTCCCCACGCACACAGTGTCAAACTATAGCCCCTTTTCACTCAGTATGAAATACACCTTTACTCTGGGCGCTACCTTGTTACGTTCAATATTAACGTGCTGTGGTTGTTGTCAGTCCTAGCAGGTGTCTATATATACTGAGCGGTGTTTTCAGTATTGCTGTCACTACTACAATAGTAAATCTACAGAGTACTCTTGTATATTTATAAAACGCTACCACTAATAATAGTGTAAGCGTCTATGCTATAATAGAGGGTAATTACTCTAACTTCAGTCTTGCCCAGTAATAGTATACCTCTGTATTATGTTACTTAGCATCCCTGCACTGTATATTAGACGCTTCCTCTTTTCCTCTTCACGCGCGTATACTTAATTAAGATCGCTGTGTGTCAATAACCGTGACGAATGCGCCTTCCAGATACATTACTGCATTGTATCGACGGTAATATGACACTCACAACGTCTGTCGATATCATACGCGGGTATATATCGACAACACGAGACAACACGAGATGTCAATTCATATGTCCCACGCGTTTTATACAATGGAATAAACTACGGATAGGGGGGTGTACGTCCGTTCACCCAGTCGTCTCCTTACCGTGTACGTCTGCGAATGTCTACGTCACAAACGTCTGGGTGTGTAATGTACACTTTCTACCTCCCAGACACCTCCTCCGTTATGTCCGCCGCCAAGAGGGCTTAGTCTACGATATAACTGCAACGTATACGCCTGCGTGTATCTTAATTCCTAGACACCCGCCTGTTACGGTACCGTATGTCTACTGTGTGTGCTGTAAGTCTATCTTTCAGATATCTCCTCCTGGTATATCTTCCGTCCGTCGCCCGGACGCCGAGTCTTTGTATACGTGTTAATCTACTCACGAGACAGACATGCGGTCCTATTCAAGACAGCACCGTGTGCCGTCTGGCTTGTCTCTGCGTCTATCGGGCGCGCCTCTGTACCGCTGGTCTCCTGCCTTCGTGTCCCCGTGTCCGCCACGCCTGTCTCCCGGTCTCCTCTGTCGGCGTGTGGGTGAAGACAGACAGCCCCGATGAGCACACCCGGCCGGCTGGCAGGACTGACTACAAACACGATAATTCTCCGGCGCGCTTCGCTCTCTCTTCAGCCCCTCCTTCCAATAAAGGCTGAAGCAACCACTGACATCTTCCGGAAGGTTCACTGCGTCTTCCGGAATTCGCTTGCTCAACGGTAGAGACCCCCGAGGTGTCCGGCCCTAAAAAACCCGCGTGAATCTTCCGGAAGATGCCTTCTCGGTAGGAGCTCTATCTCTCGGAAGAACGAGCTGCGGGTGTGCCCAACAAAACGCGCGCGTGGCTTCTGGAAGACGCTTTCTGGAAGCTACAGGAGGTTGGGTGTGGCTGTCTTGTCAGGTTCAGAGGGTTTACCTCCGCTCCTGGAGGGTCTTGGTGGGAATGCAAGGTTTTAGTTTAGAGAAGGTTTTTTTGTTATTCTAGGGAGAGTATTACCTAGAATTATATGCCATATATTTTCTGACTTTGGGGAAAAAATCCCGATACACTAAGGGCGCCGTGAACCGAGAAAGTCTAGGAACCACTGACCTGGATTAAAATAATCGCATTCCCCACAATTTGAATGTGCGTGTTACAAGGAAAAATCCTTATTGTTTGGAAAATTATTTTGTGGCTTAATTTGTGGCGGGTTGGCGCCGGCTGACTGCCTGATCCCCCCCCCCTCCGTGCGGTTTCCTCGCGCCTCCGTATCCGCGTCTCGTCCATGACCAGGCATGGAATTTGCACGCGTTATAAATGATACTCGTCAACAACATTACCTTTAACGGAAACATATATTGTTGGAAACGTTTCAGGTAATGGCCCGTTTTCAGACCTCACCAGATAAGCGTAGATCTTCAC
>JAZEWU010000005.1:3280769-3300883 GCA_036362915.1 Geotria australis
TTAACCTAACATTGCATTTAATGGTTGCTTATTTTGAGATTCTAATGAGCAATGCTGCCACCTTATGGCTGAGGAAGGCACAAGGCTCTTGTGTTTGTGATAAAATATCCCGTCTACTTTACTATACGGTATTGTATTACTTTGTTGTAGTTCGCTTTGCGCTGTGTTACGGTTGAGAATATATGATAGGGAATGTCTCCGATTTTCAAATTGATCCAAACATTTCTGAAAATCCACCCTTGATTTGAAACTTAGGGGGAGTTGCAACAAAAACAAATTCCGATCAATGTCAAAACATGACGTACATTTTGTGAATTAACCCGCCCTAAGCCATGGCATGTGACATTAGGTGACATCACTATTGTTGGCACAAACACTTTAAATTATCACATAATGTTAATATACCAATAATACAAACACAATCGGAAACTTGCCCCAATGCAATACTCTTTGCTTTTATGTGATAAATTTAGTTCCGTGCTTAATCCATAATATGTAAGTATCACATTATCCCCATCACTTGCATTGTATTTACTTAGCGATTTACACAGTGCATTATTACCTTACATAAATAAGAATCACTGTTGAATTGAAGTGCCATAATACGGCTTGAGACATAACGTGCATTGAGCCAAATATATATCATTGGAATGCTCCTGTAAACATGTGCCCTAAGAACACCACAATATGTGGGATAAATTTGACATATCCACATACAGCAAACTCCTCTATAGTATCACCATTCTAACTGGAGCAACCCTTTGCGACGCATAGCTTTCGTCCAGCCTGCATGTTCAGACATTCGCTGTAAAAGTTGCCCCAACGTTAGAATGTGATTGGAACAGTTGGACTAAACGATAGTCTAACGTTCCGTGTTAACTGGGATGAAGGTAGACAACGCGTCAACCCTTACAACCCATAATATTGTCCTCTTGAGGGGTTTCTTATCTCCTTAGCTCAAGGTTAATTACACAAGGCAACCTCCAATCACATGACCCAAAGGATGTTTCTATCGCGACATATCTATACGTGCAAAGAGATGCTGGACAGGTAAACATTTGCTTGGCTATATGTAGTCTTTGTCCAGCCGTGCATGGGTGGGGTCTATGATTTATTGCAAGGCAGAAACTAAATATGTCACAGGCACGTTGTAAACAGATCATTACACGGGTAAGAGACGTTAAAAATAGAAGGCCATGAGACTTAAAGTTCCTGCACTTGAACGCGTGGGTGAATGGGCGGCGCAGTACATACAGGTGATGTTAAAAAACTGGATTGCTTTACATATATAAAGGCTCTCATATGCAAATGTTCTGATAAACATCAGTTATTTTCTGTTCCATGGTGCAGTACATTTAAAGTCACAACGAAGAGATGACACCATTCCCAAAACCTCTAACCACTGCTGTTAGCAACGTAGTGTATTTCAGAGGCTTGTGATGAGGCTCGTTATCCACTGAACCATGCATGTAGGAATACATTAGTTCTGATTTGTAAATGTAGTCATTTCGTGCTATGTCACCTGTGTTGGATGCCCAGCCATGCATAACATCAGCAGTGAGTGGTATCAGCACACACAAACTGACTACATGCATCTAGAACAATGGCGTGTGGTCAAACAAAGCTTGGCATGGTGTGGGGAGGCATTCAACCAGCAGTTGATTGACAAAGGGCTGAACATGATTTAATTACAGCATTTGTTATTGTACGGCACGTTGTAGGTAATTGGTTCACATAGAGCCGGCAGTCACTATAGATTATACACGCACTACACTGACAAAAACACATGTCTCAAAAAATGCATTATATTTTCAGTAAATTGTGGTGAAAGTGGCATATTTGAAGGTGTGAACAGGAACACTGGGTGAAAACCTCTCACATTATATGAAGCCAGATTGATTGTCCAGGCTTAGCAATAAAGGCACGCTTGGCTTTGGTCTGCATATTCATTTGAGTGACTGCCAAGCATTTAAAGAAGTCAATATAATCAAATTGTTAAATCCAATAATCCCAGACACTTCTGAGAAACCCACGCATGTATCTCAGCCACTCTGCAGAGAAGCAAAGTGCAACGTCAGTGGGCGTTTGATAATCCCTACAACTTGAGCAGAGAGCGGCATGACTGCAGACTGTCACTTACCCTGCTGGGATAAACTGCATCACGAAGGCCCGGAGTTGTTCATCCCGGGCACTTGACATACAAGAACACACTCATGTCAGATCTATTGTAAAGACCATTACAACAACAAACCCAACAAGATTAATGACCATGACCTTCTCAGGCCCTTGTAAGACGGCTGAGATATATTGATGTATTGCACGCTTGTAATGTATGCGGTGTGTGGGATATATGCAGCAGATTCTCACTAACAATGGCTGCTCTATTTTTATATTCAAGCTCCTGACTCATTACTAACCAGTCATCTAATGTGATTGACTATGTATTCGGGTGAAAGAGTGGGCTCTTCAAATCACAAGTCCAAAGTTATCATTTTTAGTGAAGAACGAAGTATAATTCGTTTCAACGCGTCATATAACAACTCTTTATAAATCCACTGCTGGATAAATGATTCCCCGCACCATATCCATCATGGTTGTCTTTTGCCCAGACTTCACTACGATGGTCAGTGTGACATTTTTGAAACTTCCTTTTAAAAGCTTACACGATATTACTCACTGTAAAGATAAATGCAGCTATGGGGGGCACGTCTATCAGTTTGAAAATTACTGATATTCTTACACTGCATAACTGAACAACTATAAAGGCTGGCTAAAACATACGAGACGGACAGCAATCGGCAGTAGGTGGCAGTATTCCTCAAAGTACAGCACCATATATGTCTAGCCACAGACGCTACAGAGTCGTGCCTGTTGATTATACACAGTCCTTGATGGGGGACTGCCTGGGAATACCAGGTGTAGTAGTCTTGAGCTTCAAGGTGATCAGATGGCAATACGGAAATACATCCTCGATTCTATCTGTACAAGGCCTTGATTATTACCCAAATATATGTGGTTACCCACTTTGTAAATGTGGATTTTCTAAAGGTACTGTACTCCAGTGTTCTCCAACGTGCCAGGAAGCCCACAAATCCATCCATTCATCACATCTCCATCACTCAGAACCTCCTTGTTCGTTGACAAGTTCAAACAGAACAACATGTGGAAAGAAACCTGTTGAAGTTACTTTGCTTCGACACCTTTAGAATCAGTAGTCCAATTCATCCATCCATATATTGTCAGAAACCGCTTCACCATGAACAGGGTCGTGGTGAGCCAGAGCCTATCCCGGCAGACATAGGGCGCAAGGCAGAGCTATGCCCAGGATGGGACCCCAGTCCATCACAGGGCACCAGGGCCAATTTAGTCCGCAGGTCAATTAACCTATGCAGCAGCATGTCTTTGGACTGTGTGAGAAGACCGAAGTGCCTGGCGAAAACCCACGCGGACACGAGGAGAACATGCAAACTCCACACAGAAAGGCACCCGAGCCGGGATTCGAACCCTGGAACTTCTTGATGTGAGGCGGCAGTGCTAGTCACCGCCCGACCGTGCCGCCCCAGTTCTATTCAGTTTTCCCAAATATGTGTTGGGGGAAAAGCAACGTCTTGACTTTTTTCTACGGATTTTCTAGTGTTATGATAAACACATATCAGATCTGCTGTTGAACTAAATCATCATCAGCCCTGATAAATCTACTTGCATTTACTCCCGAATTCATGTGTTCCTCGTTAGGTCTCTCGGTATAATTGTAAGCGTGCACCTTTTCAAGATAACTTGGCTTCTCAGCCTTTTTTTTGTATTCTTTGTCATCGTCCATAAATCTAATATTTTTGCCATAGCAGGTCCATATATCGTACATTGTATCGCAGGAATCCCGCTTCCAAAGCTTGCAAGTTCACTGGGTATTTTTTGCTGTAATACTAAACATCGATCGTGCTTAATTGCATTATTCTTTGTGCTCATTGGCTCTGAACATGTCGTTTTGTCAATCCACTGCTCGATAAAGTATTTTACCTTACCTCACCTTGCTGGTCTATGCCATTTAGTGAGGGAGCATATACATCCATAGGCAGCAAGTATTCAACAAGATGTGAATCGTACCTGATACTATAATGTAATTGGGACTGCAGTGTAATTATACATAACGATACATGATTGATCGGGACTGCATGCTTACACAATAATGTTCTCATAATGATGCAAATTAGTTAGATGGTAGGCTGACTCCACTTTTTCCTTTCCCCAATGTTTCATCAAAAAATACAAGTCTGATAACACTAGTTCATGACAATGTGCCACATGATTTTATATATATTGTTAGTCAAACACAGTATATACAGGTAGTCAGACAGTGTTCAATTAAGCTGTAAGAAACCGTTGAGCTATGTATCTCTTTTTAACAGTGGTCTAGCGAGGAGGGATAAGCAATTTGGACCGTGTCAGGACGACGGGGGTAATTTAGTTAGGGAAATTTACCTAGGCAGCATGTCGTTGGACTGTGGGAGGAAACTGGAGTTCCCGGAAAATACCCACACGGACACGGGGAGAACATGCAAACTCCAGGCCTTCTTGCTGTGAGACAGCAGCGCTACTCACTGCTGCCCCACCGTGCCGCCAAGTATTACAATACAGTATTAACCTTTACCCAATAAAAACATATTCTCCATGCGGCATCGATATCATATTGAATCAAGCAGTTTACAAAATACACGAATGTATAGTGTAATTGACTAAAATATAATTCAATAAAAGGTGTAAGACAGGTGTGCTGTCATGCCCATAGACAGGGTAATGCAGTTAAACGTAAAATTTTCAATATTACAAAATAATATACTCATAATTTGTAACGTGTTATTTTGCCAAAGCAAGCTTCAGAATGTATTGATGATTATGGAAATGTTTACATACTTATAACATTATGCAAAATTGTGTTGTTTAACAAAGGTAGCGCTTTGTGACCCTCGGGTGAAAGGCGCTACATAAAATAATAATAATAGCATGATATTATTATTATTTGAAAAGGAAAGGAAGCAAAACATTCATTTTTAAACAATTTACTTTACTTTACTAATCTAAGTGGTTCTATATTTTACTCTTTGTGGTACTCTTCGTATAATTTTCAATATGGTAGAAGAGTCACAATGAGGAGGTTTTAAATGCTTAAAAAAGCATAGTACTTCCCTAATTTGTGAAACTGTCAAAAATGCCTTGTCAGACCAAACTGAACACTAACCGTTTGGGAGCCTTGGCTTAACATGCACATTTTTCAACCACCATTATTTATGGAGAAGGATAAGAAGCTACACTTAGTTCGCTGTACATTTCTCACACAAAACCAACTTCCAAAAGACAATTTGTAAAGGCAAAAATATATAAAAATGCGATTCAAAACCCTGGAAGCTGCATTAAGTTTCAACACAGAAATCATTGTGGATATTGATTTTCCCACAATCATGTCAGTAATACAATGTTCAGTAATCTGAGATATCTTACAGAGGGACACAAATGGAAAACGTACTGGTGGTGTGAATAATGAAATGCGGCTACTATGCAGTCTGCTGCAACAAGGGAATAACAAGCGCCTTCATCTCTCTGGGTGTTACCAAAGTTCCTACATTTCACAGAGAAATTGTTAATATTGTTAAAACTACACTAACTTGGTGACATTGGCACAGTGTATAGAGCACTGCATTGTAAACCCAGCAACCTGCATTGAAATCCCTACCACGGCTAGCATCAGTGGCGAGTGCTTTCCATTCCACCACGATAAATTACTGTTCGGAACTGTCAAACAAAGCACTCAAAACGATTTTGTATTTTATAAAGGTAATATACAGACCTATACTCATGCCTCATTTACTTATTTTGTCATGGCATTTTAAATCTTTTGTTTTCATCCACAAAAACACTTCATAGTTTGCAATGTGTACAGAAATACGTTTTACACATTTTGCAACTATGCAATATATTCAGAGTAATGTACATGGTATTCAGATTTTGTTTTATTTGCTTAGACTACACCTTTGTATTCCCATTTATGTATAGTTGGAATGTAGTGTGTAAATTGTCAATCCAAAGACATGCTGCCTCGGTAAATTGTCCTGGCTAAATTTCCCCCGGTGTCCTGACATGTTGTAACTTGCTTGCACCTCCCTGCTCGACAACTATTCAAAAGCGCGACATAGCTTCCAGCTTATATAAAAACTGACTGACTGACTTGTAAGTTATTCTGACACACAGCCTGTATCATGCCTGCAAGGATATCGATGCCGTTTGGGAGAAAAAAATCTAAGCTTTTCCGATGCCAGGCTCTATGCAGATGTGTTATGGACGCACACAACGATTGCTCATCACACACACACAGCCACCTCAAAGCTCTAGCGTGCCTGGGTGTGGGTATGCATCACTGTGCGTGATGTAAAAGTGGTTGAATAATGCAAATCTGATGGAAAGTTGTTGAGAATCTTGGAATCGATCTTGGATTTAGATCACACTATGTACTTCGGATGTAGCAATTCAAGTAGCAATGCGTGGTTAGGTTGTTGAGTGGTATGGTGATGCGGTGGATGAGTGGTGGGTGGTTAGATGGGTGGTTTGGGTGGTAGTTACAAAGGTAACAAAAGCAGACATTTAGATAGTCATTGGCTGATTCCAAATACAGAACAGGACTAGATATACAAATTACTAACTGTATACCATAAAATAACAATATATTTAATATATCCTTTTTTACATACTTAAATGAAAAAATCCTTTTATTTTCAATATGCATAGACCAACATGCTTCACATGCGTATAATAACAATTATAAAAAATCCTTAGCTGTGCTGTAAACAAAACATATATTTCATAAATTAGCATTGCTACAATTGCCGGTTAATGAAGGGTTTAAAACCTTACATGAAAAATATACCTGCCAGCCTGGCATATTATGTGCATAAAGGTCTATAGACTGGGTTTTTATATTTGTTCTTTACTTCTTGAAACTGACATTCGTTTAGCAAGTTTTGTGGGAAACCCACATTGGTTCTTGTAAAATGACTCACCTGTTGGAATTTTTGGAAGTATAATTTACATGGCGTGACTACAGCAAGTTGGTGGCGCTGAACATGTAGATGTGAAAAATTCCTTGACTCCTACTTCTTCTTTGGGATTCTTCGAAGCACGATGGTCAGCTTCTGGACATCGTTGTCTTTCAGCTCGGCCTCGAAGTGTTTGGTAGAATTCGCAGGCAATACCAAGTATTACCTGACAGGGATCGCGACGTGAACGCTTCTACCTTGACCCCCGACTCCTACTCAAAATAGTCCAAAAAAATGTTTGCACAGTTCTGCTATACACAACCAACAAAATTCTAAATAAAAAATTACACTGAATGGAAAACACTTTCAAGAATTTACCATGCATCGTCATCACCAACACTGCCTTGCAGTAGCAACATAAATACAGTCCCATGTATATGTGTAGCCGCCCTTTGCCAATCCACTGCTGGATGACAGCCTCTACATGCAGTGCAGCAAGAGTGCTGAGGGTGGTGTAGGTAGGGTAGCGGCCCACATGGGTCACCGGATTGTTGCAAACACGATGAATTAAAGAGGAAAA
The DNA here is from genome assembly GCA_036362915.1 of Geotria australis. Classification (NCBI taxonomy): domain Eukaryota; kingdom Metazoa; phylum Chordata; class Hyperoartia; order Petromyzontiformes; family Geotriidae; genus Geotria; species Geotria australis. The sequence goes on from JAZEWU010000005.1 coordinate 3,288,375, forward strand.
TTAGAGTAGGGTGAAGTGCTTTAATACAATGCTGTTTCAACATGGAAACAATGATCCAATATTCACAAGCAGAAGGTTTAAAATCAGTGGTGGAATTAGAAAAAAAAAATACTCTGGAAACGTACCCAGGTCCGCGTTCCCTGTAGAGTGGTGGTCAAGCTCGGGGAGCATCCAAATTTAAGACCATGGAAGCCTAATAGGTTCCCTCTGGGATTTTCACTGTGGGAACGGCGTTCCCGCCCAATTCCACCCCTGGCTACAACGCGTTCATATCTCCTGCTATAACGTAAGGATTTGAAACAAACACAGTAACAAACAACAAGGAACAAAATATATAAAATACCCAAATTAGCACGGTGACATGCGTGATGGAAATCACATAGGAAAATCGCATGGATCAAAGAACAAATGCACGTGAGACAAATATTGATTTTTATGAAAAGTATGTGGGGTTGGAACAGGAGACATTGCTAGAAAGCGACGATGACTGGCGGACAAGACTGGCGATAATGACAGCCAAAGGAGGGAGCAACATCCAAGCGGGTGAAGTGTGACATCAGCTCGCGCAGGAGTCGGATAGATGGAACTCTGGGCGGTCGTAATAACACGGGAAGGCGTTCATCCAGGAGCGGGCAGTTAATCCATCCACCCATTTTCAGAAACCGCTTAATCCTGTACAGGGTCGCGGTGAGCCGAAGCCTATCCCGGCAGACACAGGGCGCAAGGCAGGGCTATACCCAGGACGGGACGTCAGTCCATCGCAGGGCACCTGGGGCAATTTACTCAGTAGGCCAATTAACCTGGCAGCATGTCTTTGGACGGTGGGAGGAAACCGGAGTGCCCGGCGAAAACCGCGGGCAATTAATGATTGGTCATTAATACAGGTTTTCACGGCTCAATATTTGCGAATTTCTCTCAGGAGCTCCTCATCAGGGATAGCCGTGTCGAGCGTTCCTCCACTATCCTTTGCGACGTTTCACCTCCCACGTGGGAGCCTGATGATGCTTCATGTGAAAGGCGAAACGTCCCAAATAGACTCTACACGGCTATCCCGAAAGAGCAGCTCTTGGGAGCTATGTGGATAATGAGCAGGTTTTTTGTTAGACAGACGATGTTGCACGTTGTAGGAGACGGCCCGGCAAGCCAAGCTTCGCGGTAGTTTGAGGACACCGCCGCATTCTGCAAATGATGGAGCTTCTGCCAGGCTCAGCGCAAAGCACACGCTGAATACATACATGCAGAAGAGGAGGAATACCGTGTGAGTCACTCTTTACACATCGCTTGGAAAATGTCTCTGTGCTAAATATATTCTATTTAACTCACCGATACTCACTATCTCGTTTTGTCAGTGAGACGTGAATAGCCCAACAAATAACGAATGTTTTTCTGTAATGTTCAACAAACTTGATGTGGTTTCTGAAGCAGACCAGGGAAATAATAGGGAAGCTTAGCTCATGTCACCCATTGTTTTCCGTGGCCAGGTGAGAGCACGCTGAGATGACGGGTCTCTGTGATCTATGTAAATTGTTGACGCAAAGCTGTGTATTGTTGTTGCTGAACAACATTGACTAAAGGTGCACATTTGTTTTTCATTGTTGCAGCATATATGTGTGCTGTTATTTTGCAACTGTGAATGTGACATTTTATTTACGGAGTAAAGCGGTTCATATTATATTCGGTGATTGTTAATATTTATTTGATTAAAAAAATGCTTACGTGTATATTTACTTATTTAAAATGTTTCACAGTTTCCAAAGTGTTATAACGGTTTATCACCTTAAAGGAATTAAGAGATTTAATTACTGTACTCATGTTACTTTACCATTACTTCATATTTCTTACATATACATTGTGGGTACTGTATTTGTTTTAAAATAGTCCAGATGTGTGCATGTTAAATTTCTATTGAAATCTTAATTATATATACAGTATAAAGTGGGTTTCAAAAATAAAATAAACATAATTATTAAATTATTTAAAATCAGTCATTTGATCACAAGCGTAAATTGTGAAAATGTACAAAATTACACCTCAAAGCATGATTTTATCTTAAACTTTTAAGATATCATTTGTCTATGGTGATGGCAGTTTAATATATTGTTTGTTAGTTTGAACGTTTGTTGTATCGCAGGAATTCCGCATCCAGAGCTTGAAAGCTCACTGGGTATTGTCTGCTGTAATAATAAACATCTAAAATATGTCTTTGCTTTTCAGAAAATCATGTTATTTTTTCAGTTGCCGAAAACCCGCTTTAGCATTGGCTAAGCGAAAGCTGCTTTGCATAACGAACTGAAAACTCGACTGTATATTGAATATCAAACTTAAATTCTATCAGATTTCACGGACTAGAGCAGTGGTTTTCAACTCTTCTGGCAACCAAGGACCATTGTCAACCCTCAACATCTTTTCACAAGCCACCATGGGCCAATAACTTATTTTTTAATTAAAAGTCTCTTCGTGGTAATATCTCCAACTGTTCCAGGGACCACTTTCCCGTGCCCTTGTTGAATACCAGTGGCCTGCGGACCACAAGTTGGGAACCACTGAGCTAGAGGGTTCCCAGGGCGGCACAGAATAAGGTGAATACAATATAATCTGGTGAGCGCTGATTCTTAAATCCTGACGCACTTCCTTACCCACAGACACTGATGGAAAAGCAACTGAGGACGAGGAACAAAAGCAACAAAACAAGAACAGAAAAAGATATGAAGGAATAAAGAAATTCAGAAACATTCATGTAACATCTGCACAAGCTCCACAGCTACAGTCATCTGCCCCCAATGTGACAATTGAGAGATTGAGGTTCCTCACTGAACTCACTGTGTATGCTTCGCCCACATACGCTGAACGCCTGCTGTAGAGATGCACTGTATGTACACCATTCGTCAATGGTTCTAAGTGGGAGTTTTATTTTATGATCCCTGTATCAGTAGCCTCTCACGGTTGTGGGCCCCAAAGCGCTTGAGAACCCACGTAAAAAAACTGCTTTGCCCCTTGAGCAGATTCTACAAGCGGTCGAACACGTTTTATTATTCGCTTAAATCTCGGGACGGAAGCAATAAAAGGAAACAATTGTTTCGTTTTTCATAGAAGCGTGCAATATCTGGAGACCGAGGCTGAAAGCCACGGTTCTATTTACAGTCTTACATCAGCGACGTGAGTCACCCGAGGCGTGATACTCAGAGATGTCTGGAAACAGGTGAATCACACCGTGGAATGCGCATGAGTGGAAAACTTTCACTTTGTTTTTATAATAAACCCATGTTTTAGGAAGGAATTACTTTGTCACCTCGAAGCAATTACCTGGAAATGTTTGATTAAATAAGCAATTGTGCAGGGTTTGTAACTGTGAGATTGTAACTGATTAAGTGATAGCTTGTACTCAATCTACCTATGCCTCCAATGCCATGAATAAAGTCAGTTGCCGGAGCTTCGGATCCATTTCCCCTAACAAAGGTAGCAGTGTGAATTCATGGTTTGTGCTGCGCTGGAAGAACTTATTGCGAAAAGCACAAGTGACGTTTTGCCAAGTTACGCATTTCCAAATGCAAGCTGACTAAAATAACACGAGTGCAGCATTTCAATGGTCGTTTTGGGTGAAGAACTTAAATCAATGGCTGGTTTAGGGTCAACGTGGAAAAGGAACTTATATTATTCTGTAGTAATTTACTTCAATGCCAGAAAATAACGTAGCTAGGCTTCATAATTGTGGGAGGTAAAAAAATGTGCTCAATATTCAATATCTGGGATATTACAAAAGCGTTGCATTTGCCATAAGATGACTGTGAAGACCATGGAAATATTATTCCACAGAATGAGCGAATTATTACTGGCTTCATGGTCCAAACCTCAAATGTATTAATCTTCCCACAACTCAATAATGAAAATATAGCACCCATCATTCTGTGTGCAGGTCTCACTGCTTGCTTCTAAATGAACTACACTGGTGCAAATGTTTAGTATGTTCAATGCTTGCAATGCTAGCTCATTGTCACCCGAGCACTGCAACAGTGGTGACTGGGTTGAGGCTAGAGGATACCCTGCGGTCTGGTTCAAACGTTCTAACGTCTCTCCATTTCTAAACAACAAACACTGGTTTTCCTTTCTTTTAAATGCTGCAATATCTGCCACTTGACTATCTGTTGGCCACATTTATATAGAACTGAGGAGGTGTCCTTCACAAACAGGAAGGATTCAGTTGTGCGTGATCTCATCTGTAACAAGTAACCTGCGACTGCACAGGCTAATAACTGACGTGAACTGCAGTGACGTACACTGTAGAATATGACTGCCTTGGTGTCAAACGGGGAATTTTGGGGACAATTCAGAAATTGTCCACACAAGGTTTTGTGTGTTGATTAAAAGGATGGCTTGTCCTGGAAAACCCGAAAAGCAAAAATACTGCTTATTTATTTATTTGCTCAAAATGTATTTACTATGGACAGACCCACAGAGAGATCGTAAGTCAATCCAAAATGAGTCACGGTGGATAATTACATTTGACTTTTTTTTTTGCTCGTGAAAAGGGCACACGTTGGGTTACAATAGGAAAGTACCATATGTCACCGGGGTCTTTAAACCCCATTTAACATGAGAACTGAGGGCTCTTGGCAGAGTTCCAAGGCAACATTGCCAGGTGGCTGGTGGATTTCAACCAACAAACCCCTACGAACTGACTCAGTAACGAGCGTGTAACCACTACATTATCTAGGAGCCCAGCTACGAACAAATAAAAATTCCCCACCTGCATCAAGTACCCCAAGAGCATGCAGCTGCTTTTGAACATTTCAAAAAGACCCCTCCCTAAATTGCCACCACAAATTTCCCACTACACCTATTACGCTCCGCAGTCTACTTACCGCCTTCACCCACTCACTGCTCACAAGCGAAGCGGGAGCCATAGACATACAGAAGACCCTGGTGACGGTCTGCATTTGACACGTGTGTGAAATTATTCACTTCGTGAAACTGCATTACTTTGACCACTGTTGTTCCCTGCACCACAATGGGACTACAATGCACTTTGTTAGTTGTCACTTGCCAATAACCTCAATCAACAAACGTTGGTGAGAAAACGGTTAAAGTTTAAATAAACCAAAAGGAATAGAGGAGGAGGGTCGGGTTTTGGAGAATCGACAGAGTGTATTGATGTAGGCTTTCACGGTTTTATGTATGAGAATGTCTCTTATGAGCTGCTCTTTCGAAAGAGGAACAATCTACACAGCTATCTTGACAGAGCAGCTCTTAAGAGCAGTTCTCAAGTGAAAGGAGGATAAACAGATTGTAATGAATGTTCATTCAAACAATGTAACTCACCTCCGTGATCCTGCAACATCAGTTGAGGTTCCCAAAAAAATCTCCCGTCACGGTCGTAGTTTTCTGTCTACGCTCTTTGCTCCAAGTTGTCATGAGGCGGTCAGACTTCGCCAAACCCACGCAGATTCGCTACCTAGGGATGTCGCATCACCGCAAACCACAATTCATCATCGTCTTCTCACCATCATCCTTTCACGGTTTTCTGCTGTATAACGTCCGTCCCACGCGATGCAACAAACCGGATACCGCACAGCGGCGATCCTCCTGTGCGTTCACTCATGTCGTCACTCCATCTCTCCACGGTCCTTGCGTGCATCATGTTTGTCCAATCGTCTTCCTTTGCTCGTCTTTCTCGGCTCGTCATGGGAAGGTAGAGAGCTCTCAATCACAGCTGAGGATCGGCGTAACGCATCATCATCCCACATCTTGAGAATCGCTTTTTGAGAATACTTCAGTGGTTGTCCTCTAGTTAAACTTGCCCCAGTCATAGGAATGGGGAATTTTCATTGCTGGCTTTGGGTTATCATTTGAATTGAGCACTACTACGCACTTGTATTTATCAAGAAGGCATATTTGTAATAATGATGGTAATATGTCACATTCCTTTTTTGTGTAATTTCTGAGTTACTGGCATTGTGTGTCCCTTAAAGCTGACAATTTCACATACTGTTTACAGAGAAAATGTAAAATGATGGGGGGGGGGGCATGACAGAAGACACGATAACGCATGTATAGCAACTCATAATTATGCTTGTCACCCAGCTTACTCTTAGTCCACGGCAGAAGAGCCAAAATCACGGGGTTCATCACATAACTTAATTTGTGACCCGTAATCCCCATGTCAATTTACATGGAAAAGTCTCAACTCTTTCTCAGGTGTGGTCTGAAATAGAAATTGCAAAAATTACCATGAAAAAAAAAACTCTTTGGCACATGGGAGGAATACCAGAAGACAGTACTGAGATAAAATGCATTCGTATGATGGAGAGCTACTTGGCACTCATCTCGTCGCCCCACAAAAACAAATAGTAGCAGCCACGCACAATAAATACCTCATACCACCCACGTCGCGATCCCTGTCAGGTAATACTTGGTATTGCCTGCGAATTCTACCAAACACTTCGAGGCCGAGCTGAAAGGCAACGATGTCCAGAAGCTGACCATCGTGCTTCGGAGAATCGCAAAGAAGAAGACCCACCCCGTAGTCAAGTGGCCTGCCCAGCCGCAAGCTATTGATGGCATGTGGTCACCTCTGGAAACAACACATCCCCACCTCCCCCAATGGACACTGCATTATCAGCATTTCTTCGCGCTGGAAGTTGACATCAATTTGAGGAAGAAGCGCGCTTGCCCAGCAAGCGCTTCCATTTCGATGTAAACCCCGTTTCAACTGACAATGTCTACTTTGCAGCACCAAACAACACTGTATTTTCATTGACAATTATAACTCCACGTGCGATCGGTTTCACAATCAGATGAGGTCAAGATAACGCAGTTACCGTAACAGGTTTGGGTTTTTTTTTTCCCTGAAACTGAGCATCTCTCTGGAAAAGAGAGTTGATAACAAACGTAACGCACGCGTGTACACACGAGCGTGCACACACACGCGCACACACACACGCGAACGCACGCACCGAGATAGGGTAAAAATTTATAACATGTATATATCGGCCAGAGGTCATGTGCCACTTCCCATGAATCACAATTATAGGAAGCAGAACTGACCAGTTTCTCTGAACACTCACCACGGGACACCCACGCACTTCGAAGCCTCGAAATGAATCACTATAGAATCTTGCTTCAGAAACTCAATATGCTGGCTCTGGGCATGCCCCTAATCCAAGTGGCATCAACCTTGCAGACATCTATAGCTACAGGAGCCGTTTTTCCTCGTGTTTTGCAGTTACTTCTGGTCTCCATAAGGCCCTGTGACGTCAATGGCTTCTTAATGGTTAGAGATATTAATCTCAAGCCAGTTGTGCGGTCTTTGTTATTTTGGGGCCATGCGCTGCCGCACGCGTATTCGCAAACGGCGCAGAAGCGGATTGGAATATTTACACGCAACTTGAAACGTCACGCGTGTCCCGCGAACACGTGAGCTCGTCAATACATGTCAACACTGAACACACTGCAGTCACACGTGTCATTCTGAACCTGTGGTGCTCACCCAAGTGTGCTCACAACCCCTATCGCCTCTCACAGCCTCCCATCCAGCTCCAAACACCTCGACTGCTGCTCCCAGCATCGAGGGAGAGTGCTTTGATTGTGGTTGTGCTTTAAAAGCATATCTTTCCAGCAGGGCTCACATCACATCAAGGTCAAAGGGTCGACTCTTCCCATCATCCATCCAGAGGTCAATAAGATGACTACCACTTTGTGAAACGTCAGCATTCGTCATCCTTCGGAGTCTGGTCCTTGCCATCGGAATGTGGAATATATACAACCGCCGATGATAACAGTGATATGCAGGGGATATGAAGTTCGCAGCCGTGTCGGACCCCGGATTCACACTCAGCGGCTTACCAGAACTCACAGTCTTCTTGGAAATGTCCGGGAAGGGGAAGTGAAGGGGGAGCTGAATGGCACGAATCGGCTCCGTGTTTGTCTCACCGTTTATCTCAGTCTACACACAAATAAATCATCGCTATCTCTCTCTTTGCCTCTCTGTCACTGCATCTCTGGGGGTCGAGGTAGAAGCGTTCACGTCGCGATCCCTGTCAAGTAACACTTGGTATTACCTGCGAATTCTACCAAACACTTCGAAGCCGAGGAGCTGAAAGGCAACGATGTCCAGAAGCTGACCATCGCGCTTCCAAGAATCGCAAAGAAGAAGAAGACTGCATCTCTCTCTCTCTCTCTCTGATCACTCAATCTTGTTTTGTTTCTCTTTGTATTACTGTCTCCTTGCAACTCTATGGCCCTCTTCTTCCCATCTGAACTCAGGGATGCGGTTGGTCTAAGCCTTGGGACCACGTGAAACTTCTCAGTATTTGCCCCCCCCACGTGACAAGTGCTGCGTATTTAATCACAAGTGTTGGGTATTTAATTGGACCCTCTTAGAAAGAGGAAGAAGAGCACTAGACACTGCTAAGGTAATGTCAGGTATATTTTAACCCCCCCCCCTTCAATATTCAATATGTATTTATTTAATATTATCGTTAGTTTGAAATGACATTATGATTTGCACCTATTTTCTGTAACCAATAACTAGTTATTATTCTTACCATGGAAAGTCATAACAACACTCAGCTTCTTGCTGGTTTTCTAGTTGAATTGGAGGTGACATTGCTGAATATCTACACGTTTCGATTAGGACTGAGTTCACTACCGGTTTTTCTTTCTATGGAATTGACCAGAGAAATCGGTCAAACGTTGCACTCACAACGTCGTAATAATCAGCATCATTAGCATAATCAAGTGATATTTACTCTTTTCCTATAACTAATGTACACGGTTAGATTAACTGTTATCAGCAAACCTGAGATGCCTGATAACATCTCCAGTTATGCCACTCCATGTGTTTACGCATTCTAATTTTCTGGAATTGGGTTTTTCTCGTGGTGTCACTTCTCTGATGTAGCGTCTGATTTTTACTTAACAGATCCCTTCATGTAATTATTTACACAACAAAGATAGCCAGGTTTGTAGCCCAGCGCACGGACCACTGGGGCCACCGCTCCCCACTCTAGGCTCAGGTGCGGTTAACGAGTAGCACCTATCGCTGCTCACAGACACACACACCACACACGGCGGGGGGGGGGTGTTCAGGTGAGCACAGCCGATGTGAATGTAAATGAGCCACTGGGTAGGTAGGTAGGTGTGAGTGACTCGCGCGTAAAAAGCCCTAAAGTCTCCCACGCGGCAGCGGGCGCCGCTCAGAGCTCTCGGTCCCGGCTCGCACGCTGACGCACGCCGCTGACCGTAAAGTAACTGGGCACAGGGCAAATCCCCGTGGGCTGTTGGTTTCACTCATGTCAACCACACCGGGGTTTGTTTGTGTGCGGCAGGTGTTTGTAAGGAAAATCGACGCTACGTTCACGGAGCCGTGTACGCCCGCAGCCGGTACACCGCAGAAGTGGATTCGTAATAAGTGCAGAATGGCCAATTTCAGGATAATTGACATTACGCTGTGAGGTTTTTTTTACAAGTGGTTGCCTTTACCGCATTGCATACAGCGACGCGTAGACAGTATTTGCATGCCGTGGGCAGACATTGAATATGCACGATTCGTTGTACGTGATATGCGTATAGAGCGGATGTTATTTCGTTTACAAAAGAGTGAACGTATTTTACGTGGATTTACGTGTATAAATATGTAACCATTTGTCCAGATTGAGATTTTAAAGAATGAAATCGCAACACTGAGACTTTATGTAGAAAGAAACAATGTACATATCAGAAGAGCAACTATCAAGAGCTTTCACCGAAGCAATAGCATGCTGTGTATATTTCAAACAAAACGAAACTTGGATTGAAAAAATAAAGGCATAAATATAAATTGCTAAAATGTCAATCATGTAAGTGTGGCTGGGTGTCATAGTCATTATCTAAACCTATGGCAATGAACTCCAGTAGATTACGGAAGAACCTAACAAAGAATACTGCAAAGTCAGACTTAAGATTTGCATATACAGGACCTTACAAAACTATGAGAAAAACAAACGCCATGCGCAAGATCGCTTAACAAATTAAATATTTGCTGAAAGGACGAAAGCGTAAACATATCCATAGGTGGATCTATATCTAAATGATGGACGAAATAGGCAAAAAACTCAAGTTGGATTCCTTTTAGAAAAAGTTACTTTATAGTGAAAATAAAATAAATACATCGTAAGAAGAAAGTTTTTCATCTGTGCATATTACCTGCTCATGTATATTGATTGAAAAGATAGATCCTGACAAAATCTAGATCAAGAGTTCATTCATTCATTCATTTTCAGAAACCGCTTAATCCTATACAGGGTCGCGGTGAGCCGGAGCCTATCCCGGCAGACACAGGGCGCAAGGCAGGGGAACACCGAGGATGGGACGCCAGTCCATCACAGGGCACCGGGGGCAATTTAGTCCGCAGGCCAATTAACCTATGCATGTTTTTGGACTGTGGGAGGAAACCGGAGCGCCCGGCGAAAACCCACGCGGACACGGGGAGAACATGCAAACTCCACACAGAAAGGCACCCCGAGCCGAGATTCGAACCCGGGACCTTCTTGCTGTGAGGCGGAAGCGCTACCCACTACGCCACCGTGCCGCCCCTAGATCAAGAGTTGAAAAGTGTATTACAATAACGGAGAGGTGCATACATATAGTACGGATCTGAGATCAGTTGAAAATTAAAAACATCATAAAATACTGACTGATGGTTGCTCCTCAGAGCTGTTTTCTCGGGATAGCCGTGTCGAGCGATCTCCATCTCTCCCTCGGGGCGTTTCGCCTCCCACGTTGGAAGCATCATCAGGCGTAGAAACGTCGCGAGGGACAGATGGAGATCGCTCGACACGGCTATCCCGAGGGAACAGCTCTGAGGCGCAATCATGAATCGAGCCGTGAAAACCTAAACCAGTACATCATGAAAGACTGTAATTAAAAAAATAAGGCATTTTGGCTTCTTCAGGATATATCTAGAAGGGATGATGGTCAATGGTTGAGACTGGTTAAGACAAGGCAGCTAAAGGGGGATCGTGTTCAAGAGGTAGACTACCAAGGAGATGGAGGGATGCGATCAGTGCATGCCCAGGACCAAGACGGATTGTAGCATCGTGGGACTGGGATATAAACAACAACTTAAGAAGAAGGCCTTAATCGGTGATGAGCGTGATGATCATATCCGAAACATGCACTCACGGCTACACGTAACAGCTAAATTGCAGGCTAAATGTGTACGTTTTAAAACTCGTGAGAGTAATGTAACATTTCTTGCAAAACATAGAAAAAGCCCCTTTATTTGGGCAACATGGTGTGGGGGGGAGGCCTTCACCAGCAGTACATTTGCAGAAATACTGTCGCATTTTTACAAACAAATGTTGTGGAACATAATGCAATTTTGTAGAAAATAACACAAAACATGCTTTGGAAAAAAACTAGGTGATTCAAAACCATGATTGGATACAAATTGCCTTCATCCAGACGGGGATTTACAATGACCGGTAAATTCTCATTACTATAAATTTAAATACAATTGACAACGAAAAATACTATTTTTCCATTTAAATTGATGTTTACAGTGAAACCGCTTACGGTTCTCCATATCGCAATTTAGAACATTTCACGCTGCCCCCAATACATTTCCAGGATCACCTCCAGGTTCTCCTCATTTGCGCAACTTCTTCGCTAAATGACTGCTCATTCCCACAAAAATATATAAAACAACAAAAGTTTGCATTATATAAAGAGAAGAAAAAAAATTCTCCGAGGTGATTTCCCCACATACAGTGGGCTTTCCCCAAACTCGACTCTAGTACCAGTCTCACCCACACAATTGCTGGCGCCTCCCAGGCCAATTGCTGCATCAAGCTAGCAGTTGCAAACCACTGTGGTCACTCTTGGGTTTTCACCCTTTTCCCTTAGAGGACCGCAGGCCTAATATCATCAAGATAGTCGTCATTCGTTGAAATCCTGTTGTAAACTTTGTCAGTGTCTTCCGTTTCTGATGGAAGAGCTCCAAAATTGCTATTCACTCACAATTTTGCATCTATTTCTTCACGAAGGAATGACCCGACTGTCGCATAACCGATGTGTTGCATGAAGTTGGTCCGTTAGTCACTGGGCGATCTGTATAAGTCACACAAAGGTGTGTTTGAAGAATACAGCGCATTTCAAGTTTTGAACTTTATCTAATCATTTTTTGTTGTTGCTTTGGCTTTCATTTTTTTTCATTGTTGACATGCTGTTCTCTTCGTGGCCCTTGTGCAGCGCTTTGTGACCCTCGGGTAAAATGCGCTATATAAAACGCTATTATTATTATTAATAGAAGTCTGTGCAAATAACATTGGTTTCAAATACAATAGTAGCAGTTGGCTATTGAAAAATGTCATGGTTATTAAGTATATATAATGACACCCAAGAATGAGTCTGTCTAATTCTTCGTACGGCCATTCCACTGGGCGCAGGCTGCTGTTCCCTGGTATAGGTTTCAGCCATTAATTATTTTCTTAATTGATTAAAATCACGTATTATTAAGTTTACTCTTTATGTTT
>JAZEWU010000005.1:3302906-3318325 GCA_036362915.1 Geotria australis
TTCATACCTGCGCCTTTTTTGGAGCATTCGTTCCTTCCTCCGGCTTGGATTGTTGGAGTGGGTTATCGGTGCCGTGCCGAGATGTTGGCTCTCTCTCTCTTTCTCTCTTCCGATCTGTGTCTGCTCGGGGACATTTGTTCCCTCCTTGCTTGTTGTAGAATTACTATTATTGTTTTCCTGTAGATTTTTCTTTTGTCCTTTGTCTTATAATTCGTTGCTATCGCTTGACTCTCAGTTTTCTGTCTCCCCGTTGTTGTTGTGCCGTTCTCTCCACAGCTCGGATTGTAAAAAAAAACCCAAAAAAATTGTTGCTGATTTTCCGTGCTCTGTCGTTGTTGACATGTCGTTCTCTCCGCAGCTTTGTGCAGCGCTTTGTGACCCTCGGGTGAAAGGCGCTATATAAATGCTATTATTATTATATTACTCTGTAAGCAACGACGTTGGATTGTCATGGAAACCACGCTGGTGTTGCGGAGTCAATAAAAAAATACAAGAACAGGGTATTTATGCCACCTCTTCCCTATTTCTCAGTGATTAGCGTCATCTTGTGTGTTGTTCACTGCTAATCGTCACAAATAAGGTGAAGTATACAAAGACAAATATGTAAAATCAATATTATTACGTGCATTATAAGTATACAAAAGATGGTAACTTCAAACTGACAAGCAGTTGGAAAAAGTGACATGAAGTACGCAAATACTGCTGTGGAAAATATAAGACGCGTAACAGATAACGCCGGTTAAATGATTAAGATATTCCCGGACAAGAATTGCACAATGCATTCTATTAATCACGGTAAAACATTTAAAACGACGTCTGTGGGTCATCTCAAAATGTAACTAGTTGCAGAGTTTATGTGCTTGTAATCCTGAGTATACGGTTCTTATCACTCTTGGGAGCCACTATCGTTTATGTTAAACATGAGTAAACATTAAATCCAATCCGCATTTACAGCAGTAAACAAAACGCGTCCTGCCATTATAACCTATATATTTACATGCGTACTGGACAAATGTGGTGAGGGCATGCACGGTCTTTCTATTGGTACGTTACACTTCGTATAGGCTAGAAGTGGAAATAAAGCAGATGCATGCTGTACTGCTTTACATAAAAAAAAGAGAGAAGCCACAGCCCTTGCGGAAATTGCGTGACGCACGGTATAATTAGCACCTTCACACAGCCACGGCCACACAGAACAGCTCACACGCGCGCCTACTCACACACACACTGTGGCACTCCGTGCTCGGATACAAACTGCCTAGCTTACTTGTCTCCTGTCTGCCCTGCTGTTCCTGCCTGCGCCTTCATCTGTGCGTGGCCAAAGCCAGGAGGGCTGGCTTTGCTGCTGGAGACCTACATCAATTCGCAAGTTATTTCATCTCGGCGAAAGCAATCTTGGCCTGCCTTGGATCTTGCAAAAGTGCCCTCCTAATTTCCTGCAGCATGTGCTGAAGCCTTTACTTCAAATGTGAGTATGCGTACAAGCGCGTGTGTAATTCACATGGGGTAATAACTCCTGCCGCTGCCTTATACGGGATGTGGATGGTGTTGATATGAAAGATGTGTGTGTTTCAGCGAAGGTGAGATTGAACCTGTGATATCTGTTCCGTTGCTTTGTTTGCGTGAATTGTGTTTCGTGGAGTGTAAAGCACATGTTACTGTGATCAAGCATTACGCTGTGCCATTTACAGCAAAGCAAAGCATTTGGAAATTCGTGATATTAAAATTTTGCATGTTGTGCTGAATTTAAAGGTTATTGTCAAGAGTACCGATATGACTGTTTAAATACCACAAGATGTAATGGCAACTGAAATTCAAAAGTTTAATTCGTTGGTATTTTGTGTATACAAAATCAATTATGACAGTGCTGTAGTATCGGCTGTTAACCTATTAAACGTTGTGAAGTTTAATAGGTTTGTGAAGTTTAATAATGGAGAAAATTGTCACGGAAATAATATTATTGTAAAAGTGTTTTCTTTAGAGTTTTAAAAGATGGCATGAGATTTAGTAATTAACGCATGCGATTTCTAAGCCTTGCATATATGTCATAGTCTGTCTGTGCCACACGATACTGTAAACTAGTGGTTCCCAAACTTTCTCGGTTCACGGCCCCCTGAGTGTATCAGGATTTTTTCCACGGCGCCCAAAGTCAGAAAATATAATATGGCATATATCGACATTTTTGAATATCCCGCGGCGTGAGTTAGCTGCGGCGCAACCCGATGATATGGTACATTTAATGAGCAGTAAACATTCTTTGAGAATGGTACACGAAGAAAAGTCATGTAGTGATAAGTGAAAAAGCACGTTAACTGACATCATATACAACTGTACTCATAATAATTGTAAGGCTGCATATGTCTATTTGGAGAAACAACAATATTGTGAATACGTTTTAAAATAAATTTACATTGAATTCTGTACGAATTTTCTCACAAACCTTGTTTTGGAAACCGTTTTTGCACACAAACCTATCTCGAGTGCATCACGGTGTGCGTGTCTAAAATGTAGATAGCGCAGTGTTTAATAAGTAGATAGGATCAACAGCAGGGTCACGCTGCAGCCTTTGGAACCATGATGTGACCCACAGACTTCTCCCTGACCCATGGGTTTAGTTTTCGATGCAGCAATGTGTTACAGAAGCTCTCGTCGGTTCAGTGTCGCCTATCAGCACAATCTAAACACGTAAATATCGCACGTGCGTACAGCTGAGAACGCAACGACTCGCGTGATAGCATCTGAGACGGGAGCACGGTGGCACAAGCTCTAAAGCAGTAGTTTACAAGCAGTGTTGGTGGATGATACCGATATCATGGGATGTCTGTTTGCATGAATTTAAGGCAGTGATTTGTAGACTACAGCACAGACTACAACAGGTTGTTGCCTGGAAGGAATACTGTACACTCGTGTGCGCGTGCGTGTGGTTTTTCAGAGGAAATCTAATTTCTTGTTTTCTCCCCGCGTAAAAAAAAAGGATTCAGAAATGATTTGGCCAAAATAGAAAACAGGACGTTCTTGAGTAAAAACATGTATTGAAACGTTCTGTACCATTAGCTTATAGTGGACTAAATTGACCCCGGTGCCCTGTGATGGACTGGCGGCCCATCCTGCCTTGCGCCCTGTATCTGCCAGGATAGGCCTGTACACTGTGTACAGGATTAATCGGTTTTTGACAATGGATGGATGGTGCAATCACTGTGTGCAGAACTGATCTTAGCAAATACCTTTTCAGAAACACACCGAGGCAGTGCAATGTTTGAATGGCATCTACTTGCACCCTAACTGTGGTGTCCCCGTTATCAATGGCGAGGCTACTGAACTGCCTTGTGCGTCACCCCATGGGTCACGTTATAGCAGGATCCACACATGCTGGTGAATCCCCAAATGCTCGGTGCTTGACTGACCTGCCCAAGCCAAGATACTGAGTTCGAATATGGGAGAAGGATAGCGGTGGCTGGGAGATTTTGAAAGTAATGTGAGGGCGCTGTCGCAGTACAAAGTAACTGATGAGACAAATGTCGAGTCAGTCAGCGGGTGCTCGTTCATAGGAAGATTCGTGATTTATTAATAAAACTTTTTTTACTACGGTTCTAACGACAAAACTTCCCAGATGAGTGTCTTACACATCGGCCATTAGGAGTTACGTGGCAGGTGTAAATGTTGTAAAAGTGCATCGAGCTAGAGCTGGGATTTCTGCATCTCGCCTCTCTCCATAAAAATGACGTAAAAGTCATAATTTAAAACTGGCAAATGTTGCTTAATAAACTAGTAATAAATGAACCACCCACGTTAAACAATGCCCTGACTTCTAACAAAACACTTGACTTAAAAGGAAATGTCAGACTAAATAATACACAATGGGGACACAGCCCTGGCAAAATACAATGTGAGCAAAGAGGAAGTTCACAGTGGTTCAACAGTGTGAAAATGAATGACCCGCTGTTTACACTCACTCCGCGTGGGATACATCATCCCTCCACATCCTTGCTCCCGGCAGAAGGGCCTCCAACTCAAGGAAGCTCCTCGAGGCTCTGTATAGAGGGAATTACAAGCGGACGAAACGGTACTGTCACGGTTGACAATCTTGCCGGTGATCCTGCCTCCGAGTGCTAGCGGTGTCCGTACCGAGCGGCGCTTTAACTGCGTGCCCGTGCGACTGTGTTTCGCAGTGGACTCGGGCGGTTTACCACAGGAAGGAGCTGAGCGGCGTGCGGCATGGAGGGCGGTCTGGCCGGCCGTGGCCATGGGGACGTGGAGAGGGCCGTACGCGAGGCCGAAGCAGAGCTCCGGAGCCTCCACAATGAGCAGGAAAGATTCATGCTGCACTACGACGAGAGCCTGCACGTCGAAGGTATACGGGACACACGTACAAAGACAAAGTACCTCCGTATAGAATTTTAAGACTGTAGAGTCAAGTGCTATCGAGCAGCGGTCCCTAACCTGTTTTGCGCCACGGACCGGTTTCATGCAAGACAATATTTTCGCGGACCGGCCTTCAAGGTGTGGGGGGATAAATATGACGAAATAAAATAATACGACCGGCATAAAAACAAATATAAAGTGCATAAAAAATACAGCTCACAATTACGCTGAATTATCCGGTCATTTTTCAAACTAAAACATCTTTCAGACTGATAATCAATAAAATATTTTTTATTCATTCTTTCTGTGCGGCCCGGTACGAAATGACCCACGGACCGGTGGTTGGGGACCACTGCTATAGAGGCCAGCATGGCACGCGAGGCTGTGGGTGACCAGCTCCCATCCTGGCCGCTTGTCTCACAAGTGGCGAGGTTTTCACACCGCACCAGCTACTCATTTGAGGCTGAGTCGACCTATGGGAGGCCCAGGACCGGTTGAGAGAATCGTCACTCGTGTTGACTGTGAGCCGAAATCGAACTCGGGTCACCGGGTTCGTGGAGCAGCGTGCTAACCGCGACCCCACTTCTCGCCAATCAACATGTGCAGCAGCATGTCTTTGGACTGTGGGAGGAAACCGGCAAAAACCCACGCGGACACTGGGAGAACGTGCACATTCCACACAGAAAGGCACATGAGCCGAGATTCGAACGTGGGACCTTCTTGCTGTGAGGCGGCTGTGCTACTCACCGCGCCACCGTGCCGCCCCACAACAATGTTTCCATGGATATTCTAGGTTTTGAAGCGCTGCACTCGCCGGCACAGCAGTTCAGCTCCAAACTTTCCACGGCACGAACTGCCGCAGCAATGAGGCTGAGGATTTGATGCAAATCAGATGCCAATCCAGCGACAGTTTACAAAACAAAACCATGCCATCTGGCCGCATCACACAAACCTGTGTTGACGCACGCAGCCCGTGTCAGGTGTATCTATGAACGTGCGTTACGGCGTAATCGCAGATGATGTAGGAGTTCACTTTGGAAACGTCGCTGGGGTGACCGCTGGCAGATTAGTGCGTTTCATGCGTGTTGGAAACTGTGAGATTAGATACAGAACAGGATGCGCGTGAGCGACGCACTTACGCATGCACACACGCACGTTGTGCAAAGACAGAGGCTGAACAGCCGTCAACAAAAGTTCACGAATACTTTGTCGAGTAAGTGAAATGTTGACCCCCGTGTTTGCGCTCAGAATCGCTCAAATGCGGCAAACTGAGTTCGTGTGAGGTTTCATACCAAACTTATATTTTGGTAATCTTCATTCGCGGTTCTGATCTGGTGGTGAAATTCTGTTTCGAATGTCTGTTTGCCCGAAGGATATTTCTTGGTGCCAAATATACCAAACGTCAGGTCGCATATCGGGAGCTCTGTAGCTTTGTTCGGTCGTGATACCAGACAGATAAACAAAATTTGCACTTCCTATGACACCGTGGTTTGAGTGCTAGATTGACAAATCAATGGTTGCAAGCTCGAATCCCATTCGTGGCTTCACTCAGCCCATCAGGGGCCAATACAACAAATAGAATTTAGCTGTTAAAGTTTACATTGGTTACCCTCGTGCAGACTTTGCGTCATGTCACAGCAATGCGGCATTTACATCTCTCGCTGAAAGGCAGGCTACCGACATGGGCAGTAGCCCACGCTCCTCTGGGTCAAAAGAAGCCTCGACCTTTTGTTGACGTTGTAAATTCATTCGCGCGTTCACGTACGAACACACGCGCATTTGTTTAATTTAGATTGGCGTTGTTTCCCCCTCATGTCTGTCTCTCTGTCTTCCTGTCCCTGTGTCCCTAAGTCTCCCCCTGTTGCTCACCCTCCCTCCCTATCTCCCACCGTGTTTGTCTTTAAGGAAGTGATGGCCATCTTAGGAGACGCTGGCAGATTTTTGCCGCTCTTAAGATTGCCAGTTTCACGACCTTTCAGTGTATTCGAAGCAGCCTTAAACAGTTCATTTTTGTCGCTTTGGTTTTTATTAATAGTTTTTTTTCTGTCGTTGTTGACATGCCGTTCTCTCCGCGGCCCTTGTGCAGCGCTTTGCGACCCTCGGGTGAAAGGCTCTCTATAAAATGCTATTATTATTATTCGCTCACGCGTGTCCGTCGTGTCTGTACGCACGTGTGTGCCCGTTCAGTCCAGCTCAACCACTCACTCCAGCTGCAGACGCCGAGCGACCAGCTGAGGGACCAGACCCTGCGGCAGCGACAAGCCACCCTGGACACCCTGCTGCGACAGCAGGTGCAGACCATCGTGCAGCTGCGCCTGGTACGTACTGAGCGTCGCACTGCGATACCTCGGCAAGGCTCTGGCATCGATCCCTGGCTGCAAACTCCGGCCGGATTTCTGTGTACTTCTCGGAAATTTAAATTGATTTCCCGCGATTTATCAGGTCAGTGATGGAATTAGTTGATTACAGTCCTCGAATGATGGTAGCCATCAGCGATGCGATTGGCTGATCGTAATTGCTTGTTCGTGTCACTGCTAACTAAGAAGGGTCTCGGCCAGGAGCTCTTATAGAGAGTGCTTGGCCTACTCTTCCAACTGAGTAGGTAAAATAACCTGAAATGGTAGCTTCTCACACTGTTAGCGGCACATTGTTCTGGTCCGATTTGGTCGCGCACGCTCAGCCACATCGCTCGAGGTGCAAGTAAGCCGGTGCGGTACGGCGCATCGGTGAGAAATTGGCGGAAGAATTCGGTATTGTACGGGTGGGAAGTGCAGGGTTGCGACACAACCATATCGATGAGAAATTCCACCAATGCTCATCACGCTCTCTGGGAAGGGAAGAAACACAAATTTCGTCGCGTAAAGTCACGGCATGAACGGGCTATATTTTCACCTGGCCCGTTACGAATCATCCCTAGCCACTTCTGGGAAAGTGGAGTGCGAGTGAGCAACAATGTGGTTTCTGAGAACGCCGCCCGTTATTTGAAAGGGACCTGTACCTACAGCTCAGCGGCCCACGGAACTTGGGGTTTACTGTGGTGGGAGGGCGCTGACGGGCGGCAGGCTTCGGTGAGGCATTCGTGAAAATTTTGGCGTGAACGGTTTGTCTCCTCAATTCCAAATTAGACTGTGACAGCAGTTTGGAATTTTTGCTTCGCATGCACTTCATGATAAGCTTTGGTGACTGTGTAGAGGTTACTAACACTTGATAGTTAATCATCAGTCTCTCATCTACGCCGTTCAAACAGTTCAACTTAATCACCGTGCCGGGTAAATTAAGAGAGTCAAAGCGTTTTATGCAATAGACGTATGATAACCGTCACAAGATTTTTCCGACCGATAGCTGCTGGTTCTGAAAATGTCTCTAAACTTTCCCCTGGCGATATAGTGTTAATTTCAGTGAAACGTCGCATTCACACCGTCATCACTTCCTCAAAGTTACAAGAAGCACAAGCACGTTTGAAAAAAATAAATACACTTTTCTCTGATCTTAAAAAAAACACCGCATCAGTTTATCGGGCTTCAGTAGTACATTCAGGTGAATGCTGTCCACTGAACAAGCGTGTCAAAGGCATTAGGAGATCTTATCGTAGTTTTTTATACTTTATAGTCGAGGTATTGCACGTGCTTTTTATCCGTTGCATCCATGTGTCTGTCGTGCTCACGCTAGCAGGTAGAGCGCTTGCTTGGTGGCACAAGTGGCCCTGGAAAAGTGATTGAAAATAACTCCAAATGTGCCCAGTGTCTGGCACGATTGGCTCGAGCAGGAAGTTGTTTTAGACAAAAACAGGTCGGGTGTACCGAGGCATGGAAACATTTTTATGGGTGCAACGTTAAATGAGGTGAGAGAATTTTGCAGTGAGGTCGGAGACTTACCGAGATTATCTCAGACAGACCGGAACACTAACCACCCCCCCTTGGTCACACAGACTATTGTGCCTGGCATGAGGATGGTATCACGTAATGTGTATCCAAAATCAGCAAAAGGAACCTGTTACTCCAACGCTCAATTTGATGTATGGAGGAATGTCAACATTTTGCAGCACGCCGTTTCATATTTAGTGTCCGGTCAAGAACTTTGGGAGATGCGGAGTAAATCTTGGAGATGTTTCTGGGGAACAAGGAACGTTGGACAGCTGCTTACTTAGACAGCTGCTTTGTTCACAGTTACTTACCACATTTGCACGGTGGAGTGTTAGGGTTGCCACCTGTCCCGTTTATCCCAGGATCGTTCTATTGTTTGAGGGAATCTGTAAGTTGTCATGGACCAAGTCATTATTCAAATTCGGGTTTTTTTTTTGTGTCCAGTTACATTCTTTTTACCCCATGGACGATACGTCCCGACTTTTTGTGCCTCTGAGGTGGCAACTCTATGGAGTGTCCTTGAAAGATCACTTAGAGCTGGGCCATGGAAAGCACCTGCAAGTGGTGAGAATTTCAAAACAAACTACGAGGGTAGCACTGGTAAGATCTAATACCCAACGTCCCACCGGAAAGGGGCAGTAAGATGTGGTCAAACACTTTCCCTTCGCACTGTGCGGCCGGGCAGTGCCAAGAGCTTTCAAAGCCTCTGGGTGGAGAACGATCAACTCCACACTGACCTCTCTAGCAAACTGTGAAATCGACATAGCGGTGACAGAGCGGTGTGTACCTTCGTTGAAGGGAAATGGCTTGCAATAAAAACATACGAAGAGAAGTTCCTCATCATTATAACAAATGTACTGATCTAGGGTTTCGCAGCTCGAGTCACGATGGTTGCTCTTCAGAGCCGTTGTTTCGGGATAGTCGTGTCGAGCGATCTCTCTCGCTCCCTCGCGAAATTTCGCCTGATGGTGCTTCAAACGTGGGAGGCAAAACGTCGCGAGGCAGAGAGGGAGATTGCTCGACTCGGCTATCCCGAAAGAACAGCTCTGAAGAGCAACCGTCGTTATAAGAAATGTCAATGCATTCTTGTTATTTGCAGCATTCGTATGTAGCGTACGTTAATGTGCGTGTCTCAGGCCTCCACTAAGAGCCACGATCGGCTCGTGGATTCCCATTTGGTAATTAAGGTTATGTCGGTGGAACATTGGCACAACGGGTTAGTGCTCGACACCGTGAACCTGGTGGTTTGAGTTCGATTCCCGGCTATTGCTAACTCCAGTGGCGAGTGATATCGCATTCAACGCTGCCCCCTATCCGCATGTTCACCAACCTGCACTGACCAGCGTGGGAAAGTAAGGTCAAAGCGTTAGAGATAAACTGTTATTTGCACACGTAGCCTAGCTAGCGCTGTGAGTTTGCAGTCGTTCAATCCAGCTGGGCGGCCGAGCTTCCATGTGTGGCCATGGCGCGCGTTCAGGTTAATGGCGTTAAGCGGATTCTGACCTTGGCCGGAGTCTCCGATATGGTGACTGGATAGGAGCAACTCGTGGCTCGTACGACGGTGTTATCCGCATCAACACCGGGGAGAGAAAAGGGGGCCGTGTATCGGAGCTCAACTGCCGTGCCACATTGGGCTAAATGGGAGCTTGCAAACAGCACTTGGCTCAACAGTCTATCCATCCGTGCATTGTCACAAACCGCTTAATCCTGTATGTAAAGGGTCACGGTGAGACGGAGCCTATGCCGGCAGATACAGAGCGCAAGGCAGGGCTATACCCAGGATCGGACGCCAGTCCATCGCAGGGCACCAGCGGAAATTTAGTTCGCAGGCCAATTAACCTACGCAGCGGCATGTCTTTGGACTGTGGGAGGAAACCGGAGTGCCCGGCGAAAACCCACACGGGCAGGGGGAGAACATGATGGCACTTATATTGCTGCTACTGCTACTGATGATGAAAATGAATGTTGATAAATGCTGCTGATGACTATAGATTCAGCGTGTTGTCTGGGGTGACGGCGTGACATCTGTACTGCAGCAGTAACTCGCTCGTGAGTGTCTGGATTTCGGCCTGTCCCCTGATAACACGCAAACCACCACAAGGTTGCCATTCATGTTTGTTATCAGATTCGCACAAAAGCAGAAGTAAGTGCAATGCCAATGTCCAAAACCCATGATTTCAGAAAACCTATTCATTGCAGTTCTAATAAAGAAACGTGTTTTGCACAGCCTGTCCGTGAGCCGTATTCCACAATGCGTAATGCGTTTCTCATTACTTAAAGCGTAACGTCGTTTAATTACGGAGGAGAGCTCATTTAAATAACCGACTTCATTGAAGTGCAACAGTAAAGATTCTTAGTAAATGTTCCTGTTAGTTCTTCGCAACGCGTTTCTCCTGTAAGAAAAGCCCCCCGCGACTCAAGGCTTCAGCCGTTGGTGACAACAAGACCTTGTTTACACGAGCAGCCCTGGTTTCCCCATCACTTCTCCAGGAGACAGCAGCAGCCACATCAAACCCACACGCTGACTGATTCATGGCTCTGTGGCTCCGTGGCCAGGAAAGGAATCTGTCGCATGCTTTTTTTTCCTGTGCGAGGCAGCCTGTCCAGTGCTGGGGAAAAAAAAAATGTGTAATGTATAATTTACCTAATTTGGTGGTTAGTACATGTCATGTACATGTCTGGCCTGATTTTGTGTCAGACGCTGCTTCCAGAGGGGTTATCCCTCGTGCTTTTCTGGCCGTGAGGGATGTTTGACCAGACTTCCCCCACGCTGGTCATTGCTGTTTGGTGAAGGTGGGGGCGGTGCAGAATAACACTGGCTTTTCTGCACTTCCCTCTATCGCCTATTGCGCCGTGGTGATCAACATATCAAGCACTATCCAGGCTGAAACCCGCTTAGCTTGTGAAATCTGATGGGATCGGGTTCAGTCAGGTACATTTGGTCAGGGCTCGTGGCGATAATTTACCATAAATGATGCCATTGCGTCTAGGTAAATGTGGTTGGTCACTCGTCTGAAAAATATTTGCCCCAAAAGTGTCATATTTCTTTGACTTTTTCACATGTAAAAATAACTTCGTAATTCTATAGTCTGAGTTCCAGAAACGCTATTTGTAGCAGCAGTAAATCCTGCTCCAGGCTTATTGTATTTTGTCGGTAACACTTAACCACCGGCAGGGTGGCGCGTTGAGAAGCGCTGCCGCCTCACAGCAAGAAGGTCCCGGGTTCGAATCCCGGCTCGGGTGCCTTTCTGTGTGGAGTTTGCATGTTCTCCCCCGTGGCCGCGCGGGTTTTCGCCGGGCACTCTGGTTTCCTCCCACAGTCCAAAGACATTGCTGCTTAAGTTAATTTGTCTGCGGAATAAATCGCTCCCGGTGCTCTGGGATGTACTGGCGTCCCTTCCTGGGCATAACCCTGCCTTGTACCTTGTGCCCTGTGTCTGCCGGGATAGGCTCCGGCTCACCGCAACCCTGTGCGGGATTAAGCGGTTTCTGACACTTACCCACCTTCGGATTGCATGCCAATGCCCGATAACTCGGTGTATGCAGGGGTCATGACTCACTGCCACCTGCTGCTGAATAGGGAACTGCAGTTTTCAGTAATTCGCCGCTTCGTCACAGAGGGAATTTCACGGAGGGCAATGGCACAGGGATAAAAAAAAATTGTAGTTATTATTATTACCATCGTCACGAAGAGAAAAAGGGACACGGTACTTTTCATGCACAATATATGCTGCTTACCTCAAACATTACGTAGTTGCAAGTCTTAAATCGTAACCTGTCATTGTTAAGATGAACGTGGTAAAGTGGGCGTAACTATAGAATGAGAATTAAGCACTGATTAATGAGGATGTGAAAAGCAGATTACGTCGTTTATGGTAATTGCATCGATCTATTAATAATTACGGCTATTATGGTCTTAATAAAAAAACCGAACAGTGCATTTGTAGCAATGTAACTGAAAGCATTATGTACGTGATGTATTTAACACAAAATATCTTTCGTGAGGAAACTGATGCACTTTTGAACCTTATCTTCTTTGGATGTTGTCACCACAGTGCTTGTTGATATTTTTTTGGTTTTACGAGTTCAATGATTTTTCTTCACCAAAGGGAGACCGATGGCATAGACGGATAATACATCAAAATGAAATATATTCATTCATTCATTTTCAGAAACCGCTTAATCCTATACAGGGTCGCGGTGAGCCGGAGCCTATCCCGGCAGACACAGGGCGCAAGGCAGGGGAACACCGAGGATGGGACGCCAGTCCATCGCAAAAATGAAATATAGCGGGTGCTAAATTACCAACTCTGTGAGGCAACGCAAAATTATCAACGGCTCAATAAAGTGCTTGACCAACAATACGGGTGTTTGGTTGTACGTTGCAAACTTAACCGGGCATCACCTCGTCCAATCATCCCTCTGCGGCCGATACATTTGGTACCACTCATCCATCCATCCATTGTCGCAGTGAACTGGAGCCTATCCCGGCAGACACAGGCCGCAAGGCAGGATGGGACGCCAGTCCATCACAGGGCACCGGGGGCAATTTAGTCCGCAGGCCAATTAACCTGTGCGGCAGCGTGTTTTTGGATTGTGGGTGGGAACCGAAGTGCCCGGCGAAAACTCACGCGGACATGGGGAGTGGTACCACTCATGTATTGTCAATATTGGCTACTCTGCAGCTTTGTGCAGCGCTTTGTGACCCTCGGGTGAAAGGCGCTATATAAATGCTATTATTATTATTACCCTATAAAATCGGCCAATTCTCAACAGTTTGGCCACGACCCATCCACTGGGCTGCGCGCGCCACCCAGTGGTCCATAGAGACCATACCCAAGTGTTAGATAGATAGATGTAAATTATTACAGCAGAAAAGTATCCAGTGAGCTTGCAACCTCCTTACGACACAACAAACATGCGAATTGCTGACAATAATAATAATAAAAATATATACAACATTTACACCAGTGTACCAAGAGAGCCTTGAGGTGTAAAAACTGGAGAACCCCTGCCGTAGATAAACCGATCCCTGCCCCTGGCGGTGGAGAACTTGACGCCATCGCTAGCGGCGAGACACGTTCAACCTACGGCTTGTTCCCGGCAGCGTTCGCCCCACGTGAGCCTCGGTGACCCCTGGACGGGCGCGCGTGTGGCTGCCGCGCGTGTGCCGGCCCGTGTGCAGGCGGTGGTGGAGCGGCTGCAGACCTGTGCGATGCTGCTCAGCCAGATGCTGTCGAGTCTCCTGGAGGACAAGCTGCCGCAATGGCAGCGCAAGCAACAGCTGGCGGCCATCGGGGGCCCTTCCGAGGGCAGCCTGGACGCGCTGCAGGAGTGGTACGGCCGTCGAACTGAGGAGAATTCACGCTCGGGTTGTCGCCTCTCTCGCTTTTCCGAGGATCATCCTCTTGCTGAGGTGGTAGCTGTCCCGTGAAAGCTGAGAGTGGTCTTCTTCTTCTTTGCGATTCTTCAAAGCACGATGGGCAGCTTCTGGACATCGTTGTCTTTCAGCTTGGCTTCGAAGTGTTTGGTAGAATTCGCAGGCAATACCAAGTATTACCTGACAGGGATCGCGACGTGAACGCTTCTACCTTGACCCCCGCTGAGAGTGGTGACCCGGATTTAATAAAAAGCCCTGGTTTTCGTCACTTTGCGTAATACTATGCAAAGTGACCTTTACTGGTACCGTGACATATGCTTGGTTGCTTGATATTTCCCAGGGTTTTTTTCGTACCTCAGAGCTGGCAATCACATTCTATAAGTAATGAATGGGTTTAATACCCACATGACAGCCACTTGTTCCTGCAGGGTTATTCAAATGAGTTCTGCTCTCAGTTGGGTGAGTGGCATAGCGGACTCATAGTGTCAGGGCACTGAGTTGGCATCGATGAGATCCTAGGATCAATCAGCATGGGCAACCACCTGTGATTAACCCGGAGTTTCAAGAGCAATTAGTCGTCTAAACGTGGTCACCAATGACTGTTGAAAAACCCCTCCTATGAATGTGATTTTCCACTTCATCTGGCTTCTTCATCCTGTGAGAATGAACACGCTTGGTTTCTTGGCACGGCACGAGCACTCATTGTTGTTTCCAGTTTAAATGGCCGCTATCCAGGTTGACGCGGGTTGACCGGTTGTCTCCACAATGGTTGGCGTGGTTAGAGAATCGAATTTTACAGCCAGATGCCCTTCCTGACGCCAACCTCCGTCAGTTGGAGGGTCTTCGGATCGTTATTTGTTTGCAACCTCCCTCCGGACCCGTTCGCCAAGAAAGACCCTAGCAGGAGTGCTGGACCTCAGGTGACATAACTCTGGGGTTCATTGGAACACGAAAACCCGTCCACCGCGATAAGTTTACGATCCACGCAGGGTGACACCGGCTCTCTCTGCAGAGCCTGTGTCACGCAAGCGGGTGGCGCATGCAGGGCCGGATTAAGCTAGTGCGGGGCCTGTAGCATATGTTATCAAGGGGCC
The DNA here is from genome assembly GCA_036362915.1 of Geotria australis. Taxonomy (NCBI): domain Eukaryota; kingdom Metazoa; phylum Chordata; class Hyperoartia; order Petromyzontiformes; family Geotriidae; genus Geotria; species Geotria australis. Next base: position 3,317,606 of record JAZEWU010000005.1, read on the forward strand.
CTAAATAAAAAAAAAACACATAAATATTAAAACATAAATTATTTACTTGCATAGTAAAGTAAAAAAAAAATTCATTTGCTATACAGCTAGATAATACGACAAATATGGGGTTATTTGGGGTTAGGGTTATTTATTCGTATCATGTTATTATGTCCGTAATTATTACGTACCGTGCAGCATTCATCTCCCCCGACATGTAAACAGCAGCGTTGACAGATCACGAGATGCCGATTTCACCAGACAGCTCGCAAGCATTTAGTGCGGGGCCTTCGAAAACGCGGGGCCCGTAGCACACGCTACTTTTGCTACTAGGTTAATCGGGCACTGCGCGCATGGCCCGTGCGCCCACTCGTCGGCGATCCGTCGCCTCACCCGGGGGAACCGTTTGCGACGGTGCAGGAGCGAGTGCCTGGCGGACGGCGTGATCCGGGCGAGGCAGCACCTCAAGCGCTTCGAGTCGTTGCTGCAGCAGCTGGCGCTGCCGAGTCCGAGCCCCGACGCGCTGCTCAACCTCAACAACAACCTGACGAGGCTGCTCTCCGACATCGCCACCAAGTAAGTCGCGTGCGCGGTGCAGCGAGGCCGCTGCGACCGGGGGGCCCCAGCTGGTGCGTGCTGCTCCGTTGTTACAATTATTTGCGCTGTTTCCCCCTCGTGTCTGTCTCTCTGTCTTCCTGTCTGTGTCCCTATGTCTCTCCCTGTCGCTCACCCTCCCTCCCT
>JAZEWU010000005.1:3322370-3339502 GCA_036362915.1 Geotria australis
ACGGATATTTGTATTAATGTCATGGCTCGACGTGTGAGAATTTACTCTTAAAAGCTGCTCGCTACGGCTATCCCGAGTCAGCTCTGAAGAGCAACTCGCGTTGATTTTTTAAATAGATTTTTGTTTCAAAGCCATCTATCCATTGTCAGAAACCACGTAATCCTGTACAGAGTCGCGGTGAGCCGGAGCCTATCCCGCAAGTCACGGGGCGCAAGTCAGGACTATGCTCATGATGGAACAGCAGGCCATCAAAGGGCACCCGGGGCAATTTAGTCCGCAAAGCTTGTTTAGATTTTTTGTGGGGAAAGTAAAAACGGCTGCTATGTTTGTAAACCTAATTTAGTTAATGTCTGCAATTACCACTTGCACCATTATATAGGCAGTCCCCGGGTTACGAACGCCCGACTAACGAACACCCGTACTTACGTACCGACCTCCGTAAAGCCTATTATTTAAAAAAATCGAGTTACATTCAATGGTTCGTACTAACAAACGGGCGGACCACTTTGTGCAACGCTCAAAACACTGCGCGTTTCAGCGGTTTATTATTCTTTCCGTATTATTATATTTAAGATGTTTCAGGTAAAATATATACTATATGCTAAGACAAACGTTTCACGAATTGACGCTAGATGTGAACCGTACGTAACTGTTCCGACCTACGCACAAATTCGACTTACAGACGGACTTAAAAACGGAACTCGTTCTTAACCCGGCGGACTGCCTGTATACAGAATAAGAAGACGTGATTCCTCGCTGGGCTCGTGGCGGTTTGCGATGATCTTGTGACGACCTTCTTCTCCCTCAGCTGCTGAAGAAGATCCGTCGCTCGGACCGGCGCGGCTCCGAGTCGGTGACGGAGGAGAAGTTCGCGATCCTCTTCCAGGCGACGCTCAACACCGGCGACGGCGAGTTCGTGCTGCACGCACAGGTGCGGCCGCTCACCACGGCAACCGCACGCCTCGAGCAACCACACGCAAGCAGCCACAAGCCTTAACCGTGCTTCTCAAGCAACCACACTCCTCAACCATCCACACCACTCAACCAACCACGCCCTTAAACCAACCACACTCCTCAGTCACACCGACCACATTCGCAGTGCTTTGTGACCCTCGGGTGAAAGGCGCTCTATAAATGCTAATTTTATTATTATTAACCACACTCCTGAATCACACTCAACCAACTGCACTCCTCAACCAACCACACCCCTCTACCGCACCCCTCAACAACACTCAACCACGCTCCTCAACCGCACTCTTCAACCACACTCAAATCTATCGCTAAACCGTGCTGCTGAACCACACCATTCAATGGTACCATTCAACCACGCCATACTTAGGTCGACTCAGCCTCAAATGAGAGCGGTATCTGATGCGGTGTGGAAACATCGCCGCTCGGCAGATGAAGGCGGACCGGCGTGGTGCTGGTCACGTGCGCCGTGCCGGGCTTCATAAGGTGTTCTGCTAACAGCACTTGCCCCAAAAGTCTTAGGGCTATACAGGGGATGTTTACCTTTGTCGTGCTCTGTGCCAGGTGCTGTCGTTACCGTTGGTGGTGATTGTCCACGGGAGTCAGGAGAACAACGCCACGGCCACGGTGCTGTGGGACAACGCCTTCTCCGAGCCGGTACGCGGGCGTTCGGATGTCCCCTCTATTTACGCGGAGTTTAGACGTCACCAGATTACCTGTTGTGCGTTAAATATTCGCTCAACCGACATTAGTCGGTTGAGCCGAAGCCTATCCCGGCAGACAAAGGGCGTAAGGCAGGGCTATACCCTTCACAGGGCACTGGGGGCAATTTAGCAAACACTTCGAGGCCGAGCTGAAAGACAACGATGTCCAGAAGCTGACCATCGTGCCTCGAAGAATCGCAAAGAAGAAGAAGATCGACAAAATCTTGTGAATCACATAAAAGGTTTCCGTGTGTCCCCCCTGCGCTGTTGTGCGCCGTGCAGCACCGGTTGCCCTTCCAGGTGCCGGAAGCGGTGCCCTGGAGTCGCCTCATGACCGTCCTGGATCGCAAGTTCCGCTCGGAGGTGGACAGCTCGACGGGGCTGTGCACCGACAGCCTCACCTTCCTCGCCCACAAGGCCTTCGGCTACTCAAGCAGCGGCGAAGACCTAGCGGACCGCGCCATCTCCTGGGTGCAGTTCAACCGGGTAAAGAGCGACGCGGGCCACAGATGACGCCCTGCTTAATGCCAACGACAGTCGGATTCAAATAATGTTAACAATAAAGTGGCGCGCTGAGTTGCGCTGCCGCCTCACAGCAAGAAGTCCCGGGTTCGACTCCCGGCTCTGTGTGGAGTTTGCACGTTCTCCCCGTGCCCGAGTGGGTTTTCGCCGGGCACTCCGGTGTCCTCCCACAGTCCAAAGACATGCTGCTACATAGGTTAATCGGCCTGCGGATTAAATTAGCCTCGGTCTCCTGTGATGGACTGGCGTCCAATCCTAGGTGTAGCCCTAGGATGAATGAATAATGCTAATGACATCACCAGTAATTAAAGCAGCACGTGATGGACCTTCTGTTGCCGTGCAGGAGAACCTTCCTGGGCGCACCTTCACCTTCTGGCAGTGGTTCGACGGTGTCATGGAACTCACCAAGAAGTATCTAAAGAGCCACTGGAATGACGGGTCAGTGAGCACTCCCTCGTGTAACATCATTGCGCCCCACCTCCTGAAATTTAGTTTATTTGGTGTGCTTAAGTCTGTTTTATGTTGTGTCGCTAAGTCTGCTTTGTTTATTATGGATAGCTCTGGTTTATTCATTGTGGCTGAGCCCGGTTTATTCAGCGTTACTAAGCCCAGTTTATTTAGTGTGGCTAGGTTTGGTTCGTATATTTTGGCTAAGCCTGGTATATTAAGCATGGCTAAGCCCAGTTTATCCGGTGTGGCTAGGTTTGGTTTATCCAGTGTGGCTAAGCCCGGTTTATTCGTCGCGGCAAAGCCCAGGTTATCCGCTGTGGCTAAGCCACGATCAAATCCCAGCAGCGAATCGACCGCGAACCCTCTGACGCCTCCAGGGCCATCCTGGGCTTCGTGAGCCGAGCCCAGGCGCAGGACATGCTGCTGTCTCTGCCCGTGGGGACCTTCCTGCTCCGCTTCAGCGACTCCGAGATCGGGGGAGTCACCATCGCGTGGGGAGCGCAGATGCCCGGCCAGCCTGGTACGCGGCTCGCCGGAGACCCGACGCTCGCACCGCGCGCCCCCCCCGCCCCCCGTGTGTGTGCAGCCCAGGATTGAGACTGAGCCCCTGTCAATTAATAATAATAACAATTAATAATAATAATAATGATTTTACATTTATAGCGCGCACATTATTCATTCGACGAGAGAAGGACTCAGCGGCGTAGCGAGGAAAGCGCAGAGAGGCGGAGGAGGCAGCCGGGCGGTTTTGCCGGCACCATATTGCTACAGGCTGCTTCCTATATATTACGATGCTATCGGCCAGTCCATCACAGGGCACAGGGGGCAATTTAGTCAGCAGGCCAATTAACCTGTGCAGCAGCATGTCTTTGGACTGTGGGAGGAAACCGAAGTGCCCGGCAGAAACCCCACGCGAACACGGGGAGAACGTGCAAACTCCACACAGAAAGGCACCCGAGCCCGGGCAGTGGAGCGTTATCCCGAACGGCAGATCTGCCAAATGCTTCTCTAAAGGTGGCCGCGCACGCCAGCAGCCTGGCCACATCGCCGCCACAAGTGAGGGTGACTCACGGCTGGGGTTTCGTTTAGCGGTAACAGTTTTTTTTTTGACCGAGTTGCCATGACGATGATGTAAGCGCTTTGAGAAGCGTTTGAAAGTTTTTTTTCACAGCAATACTGGCTCGGCTTCACGCGATCACTTGACGTTGTGTGGGGTGTATGACGGCTGCCAATGTCGTGCGTGTGCGCGCTCTGGGGCACGGTAGCGTAGCGGTTCGCGCACCACGCAACGAATCCCCGTGAACCTGAGAGTTGATTCCCGCTCAGTCTCACATCCGCGCCTCACAGAAAGAATGATCTTGCCCGAGGCGGTTCGATTCCCAGCTTGGGCGCCTTTCTGTGTGGCGTTTGTGTGTTCTCCCCCCTGTTCTGCGTGGGTTTCCATCCGGGTTCTCTGGTTTCCTCCCACAACTTAAAAAAAAACACTCATTAATTAGTTGGCCAGTAACATCATAATATATAGGAAGCAGTGTGTGGCAATATGGCGTCGGCAAACCGCCCGGCTGCCTCCTCCGCCTCTCTGCGCTTTCCTCGCGCCTCCGAGTCCTTCTCTCGTCGAATGAATATCTTCGACATTGAATTAATATGCGCACGTTATAAATGTAAAATTATTGTTATTATTTTCTAATCCGCTCCTGGGCATGCCCTAGGTCGACTCAGCCTCAAATGAGGACCAGTCGCGGTGTTTATACATCTCCATTGTGGAGACGGAGATGGCCGGGCACGGTTCTGTCCACCCATCCCCTCCCTCTCGCGTGCAGTACTCACCTTCACAGGCACTCGCTAACAGCACTCGCTCCGACCATCTATTAAGGCTACGTTGTTTTTTATGCGTGTACGCGACAGGAGAGCGGGTGGTGTGGAACGTGAAGCCGTTCACGGCTCGCGACCTCGCCATCCTGCCGCTGGCCGATCGCGTGCGCGATCTGGACAACCTCCAGATGCTGTACCCGGCTCGGCCCAAGGACCACGCCTTCGCCAAGTACTACAGCCCTCCGCGTGAGTACCGGACTCGCGGAGACGCCAAAGGTCAAAAGATCAAAGATCCCCCCCGTATAGCCTTAACAGACTGCGGGGTCGAGTGCCGTGAGCGAGTAGCACCTATGAAGGTCGACACGGCACACGGAGGAGGTGGGTGACCAGCAGAACGCCCGGCTGCCTGTGTTTCCCTAGTCACAATATTTTCACACCACACTAGGTACTCATTTGAGGCTGAGTCGACCTAAGGGGAGTCCCGTAAAGAGCCTGCAAGCTCACTGGGTATTTGTCTGCTGTAATAATAAACATCTATCTATCCATCCACCCAAACCTGTTTACCAAGGGAGACCTTAGCAGGAGTGCTGGACTCCAGGTGACATAGCTCTGGGGTTCATCGGAAGATGCAGACCCCCTCCACCACGATAAGGCTACGATCCACGGCAAGCGCACAATGCTGTGTGTGCGAGCTTGTGCTCCTAAGTGCGCGACAATCACGTGGGTGTGCGTTCATGTGTCTGAGCGACGTCCAGACTCGTGTGTTCATACGGTCAGCGTCTTGGCTTTCCTAGTCTAGAGTTGGCAGGGTGTGTGGGAAAGTACTGAGTAAGGAAGCGTGTGAGTTGAGTGTGTGAACGAATGAGTGTGTGGGTTAGTGGTGATTGGTGAGTCAATAACAACCTGTGGAATATTGGTCAAGTCTTAATCCTTGAATTTAATGTAATCATGATAGAAAAAAATGCTGACACTTTGACCAGTGTGACTGTCGTCAGCAGTCATACAACTATATATACGTAAAGAATTGCTACGTCCAGTGCTAATTATCAGCATTTCTCATGTCAATGACGACATGAAATCCAGACAGAAATTCCACGCGTTGCCATCGACCAATCAAACAACACAACAAAATGCTGCCTAAATGAACGCTGACCGCAGTCATGACACGGGGAAGACATAACGCAAGGCACCACCGTGGCTGCTGTCTCAGCGGATGACGGGTTTGCCCTGTGTCTGTAGAGTTCGGGGGAAACCCAGCAAGGACAGTGTCAACAAGGTTTTTAAAAATATAAAATCGCTACAGTTTAAGCAATATGTAATCCATCAGCTTCATAGCTGTGGTTTAGCAGTCGGGGCTGCATGTAGAGAGAATTAATTCTTTGTTTCCTGAAGAAAAGACTCATCGAAATCAAAACTCTCTTTTATGGAAGTACGGCTTTGGATGATTCTCCAGTTGGCAGAGTGCCCCGATAGCTTGGAAACATAAACATACTTGCTGTACTGTCTCCTACAGGCACTTTGCTATCAGTAGCTCAGTGTCTCACCCTACCTTTACGTTCGTTATATTATAGCAGTGAACACTGAGCCCAGCGGTGCAGAACATCCGCCGATAAATATGAATTAGTACCGCCGTATAGTCTTTGCTACATTTCCATGCATTGACTCTGTCTCCGTGTCCACTCACAGCTGGAAATAACCTCAATGGGTACATTATGCTGGGCATCCGCCAAGTGCTGCCAGGGTAAGTGACTGGGTCCGTGTGTGAACACAACACCTCTGAACAGTCCCGTCGCATCTCCACCGCAGACAGGACGAGTGCCACTCACCACCGCTCATACGTACATACTCACACGCACATGCACCAGCGGTCACTGCCACCCGTACATACATTCATTCGTTCACTATCAGGACCTGCTTGATCCTATAGAGGGCTATGGCGAGCCGGAGACTCTTCCGGCAGACACAGGGCACAAGGACTATAAACATGATCTGATGCCAGTCCATCACAGGGTGCTGGGGGCGATTTAGTCAGGCCAGTGAACCTCGGCAGCAGCATGTCTTTGGAATGTGGGAGGAAACCGGAGTACCCGAAAAATACCCACGGTGAGACCATGCAAACTCCACGCGGAGAAGGCATCCGAGCCGGGAATCGATCTCAGGACCTTCTTGCTGTGAGGCCGCAGCGCGACTCACCACGCCACCGTGCTGCCTACCCGGTCCACACGTTATGCCATATGCTCATGAGCACCTTCAAACTCCATGCCCACATGCATTGACAATACTTGCCTCCCATGCGGTCGTTTCGACGTGGCTTCACTTTGACAGGCGGTAGCCGTCCAGGGCTGAATGCACAGCATGCTACACTCATCGCAACATTTTACATGATAATGAGTATGACCTGTGATGCCTTCCACCTTTCTATCCCACAAAATGAGAAGCAGATGAGGAACAGACAGAATGAAGTGAAAATGATTTGCAATTCCTCTGTTGCTAGAGAGCACGTAGCATGATGACTTTCAATCATTCATGAACCTTGTGCCAAAATTGCCTTTAGGTAATTTGTTAAAATGTGAGGATGTCGCTCAGTTGGCAGAGCAGTGGGGCTCCCAACCACGAGAGCTTGAGTTCAAATCCCAGCCAGGGTGCTCGGATCATTTGCCTTTTTGTTCCGTAAAACCAGCACCGCTTGGGTGCAGCCAAACCGCTTGATGGGAACTCAACAGCAGTTGTTCTATGTCTAGACTGGTCCCTGGCATAGGAATGTGGACCTTCGCAGACCAGCTGCAGGACTGCTAACAGAGATGAGCGCTGGGAAACGCTCGCTTGACGTCACTTAACGGTTTCTTTTAAGTGACGCATTTCACGTGTGAATAAGCACTGCTCTGAGTGGAAATTGGTGACAAATTATAACGATTATGATTTCATTGTCTTGTAGTGGTAAGCACCAGTGCATTGGAGGTTCTGCGCTGGGTGAGCACCTCCATGGGGAATGTGGCCAAGTAGACAGGTATACAAGCCGCACCGTGTGCTTTGGTCGGTTCACACAAACACCCGATTCAAAAATGCATCTTATAATGATCGAAGCCAGTGGTTCCCAAACTTTCTCGGTTCACGGCGCCCTTAGTGTATCAGGATTTTTTTCCACTGCGCCCAAAGTCAGAAAATATAATATGGCATATATCGAAAATTTGGAATAGCCCGCGGCGGCCCGGATGGCCGCGGGGCACACTTTGGGAACCACTGATCTGAGCGAACGGGAACTGCGAGATGTATACACTTGTCTCTTTGTGCGATAAGGATACTCGGAGGTTGTTGGGAGAGGTTGAGAAAGCAGCAGTTGTACGATGAGTCAAAGGTTAGACTGGAGAGAGAGGTCCTCAAATAACCGTGCACACAAGCTCTCCACTGCCTAAGTTCGGCTAAGTTGGGTTAAGCTGTGCTTCCGTCATCAATCAGACTCGGTGGCGTCACTGCGACAAGTTAAAAGCGGTGACTTCTTGATAACAGCCAGACAATATAGGTCAGAGTAATGAGCCAGACCACTGACAGAAACAACAAGTAACAATCTTCCACCATGGCCAGCTTAAGAGGGAGCATTAGTCGCGAGAGACAAACCGTTTTTCCTCTACCACCGTTTTTGCAATCAATGAGCTTTTAAACGTGCTGTTTGGGGAACGCTGTGACAATTGACGTTATCCTACTCTCACACGTGTGTGCTTACATCCGTGCGTTTGTAAGCAAGCGCGCATACTTGGACACCTTTGGGACACGCGTGGAATGGAAGCGCGCGCTCATGTTCCATTCCCAAACATTCGGGTGCGTCTGACCTGGAGAATGTTTCAATCTGGCATCGTGTCCGATAAGGGTGAGGGCTCACGCTCTCTCGAGGCCCTCCCCAACACCAATCGGCCCGGCACGCGCGCGCGCACGCACGCTCATTTGCATGTGGGTTAGCGTGTGGTTTTTGGACTCGAGTCAGCATCGCCGCACGACACGCAGGTGCCTGACACGTGGCCCGGGGGCCTGACCCGTGCCGCCCGACGCAGGTTCCCCGCTCTGCAGACGGGTCTCCCGGGGACCTCGGCCACCTCGTTCGCCGCCGACGACGCCGCGACGCGCGCCTCCGGCTCGCCGGGCGGCACCGCGCGCGCCCTCTTCACCAGCCTGGGCCACAACTGAGCGCGGCGCATCGTAGCGACACGGAAGCCATCGACGGTTTGACAACCCCGTCCGATGTGGCGACCGGACCCCGCTGTCGACGACCGGCGCGCCCGGCGCTCCCAGCGCTGAGTGAGATTTCTCCGAGAGCCCGGCTTCGACGGTGCGATTGCGAGCGTCTGCCGTCAGGAAGCCTGGGCCACGGGTCGTCGAGGCCGCGCGACGGACCGCATCGCCCGAACGGCGCAGAGACCTCGTCACAAACGCTGCCACGCTGCAGGGTGATAGAACAATGCCCAGTGCTGGCCATGCGGCGGTATGGTGCGGGAGACCCACTAGTTAAGCCTTCACTGCAGCACGCTGCAACACACCTTTGCTTTATTACACGAAAAAATATCCACAGGGTGCAAGGCAGGGCTATGCCCCGGATGCGACGTCAGTCCATCACAGGGCACCGGGGGGGGGTGGGGGGGGTAATTTAGTAAGCAGGCCAATTAACCGATGGAGCAGCATCTCTTTGGGAAGAAACCGGAGTGCCCGGCGAAAACTCACGCAGACACGGGGAGAACATGCAAACTCCGCAGAGAAAGGCCCCACGAGCCGGCATTCGAACTCGGGTCCTTCTTGCTGTGAGGCGGCAGCGCTACTCACTGCGCCACCATGCCGCCCGCTTTCCACAAAAACCGATCATCAAAATTCTTCACTGCCCGAATCAAAGCCACTGCACTGCGCTGCATACCGCGCTCAAACAACAGAACTGAACGGAGAGGCACGCGAGTTATTTTGTGGGCGCACACGCAGTTCCATCACCCTCTTTGCACTTAAAGTATACTTGTTTACTTCTTGACCCCGGAGCCTCTGAAAAAACAGCACGACCTCTCACTTATAGCTGTCACACGAGCAGCTCTGAGTGTCATCAACTGGTTTCATCGAATGGAAAAAAAGACTGACAATCAGCGCAGTTTTCAATAACTCTGGATTGTGTGCTGTTACAAAAGCTTCTTATTTTTTTTACAAAGATAAATTTCCGCAACAATTTTACCTCAGCATCGTGCAAAAAACACAGTGAAACTAAACCATGCAATGGTTCTCATTCAAACAGAGAAAGGTGAGAGTACACTAGCACAGACCCGGTGACTGTAAGCAGTCATCGGAGCTGTGGGCTGACCGGAAATTCCGCCGGACATCATCGTTCGCAATAACTCAGGACATTAAACTCAGTTTGATAAACGTCTGTCAAATACAGAAAGCTGCACTAATGCACGCCTGGAGTATTCTTAGAATTACGTGGAAGTGCCGAGGGCTCACAGAGCTAGGCAGCCCTCGTTAACTTGAAATAACTATACGCGTCGACTTTGGTTGTTGGAAAATATATGCAACATAATAAATACAGTACTTACTAGTTATCCTAAAAGGACTGTGGCACAATGGACCGTGATAATGTGTGTGAACGAGGATAACTGCGAGGTGCTCTTATTTCTTGCTGGTCACGCACTTTTGTTTGGGAGGTGTGTGCCTGTCTGTGACGTTCCCAGCAACCTACATCCAAGGTGCTCCTGTGACTGAACTTATTTTACCTGCGTTCTCTGGTTTTGAAGCAGACTCGTGATATTTAACAGTATTCTTGTGAAATATAAAATAGCGTCGCTACTGACCTAGAGCCATTCACGTCACAACACTCGTTACAGAGCCGCAATGAAGATGTGTAAATGATCGGTGGATCGTTTGGGAGAGGGACAAATGGTGCACAAGATGACATTTCAAAGAAATGCAACTATATGCTAATGCAGTATTGCGTGCAGCATACACATCTGACTTGTATGATTACTATGAAGTGGATTAATATAATCGGAAAGTGAGTGACAGTGTTGGGTAGGGGAGATTTACTTGATGGGCCCCAAGCTCTAACGAGGATGAGCTTGCCTCACTGAGCAGACGACACTTGTGCAGCTGGGATGGAGAGTTTGTCACTGGTTGGAGGGCCCTTCACGAGTGTGACAAATGGCTGACAGGAACTTATTGCATATATGTTTGAATTACATATCTTTATGTAACGGTAATTCAGGTGGCCGCGTGTTAATAGCCTTGTATAGGTATCAATGTATTGGGGCAGTTTACAGAAGAAAGACTAAAAAGCAGGGATGCTTCTTCTTCTTTGCGATTCTTCGAAGCACGATGGTCAGCCTCTGGACATCGTTGTCTTTCAGCTCGGCCTCGAAGTGTTTGGTAGAATTCGCAGACAATACCAAGTATTACCTGACAGGGATCGCGACGTGAACGCTTCTACCTTGACCTTGACCCCCAAGCAGGGATGCTAATGGATCTATATATAATCTGGCAGTTGGGGTGTCGTTCCACATCCTTGCAGTGTTCCTATTGGCCTGTCGTGTCACACAACAACTCTTCAGAGGTTCTCGCCAAGCAGCTGCAGGCTGTTCTCTCGGCTCGGAGCTGATCGCATCATCACCATCTAGCGGCGCTTACAGAAAGTTCTGGCCAAGGCGGCTGCAGGCCACCATAAAGGCCAGTTCATACTAATTGCCGAGTTAAATTCACACAGAGTAGAACGATGGGATGCAAAAGGGATTATACGAACTGTTTAGTTCAGGCCGAGGGCACCTTAATGGCTTTAAAATAACATCCTGAATAAAGCCATAAATGCTAATCTTGGGCAGGCTCAGGGTTATATGATAACTGCCTGGTTCAAACCATAAATAATTCAAAGAGGGCATGGTAATGGATTTATAATCAATGTCTGGCAAAGGCCGCTGTTATTGTATTGCGGATATTGCCCATAGCCTCCTCATTACTCTGAAAAGGAATTGCAGTGTTAATGGTCCTTGCCATGCATGTGTGTACACTTGTCGTGACACCTATTGTGCTTGTGTCCGTGCGTGTTTGAGCATGGTATGTGCTTGTGTGCCCTCAAAGTGCACCTGGCCTGGCACAGGCGCCGCGGAGAGGTCACCGCCACTTAGTGGCGAACGGCGGTTGTTGTTGTGCTTGTGTGCATCAACGTGCAGTTCCTCGCATAAGGGCTACCTTTCCAAACCCTATCTGGATCAGACTTGATATGCAATAATGTATGTAATCGGACCCACACCCCGAGTTGATATTTGATTTGTCCCATAGGTAAGAAGTCACGAGTGCTGTACATACGTATTTTTTTTATGAAGGAAAAATGTGCCAAAAGAAAACAAAAATGCAATGTGAAGGCAACGCGGGTACACATAAGCGGGTTTTAATTTGTTTATGTTGTGTTAAGTGGTTGTGAAGCCACATTGTTGTTGGCACCACACTGCAAAGCAGTGGTGGTGTACATGGTGGAGTGTCTTGTACTGATGTATTCAATATATCGCACGCTCGTTAGTCAACGCCTACGTTTGAGGCAATGTAACAGCAATGCTAATGTGTGTGTTTTTACGGCTATTGCTAATATAGCCCTTGTGACCATAGTCCAGCTTTTTTACGTTGGCAAATGAACTTTAAGTTTGATGAACATTATATTGGTCAAAACCACAATATACTGTTGGAATCCCACTGGTAGCAGCGACATAGGGTTCATTAGTCTAAGGATGGGAGTGGGGGAATTTGTGCAATCACAATCGAATATTGTAGAAAGCAGCTGATTGGATAATACATTACCGAGCCACGGCTGCCAATGGATAAAATGTTTCCCAATTTGTATGCTTCCTTAACGCCACTCAGAGAGACAATAGGGTCAAAGGTTAATTCTGATATTGGCAACAGTTACAAAGTTTACAAAGCCATGTCGGGAGGAGGAACGCTCGACACGGCTATCCTAAAAGAGCAGCTCGAGAGCAATTGTCATCATACATCGAGCCGTCAAAACTTACATCAGTAGTTTGCCTTATTACTGTGCCTTGATTCCATCAATGGGAGGTGATAGGTCACGCGTAAAGCTGAATCCTGGTATCTGAGAGCTGTCTTACTAGCAAAGACCGAAGCTATTTAGCCAATAGTACTATCGTACTATGTGGACCACTTGGTACGTGATTGTATTATGGGAGACGCTGGTTCCCATCATTGGAATGTGCGAATTTCCGCCACTGGTTCTGTGATATAAGACTGCATTGCACATCGCCCCTTAGAGCAAGCATGCAGTCATTTTTTGTACTTAATTACGAAGGTTGTCTAAGAATTACCAAGGTTAACTCCAAGCCATACACACCAATGCTGTAAAACTCAGGTCAAAAGTAACATTATCACAAAACAATTGTCAGGTTATTTTTTTTACTTCACTAGATATTTATAACGTGTTCCTTTATTAATTTATATTTTCTAGATGCCACTGCTATTACAAATTACTTAAAACTTAAATAAAAACGTCTTTTTTATCATGTGTGGCTGTGTGTGGCATCCATATACTGTGCTGTGGTATGTTGCCGTGCCTACTTTTCAACTAATAATGCTGCCTGTTACCTTGAATTGGTCCTACATTAAAGCCAATGCTTTCATTCCTCAACGATGATCAGCGAAACATTTCAACCGAGTCCTAACTTAAGCCAAAACGGTAAACTAATGCCACAATAAACAATTTGGGTTTATGATGATTGCCTCCGGCATCATCAGTTAGTTATGTGCCAAGCAGCCACGTGTGCCCACGGTCAATACTGATAGTATAACGTTATGCTCTCACACATACAACCCTTTTCCTGTAAATCGTCAGCAATATTTTTGCGACTTGAAAATCACCAAAGTTAGGTGATTTATTGCGACTGACAAAAAAGATAAGAATCCCACCATGTATATCGTCATTATACACCCGTACGGTCATGTATCCGGAAATAAGTTCTGCTGAAAAGAAACCTTGAGGAAGACGAGTCATTTGAAGTTATGAGTATTTTCCATCAGCAAAACCGATGTCTCCCTTTGTGATTCACCAGCTGCACATAGACTATCTACAGCAGACGCATGTAATTTCCTCACGGATATCATTCTAATCAGCTCAGTGGGTGAAGGCTGCGTAGCTAACTGGTAAATAGATTGTATACGTCAGCTGTCATCACCAACAGCTTGGCTTTTTGTTTATGTTGGCTAAATGGTTAATTCGTACGTTTGTTGCATTGCAGGAATCCCGCTTCCAGAGCTTGCAAGCTTACTGGGTATATTCTGCTGAAATAATACAAATCTATCTGTCAGGTGAAAGAGGGCTTACGACACACATTTTTACAGGAGCTGAGAAGAAACCAATTATGAATGGTAAATAGATTTTCTATGGGCGCAGCTCACATGTTAGTAGAGACCCATTTAAAGCTGGATGATCGCTCCATCTTGGCAAAGTTGATGGAAAAACGGAGGGGTTGCTCGGCCAACGTGAATCGCGCTCTTCTCACGTAGTTCTTTGTCGTCTGAGACTTGTTGTATGGAAATTAAGTGCGCGCACAGCAGTTATCAGCCAGATACAAACTCGACTGAGGCAAAATTGAGCCTCATCTTGGTTTATCAGGAAACTGTATTTTCAGACATTTCCTATTTTTGTAAAAAAAATTGTTCCTATTTTCACCTACAGATAATGGCGTCGATGTAATGCACAGCAAACCTTGGATGTGCAAATTAGCTTGGCAAGCTGGCAGCTATGTTAGGACCCATGTATCACGCAATTACGTATAATCAGTATTTGCATATAAACAAAGATTTAACAACGCACGTAAACTCGAGTGAAATACCCAAAGTGTCTGCGCGCAAGGCTCTAAACCACCCGGAGCTTGGTGTGTCTGCATGCGCCCAATATCCGACCACAATGGCTATTCCTGTTCCCTCTTGCGTTTTTTTGACGACATTTGCCCAGCCTGGTGGCCGCAGCTGGCTGGCAGACAGGAAACACGCGTGTGCTGGCGTGTGTTGGGGCACCAGTGGGAAAGGTGGTCTGGGTGGCTTTGCCGCTTAGTTTTTTACCCGGGTCAAAATGCAAAGCTGGAAGTAGGGGGGAGGGCTTCACGCTTCACAGTGGAAGATGTGAGTGCATGATATTGTGTGGATTGTAGCCAACGGAGACTTTCTCACAGTGTGTAAATATTTTAAGGCGTGCAGGTTACTTAGGGGGTATACGTACCTTGAGTATAGCATGTAGAATAACCACATCATGCACTTCGAGGCCAGATGTCCAGAAGCTGACCATCGTGCTTCGAAGAATCGCAAAGAAGAAGAAGACCACATAATGCTGAAGAGGCCACATAATTGGCATTTTTATAAATTCTATTTTGTTATTTAAGCAGGGTGTGCATGTGTGTACATCTGGTGTGGGTGCACGAATGTGTGGATGTGCGAATTTGTGGTGCGGCGGTTAGCAAACTGCAGTATTATCCTGACAACCCTGGTTCGACTCCTGCGCGTGCAGTGAACCAGTCGTATCTGAACCGGAGCATGGCACCTCTTGAGCTGACTCGGCTATAGGAGTTTGTGGGGATCAAGGTAGAAGCATTCACGTCGCGATCCCTGTCGAGTAATACTTGGTATTACCTGCAAATTTTACCAAACACTTCGAAGCCGAGCTGAAAGACAATGATGTCCAGACTGGAGGGGCTTCTGGCATCACCGAGGATTATATCTCTAAATGTTGAAGGGCTGTCTGCAACTAAAGCAGAACTTGTTACAATGGGAAACTGTCATATAACCATCACGCTTCGAAGAATACAATCGAATTCGAACGAGTTTGTGATGCAGTGTGAGAACACCAACATTAGGGGAGACAATTGTGTCTTGCGCGTGATGCTGTGGGCACACCATTCCTGCGTGTGCCATGCCGGCCTTCAAACATGCTGACCAACAGCCTGCGGCCATAGCAAGGGGGAACGTTGTCGCTTTGTGTGAGCGCGTGTATCACATGCCTGGTGGGTGGCGTGGGTTGGTTGGCGTGTGCGTGCGTGAATGAGCCAGACAGGTTGATGTGGGGTGCGTGAGTGCGGGCACGAACCCTGCGCATAGCACCGACGCCTCACACTTTCCCGTCAGTGGTTTCATACGATCGCTAATCTGCCCTCGACGAAAGTGTGATTAATTTTTTTTTCCCAAACCCTACACACGCAGTGCTACACACACAGTGCATCTAACCACAGCTTGCAGGATATCCGAATCCACTTACTCATTCGCCAAATCTATATTCTACATGGTTTTGTTAATACGTATTTCTTCTAGGGCAAACTTATTGATAAGAGCTGACAATGCACAACAGCTAAGAAGCAGTCTTAGCTGTTGGCGCTGTGCAATTGTTTGTTGGTGGGTTTTTTTTACGTATTCAGGATCTCACTACAGAATGTATGCAGCAATTATAATCAAAGTCATCAAACATTTCAGATTTGTTGAGCAACGTATCTACGTTTGAGAAGTAACCGCGCACTAACAGCACAAGGCCGAAGAGTATCAAAAATATGAATACAAAACCTATGCAAAAACAAAACCTTGTAATCTGCCTCTGATATGGTTAAAGACTGTTTCGCAGGATGAATATTGATGTTAGAAAGTCATTATTGCACGATTGGCCTGAGCGATTTATCAACACGGTTTGTTCACTTTGAGGAAGCAATGAAATTTAATTACTTGAAGCAACGTTGCTCATTGAAACATTTCCAGAAATTATCCTACGGTAGAATCTATCTTTTGATATTAAATGTCAAGGATCTGCATTTGCTGTCAAGACTGTTGTGTAGTTAACTATCAACATTGGATAAACAGAGACAATTGAAAATATACCAGTATAATGTCATTTTCAGTCTTCAGAACTGGCAAACTAATTAAGGCAAGGGAGGACAGGCTTGATACACCATTAATGTCCACAGTAAGAACACTAAAATTACTCAATCACTAGTTTTTCACAGTATATTCTCATTGGGTATTCTGTATATTTTTGCAACAAATATTTAACAAAATACCTCATTGAGAATATAGTGTTTACGTGGGCACAAAGTCACGTACCCAGAGGAAACCTGTGCAATGGAGGAGTATCACTCCAAAATAGGTCGAGATCGGTGAATTACCTTGTTGCTGTACTGCCAACAACATGCCACCCCATGGTCTGGCAGATGGGCACTTCACAGTTTCTATGCGCTCCGCCAACTTCATTTTTAAAATCAGTGTAACTTGTGTTCAAGTTAACATTTATCATGCAAGTCGCAGCTCGAGTTATGTTACCGACCAACGATCAGTTTCAAACGTTCTGCCCGTGCATGTTTAAACGTGCATGACTACGGTAAGCGCTATTCCCACTGCACCTGGGGGTTTTCAGCGTCGGCAGCCGCACTAAACGACCGCATGAGATCGTGCCGTAGCACGCAGTTTTCTAGACTACGCAAAAAAATATGTTTAGACCAATCGAAACCTACGGCTCAATTTCAGATTAACCATGTTACATTTTCGGTTTCAGCTACCCAAAGGCGTAACTTTTTCCATGAGCCGTCAATTATTCAGTTTCAGTTAACAGAAATAGCGGCGCATTGCCCACTTAACCGTTTGAATGAGAGCAAGGCCAGGCAAGCCGCCAACTTCCCTGCTTGGATT
>JAZEWU010000005.1:3339548-3359676 GCA_036362915.1 Geotria australis
AGCGAAGTTACGAGAGGTGTCAAAACAAAACACCGCGATAATTTACTCCGGCTGTCACCCCCAGATGTGATTGTTAATGTTGGCGATGTCGACACGTACAGCGTCACAAACTCGTAACTCTAAGATTGGCAGTCCGTGCAGTTAGCACAATATTTTGCATCACGATCTCGGAAGTGTTACCGTCAAATTATTATTCTAAAAGTAATTTTAGAAGAGTAATATATAAGTTAACAATAACGCCCTCCAGAACTATGTCACCTGCAGTCTAGCACTCCTGCTCGTCTCCCACGGTGAACAGGTCTGGGAGGAGGTTCTCGAGTGATCCGAAAGAAGGTTGGTGTCAAGAATGGTATCCGGGTGTAAGATAGTGCTCCAATACACGCACGTTTGGGGGGCAAATGGCCAACCCAGGTCAACCTGGATACCAGCAACAATAACAAAGAATTGGCTCACGTGATTTGTTTTGGGATATCATAACCTTTTTGATAAAGAACACTCATATGAGGATGGCAGGTATGCTACACACATATTAGAACACTTTTAACATTCATTTGTAAAAGGGTTGTGGTTTATTCAATACACTTTCAAACTCCGTCGGTTCATTTGCATCTAACCCAGTGCCCAGAAAATGTAATTGTAGGAGCAATAGGCGAAAGACAGACTAGTGTTACACCATCTCTCTACAGGGGTCAGTCAAACACAGCCTCAAGACAAGGGGCAACTGGGACAGCGAGAGAGTTTACAGAGCAGCTTTCACACAAAAACCAACGAGGCTTACACGACTCATTCTCTCGGTTTAGACACCGCCAACTTTATACTCTGCTTCACTTGCAGTAAGCCGTTAATCTGGCAATGAATTAAATAACTAAACATCAACGATTGTCAGAAACGAACGCTTCACGCTCACGGGTAACAAGGTACAAAATAAAACCGAAAACAACTCGCATATATGCGTACCGCATAATAACACAGTAAGATGTAAAACTCTGAACGAAACTCTAGCGACGCTGTGAACACACACCACCTCCTAAGCAGCACTCCACCATTACCAAGACTCCCGACTTGGTGCAGACAGCAGTTAAACGAGTCCACCTCTGGTGAGAACAACCTCACGATCCAGCCTAGGCAATTAAGTCAGCCCATCATCTAATGATGGCACGCCTTCAAGCATGTAAAGTCACTTGGGTAACGGAAAGCAAATACAGTTTAACTGAATACAGTATTCCAATGGGCTCACCTAACTACCCAAGGAAGTAATGTTACTATGTGACTTGTCAAACCGCAACGCTTCAACTTGTGAGCATTTGTTTTACTCAACTGTTCCTAATGGTAATACTTCTGAGACAAAATCTTTTTACGGAGGGTAAAATCTAAAATGCTTTAACAAGCAGATTCTGCCAATGATGTCCCCTCAATGGCCTGGCTTTCATGTTTGCCAATCAAGATGCAAGCGACTCACTCTCAAGTTTACTTGTCAATGGGAGTAATGCACTCCTAGACCGTTGGTTTTGACAGACACGTAAGAGATTTGGGGGCATGAGAACTACTACACAGGTGTTAGTTATTGACAAAGCTGGATCAGCCGTGAGGTCTCGAGATGAGCAACGAGCAACACATTCTTTTAATAACTCTACCTACATCAGTCGAATAAGACATATACACTGAAATTTATATTATGATATTTACATACCCCACAACATCTGGGTATGTGCCCATTTCGGTTTTTTTTTCATCCAGGAAAGTACAAATATACACCGATCTTTTGCACAGAGATAACGATTGACCAGTGGTGTCCGATGTAGACACCCAGACACTAGAAACAAAAGTCTTGCAGAGCACGAATTATGAGAAATCAATTACATCGGCCATCTTACAGACATTTAAAATAACATAGATGAACCTCCAATTACTGAATGCCTGTTTTCAGAAGCAAGCACGTAATGCCATGTTTACTGGCACACCTCTATCCAGCACAGCCAGCTCCACAGTTTCACATATTTATAATACAACGGAATTTTCGGTATTGCTATCCATTGGGTATAGATCAGCAATAATAACCTAAACATGTTAAATGCATGAATTATAACTATATAAAGTTGGGCTTGAAGATATTGTTTATAATATTCTAGTATAAAAAAACTAAAGTAAAAATGTTTACACCCCTTAAGGTGACACTGAAATGGAAAAAGAATTGTGTGCCCAGTCTGTACACCTCTATTTATAATCTATACAATATAAAGAATGAGACCCTACAAAAAGTTATTAAATTGAGGTTTTGTTTTTATTTGTAGAAAAAATGATTGTTGTGTCAAACATGGTTATAAATGAAGGTCCCAAGGCTTATTATTTGTTTCAGTGACTGTTGACACACAGATGGATTTAAATACCAAATTCACAAATACAATCCGTTAAAAACTAAGAAAATAAATTATATTTTTCAATCTCTATTGCTTCTTGTTTTTTTATCTTTCCCATGGTCCCCCTGAGGTTGTTACTGGTATCACATGAATACTTCCACGGCTCACATTAAACAAGTCAAATACACCAGCTCCTTGTACACTGCAATTAGCTGAACCGAGGACCTCCGACACCGAGAGACATTTGTACTTGACGGCAACAATTACAACGAGAATATTAACGGCTATCACGACGATGAACATCGTACACCACCGATAGTGACAAGAGCATAAGTGACCGTGATTATTACGTTTTGATCCACGACGTACCGCCACATTGGCTCTGCAGCCAGCGGCCGCCAGCCAACGCCAGCAACGGGAGGTTCGTGTCCAACGCGCGTGCATGAATAAACAACATCCGGGGCACGCACACGCGGTCAACACGATTTTTGCCGTTCCTCGTTGACCTGCGTTTCCCGCTCCTCCTGTTCGGCTCGGTCTCCTCTCCCTGTGCTCGACCTCTCGCCCTCTTCCGTGTCTGCGGCACACACGCCCTCATTACCACCGCTCAGCACCGCACTCCGCCGCGTCCTTCTGCCGGAAGGCGACGGCAGCATCAGTGGTGGATCTAATGCGTGCGGCGTGAGCCGTACTCCAGAACAGAAATTGTATTTTTTTACATCATTCAAAAGGGCAATTGAGGATGAAGAAACCTGCCAAAGGTTTTAACCCTCGTGAACCAAGAATTGAACCCAATGTCTCTGGATTGTTATAATGTTCACACTGCACTGACTCCTCTCCTCGGTGTAAAAGTATAAGCCTGCCAATGCTCACAGAGCAATAGAGGACTGTCACCGAGCCAGGCTCCGCACCTCCGAATCAACGGGTGCAACGCCCCCGGAGAATATGCGCGTGTTACAATATATATTATTATTTCATGTAGCAGTCCCAGATCAGTGCCGAGGGCTCCACATTATTATAATTCTTAAACTGGGCACCGGACTCCACATAGGATGAGCATTCCCTACAAACCGGCGCTCACTGGCCAATGGTATCACTGTGCAGCACGCAGAGTAAGCGGTGGTAAGATCGCAAAGGCGAGAGGGAGATGGACTCACCGGACCAGGCAGGCTCCTGCTTGAGTGCCTGCCCCCTCATCTGGTGGCGCGTGCGCAGGCGCGGCCCGTCCTCGGCCTGCGAGTGCTTCCACGAGGATGGCTGAGCACCGGTGGGCCCCTGCTGGGCCTCGTGATGGTCGGAGGGCCCGTTGTGCTGCGGCGACGGGGCGTCTCCCGGGCCGCACCCTCTGTAACCCAGCGGCTCGTCTGGAACGCAGGAATGAACCGTGGCTCACACTCGCGGCACGGTGACGTTTTTGGCGGAAGAGATAGGAGCTCCGCACGATGTAGCGCAGGCCAGGCATGCGTCACTAACAGGACTTGTTGGCTCTAAAAAAATGCTGAATCAATACAGCGCAGCTTGCCACCTGTAAGCATATTTTGCCACTTTCTACCCCATCCTGCCACCTACAGGCCAATTTTGCCACAACTGTTAAAAATAGCTGTAGTAAAACTGCCTCATAGAGTATTGCAGCTTTACTTTTGTTTCTGTAAATCATGGGTTTTTTTTTTACACTACTTCACCACACCGATCAGTTCTAATTGTGTCTTAATGAATATCTAACAATAATGTGCATGAATGTACCCGTGTGTGCGAGCGTGCCCGTGTGCGAGAGTGTGGAGAGCAGACGTGTAGACATTATCACACTACGCTATGAACCAGGTGACCCAAATTCGATTTCCACTGATGGCCAAAACCAGTGACGAGTTTCTAAGACCAGTTGTGTGTTCTCCCCTAGATCCACTCAGCCTCAAATGAGTACCTGGTGGGGCGTGCAAACATCGCCAAAAAGGAGACAAAGGCGGCTGGGTATGGTGCTGGCCACTCACCTCTTTGTGTGCGTGTCGGCCTTCACGGCACTTGACCTAACAGTCTGTTAAGGCTATGTGAGGGATCTTTGTCTTTTTGTGTAAGATTGAGCGCACGAGCTTGCCTGCTTGTGACCATGTGTGCGTGTTGTGAGCATGACGCTCAGAACAGCGAGCCGTGCGCTGGGCGGCTAAAACTCAGCAATCTGGCATGGTGTGGAGCAGAGAGGGTGCCCCAGCCAATCACCTCAGTCAGTCAGCCCACGGCACCAGGATCTGTCCCATGACCTTCTGTCAGCGGGCCTTCGACACTCTACGTGGCAAACTGCGGTTGTCGTTGTGTGTGTGTGCACGTGAGTGTGCCCGTGTGTGTCGGGCCACGTCTGTGTGCTGCTCACGGCGCATCTCGTCCGTGCTGCTGTCTGTGTCGCCGTAATCCTCGCCGTCATCGTCGCTCGCCGTGCCGTGGCTGCGCGCCTTGGCCTGGAAGTAGCGGTCGGAGCGACGTTGCTTCTTAATGAGGTCGGTCTGCTCCTGGATGAGAGACAGCTGCTCCATAGTCACCCGCTCCAGTTCTGCCTATAGCGTCAAAACGTACCGACATACACACATAAACAAAGATCCTCCCCCCGCACAGTGTGAACACACAGGCTGTTGGGGGAAAATGCTGTTAGCGAGCACCTACGAAGGTTGGCACGGCACACTCCAGGGTGTGCGGCTGGAACCACACCAGGCCGTCTTTGTCTCCCCCGTGCTGATGTTTACACAAAGTACCAGGCACTCATTTAAGGCCGAGTCGACTTATGATAGGTCTACAAACAGCTTGGATATTCTCCATTCATATAAGCTTTTGACCGGGAATAAAACCCAGGTCAATGGATTAATAAAGCAGTGTCCTTTTAAACTACCGCTCCCCATACTCATACACACATCACAAGAATGCGTGGGCCCACAAATATGTAGACACGCGTGCATAGACACGCACACTTGCATTCGCACACTCGCACGCACGCGCATGCACCCAACCTACGGGCACACAGGCTACAGTTAGAATAATAATAGCATCTATAGAGCGCCTTTCACCCGAGGGTCACAAAGCGCTGCACAGGGCTGCGGAGAGAACGACAAATCAACAACGACAGAGAACGGTAATCAGCAACAAATTCTTATTGTTTTTGGGTTTTTTTTTTTATTCCAAGCTGTGGAGAGAACGGCATGTTAACAACGGGGAGACCAAATAACCGAGAGTGAAGCAATAGCGATAAACCATAAGGCATAGGACACAAAACAACAGGAAAATAATAATAATAATAATAATGCGTAGGCTCTCCAGAGCACTGCTCACCTGAAAGCTATGTGCAGAGCTCAGGTCCTGCTTGTCCTGGGCTTCGCGCATGCGCTGCTTCAGACCGTCCTGCTTGAGCGGGATGGCTCTCAGGGCCTCCTGCACCTCCACCATGCGGTCCTGCACACAGGAGGCATGCGGTCTCCTCTCCCACTCCTCTCCCAATTGGTCTCCTCTTCCACTGTGGCCATATGGCTTCAAAGTGCAGGAGATTACCACATGTTAACCCACAAAAAAAATCAAACACAAGGTGTAAGTTTTGCTGCCAAGTTATCAACAGCCTTGTCCATATACAGTGGTGAGAAAAAGTTTGCGAGTCCCTTAGAATCTTATGTATTTCTGCATAGATTTGACCTGACATGTGACTAGAGCTTCATCTAAATCCTAATAGATAAAGAGAACCTGATTAAACAAATAGCATACACAAACATCTACGTTTTCATTTATTTATTTATTGAGAAAAATGATCCAACATTCATTTTATTTGTTGGAGAAAGTATGCGAACCTTTACATTCAGTAACTGGTGGCACCCCCTTGAGCAGCAATAAAATTAACCAAACGTTTCCTGTAACTGTTGCTCAGTCCTGCACATCGGTTTGGAGGAACTTTGGCCCATTCCTCCTTACAAAACTGCTTCAACTCAGAGATATGTGTGAGCTTTTTTGCACGAACTGTTCGCTGCAGATTCTGTCACAACATTTCAATTGGGTTAAGGTCTGGACTTTGACTTGGCCATTGCAAAACGCAATCTCTCTTCTGCTGCAGTCATTTACTTGTGTGTTTACGATCGTTGTCTTGCTGCATGATCCACTTTCTCTGAAGCTTCAGCTCACGGACGGATGCCTTGGCATTCTCCTGTAGAACTTGCTGAACCAATCCAGAAATCATGGTTCCATCAATGACGGCAAGCCGTCGGGGTCCTGATGCACCAAAACCGCCCCAAACCATGATACCCCCAGCACCATGCTTCATGGTTGGGATGAGGATCTTATGTTGAAATGCAGTGTTTGTTTTTTTCCAAACATAACGTATCTCATTTAAGCCAAACAGTTCCACTTTCGACCACATCTGCATATTTTTTTCCAATAGTCTTCTGGATTATCCAGGTGGTCTTTGGCAATGTTCTTCTTGCAGAGCATTGGTTTCCTCCTTGTTTTCTCCCACACACACCATTCTTGATCAGTGTTTTCCTAATGGTGGACTCATTAGCCAATGCAAGAGAGGCCTGCAGGTCGTTAGACATCACCCTGGGGTTCTTTGTGGCCTCCTGGATTATTGTACACCTTGCTGTTGGAGTGATTTTCATTGAATGACCGCTCCTGGAAAGAGTAACAATGGTGTTGAAATGTCTCCATTTGTACCCTATCCGCTTAATAGTGGATTGGTGGAGCCCAACATCTTCAAAAATGGTATGGCAACCCTTTCCAGAATAATGAGCAGACATTTTTTTTTAGGTTCTCAGAAATCTGTTAAGATCGGTGCATGACACGCTTTGACAAACCTGTGTGGGGTGAAAACAAGACTCTGATGGTGACAACCAAAGTTTATGTTTTTCATAAAGGGCAGGGCCACCCAAATTCACTTCTGATTGTCATCCCATTGACTCAAATTCCTGACTAATTACCCCCTTGACTGAACTATTCAACCTAGAGGTTCACACATTTTTTCCACAAAGAAATTGAATGTTGGATCACCACTGTAGGCCACTGCAGAAGCTGGTGGCAAAACTTTAGTTAAAACCAATTTATTTACATTGCTAATAAAATACGTATATGCGATAACATGCACGACTGTAATCACATCTCAATATCCATCCATCCATCCATTTTCTAAACCGCTTGTCCTGGTGAGGGTCGCGGTGACAGCAGTCCAAGGAGAGTGGACCAGACATCCCTTTCCTCAGCAACAGACTCCAGCTCTTCCCGGGGGATTCCCAGCCGTTCCCAGGCAAGCCGAAGGATATAATCCCTCCAACGTGTCCTAGGTCGGCCTCTAGGTCTCCGCCCGGTGGGCCGCGCCTGGAATACCTCCCGAGGGAGCCTTCCGGGGGGCATCCTTACCAGATGCCCGAACCACTTCAACTGGCTCCTTTCAATCCGAAGAAGCAGCGACTCTACTCCGAGGTTGTCCCGGATTTCTGTGCTCCTCACTTTATCACGGAGAGTGAGCCCAGCAACCCTGCGGAGAAACCTCATTTCTGCCGCTTGTATCCGCGATCTCGTTCTTTCGGTCATTACCCAAAGTTCATGGGCCCACCACCCGCAAGGTGAAGAATGAGGGTCGGGTGCGATGCCCTCACGGCAACGAAAAGGACATCTCAATATCATTTTTGTATAAACACCTTTAAACAAAAAGCTTTGCAAAATTGTGTCACTAAATGGTGGCGCCAACAAGTGAAATATGGGAATATGTATCCACATGTGCGCGCACACACAGACACACACCTGTCTCTTGAGCTTCGTGATCTGAGCCTGCATAGCGCGGGAGGTCGAGGCAGAGATGAGCCCCTCTATGCGAGGCCTCTTGCAGACAGGGCCTTCCACTGGTCGGACCCGGCTGAAAGTGCATAATACATGCAAGCACAATTGATGCACGTGCCAGGGAGACAAAGAAGCCAGCCAGTGGCGGGAAAACCCTGTGTTACACGGCCCACGACTCCCACTTGTCGATAACGCCACCTCGCACTTCACACTCAGGCTGAGACAACCTGGTAATGATATTTTTAAATAGCGTCAATTATGCAACTGCACCACACAATGCTGTGCAATCCGCAAACACGGCGGTGCAGATATCGAGATGTATTCAGCCAATTAATGAGTGTATCCACGAGGGAGGTTTTCTCCTGATATTCCAGTTTTCCCCCATGCCTAACACACCCAGAAATATAATTGGCTACACATCCCAATATTGGCCCTCCTATTAAAGTCTTGAAACTCAAAAACGCATTCCTAATTAACGAAAGGTTATAGTTTTGGTGGATGCACGTGTGTGTGGTCATGTATGTGGTTATAGTTTTGGTGTGCACTTCAGCATGAATGCATGTATGTGCAGGTGATTGTGTAAACTTGTGTTGCTACATGTGTGTTTGCAGCTTGTGCTGCACTTGGAACCTGGCCACCAAGGTCAATTACCACTCATGTCACAATTTTCTGCGCTGGTCCTGGGCCTGCCCAAGGTCGACTCAGCCTCAAACGAGTACCTCGTGCAGTGTGTGAACATCGCCACGTGGGAGACAAAGGCGGCCGGGCGTGGTACTAGCCACCCATCCTGTTACGTACCGTGCAGGCCTTTATAGGTGCTCGCTAACAACACTTGACTCTACAGTCTAAGTCTATGGGGGGAGGATCTTTGTCTTTGTGTGCGGCTTGAAGTACCTGGCGTAGCGTTGGCTGTACTTGTATCCGGACTCGCGCACAACCTGACGAGCGAGTGGGAAGAGCTCATCCCGGCGCGTGAGCAGCGACACGTCCAGCAGGCACAGCTGACATGCAGCCTCGTTCACACTCAGCTGCCCACGGCACACGAGACACACAGCACCTCCTTCATTCAGATCATCATGGCACGTAGATGGGAGCATCTATTATAGTTAGTGTGGCTCACACACACACACAGACCTGGCCAGCTTTTGGCTCGTTTACTGCTCATAAACACACTCCAGAAGAACTGCTCCATAACCGTATGACTATTATTTGCGACTCCTATTATCTGCAGGGCGTACAGGGTCCACTCTCACATTCTCCCCATTATATGCAATTATTAAGATTTCATATTCCCCTTCACGCATTTGCAGATTTGTATTTTAAAAAACCGTGAATAAGTGCAGCAAATAAAAAATTACGGTTTGGACGGGCAACGTTCTTCCCCAGATTACCAGTGGATAAGGGAAGCTCTACTGTGGAGGTATTCGGTCACACGTCCACTAATGCAAGACTCAAGATAGGCGCTGAGATCAATTGCAATGGACAGATTGAACGGACATGAGTTGACCTCATGTCACTAGAATTGGAATGCAGATGTAAACCAGCAGGGCACCATTCCCAACACTTTAACGCATACGCATGCACAAGCGCGTACATCACAAATAAGCACGTAGCACCTACATTCATGACTATTAAGTAGAAATTGTTAAAGTAACACATGGATAAATATATTGTGGTGTGTAATTTGTGCCTGCAGAGGTGAACACGAGGTTGTGAATTGAGCTTCATTACAACATTACTGTAATGTCATTTTAAATTATACAAGCTAGCATTTTCAGAAAATGGCCATAAAAAGTATTTCCAGTGGTTTCTTTTGAACTATATTTTTATGAGTACAGCCACTACCAACATAGGAGCGTTTGCGAATGTGGAGCAAAACAGAAGTATGTTGCTCTATTCACTTAATACTGGAGGGTGGGAAAAAATGGTGGAGTGGTGGCACAACTGCACGCGCCCTGCACTATAAACCCGGTGACTCTAGTTCGATTCCTACCTATGGCTAACATCAGTGTCAAGTGATAGTTCCAGTATGGTCCCGGGCTTCCTCACTTCAGCCACTCCAGTGACGAGTGTAGTGAAACATATCCAAACTACACACATGACCGAGAGCGTGAGTAAATGTGCATTCAGCAGTATATTCTCAAAGCGGCTGTAAGTCATTATTATTTAAGGGGAGCATACATAGTAACGGGGTTTCCAGTATTTTATACATTACAACAACTATATTTATTAAGTGATATTAAAAAATTCCAAACCTAAAAAAAATTGATGAATTACGATCAGTAAATATCAAATTCTCAAAACAAACATTTAGAAAATAATTGGCTGAAAGGTGACAAAAGACACACATTTTCTGTCTTTATTTGATGAGGCAGGATCCCATTAATATACAGCTGTTATTTTCACGGGAGACCCGTAAAATATTTGCAAGTACAATATTTTACATGAAACCACTCTGAAAACAACGATTGATGTTAGGTGATAACATCAACGATGCAATGCGAAGCACTGCACAGTGGTGGCCAAGTGCAGTGCCCTCTAAGACAATCAATCTCAATGTGGTATGGCAGACTGTCATGAATGAATAATAGAAATTAATTTTCATCTAATATTAGCACAAGTTTATTTGGGACTACGGTAATTGCACATGCTAACGCACTGCAGCACAATAACATTGTACAACACTGCCCCCTTTGGTGCAATAGTGGGTCCTGCGTTTATTCAAGTCTGGAGTGTGAATGTGTAAGATAATCATTTGTAGCTTCTTTGCCAAGTCACTGCTGGCTGAAGGCTTCCCCCACGCCATGACAGTTACGGGGGTTGACATACTTCACCAGGATGGACAGTGTGGATTGATGAAGGGGGTGTGGCCAGGACCAGTTCAGATACCGTTCGCTCACTGATGTTCGCCGAGAATAGGAATAATCCTGAGGTTGCCAGGTTTGTAGCGCAATTAACTACTCTACCACCACTCCACCTCTCACTAACTTGCAGGGGCGATATTAACCAATCGGAAGCTAGGCATTAGAAAAATCACAAGCTCTAATTTATTTAAATAATTGACTCTCATGAAGTGACAATAACATCCCGCTCCCTGCTCACACTCGGCCACAGCCCATTGCGTCTCATCGTTTATCTGCAGTGTTCTCGACCCGTTTAATTGACGATGCTTGTTATTCTACGTCACGCAGATGTGCCGAGTGTATTTTTTGCGCTCACTGCCCAACTACAGTGCCGTGGTGCCAAGGCACTGTGACTTTCTTAAATCCGTTGCGAGTTTATGGCACGCGACCGCGCCACCCGCAAGCGGGCGCGCAACGGCCCACCTCGTGCTGCGTCAGCTGCTTGCCGTCCTTGCGGCGCGAGTCGAAGCGGCCGTAGATGGCGCTGAACTTGCGGATCTCCTCCTCGCGCCGCTCGTCGCCCTCGTCCATCTCGAAGATGTGGCCCATGAGAGCAGCCATCTTCTTGTTGGCGCGCAGCACCTCCTGCACCTCGGCTCGCTCCAGCGGCCGGTGGGCAGGCCCCAGCGCCTGGGCGGCACACTCCGTGATGATGCGCCGCGTCTCGGGGTCCAGCTCGCCGCCCGGGCCGTCGCCGTCGCCCGAGGAGCCGGCGGACAGGGTGCCGTCGTCCACGGCGACCCCCGCGCCGACGCCGCACGCTCCCGCGTCGCCGCCGTCGCCCGGCCAGGCTACCCTCGTGGTGCCTTGCGCCAGTCCGTTCTCTCTGCCAAAACTGGCACCGCCTCCTCCATTGCTACCACCACCACTGCCGCCACCACCGGCGTTGGCACCGGTGCTAGCAATGCTGCCGTGGCTGCTGCTGCTATTGCTGTTGCTGTTGTTCGGCCTGCAAACGTTGGTCGTGACGGGCGCTGGCGTGCTCCTCACAGTGCACGGCACAGAGCCGGAGACGGGAGGTATGCACGGTTTGGCGTTGCTCGATGCCACGCCCAGCACCGGGACGCCAAGATTTGCCACCAGGTGTTGCTTTGCAGTGGTGGTGGTGGTGGTTGAAACGTGTCTGTGATTTTCTCCACCAATACGCATGCTTGCTCCTGCACATGCAGAGCCAGTTGTGGCCTGCTTCAGGCCAAAGGTCGGGCCAAGATTCAAGGCCTCGGTGGCACAGGCAGTTGTGAGATTGGAGATTTTTGAGATGGGGATGCTGGCACAAGGCAACGCTGGCAGAACCTGGCTGAAGACAGAAGGGTTGTTCACCCACTCCTGCAGCGCCTTCTGCAGACGGCGCACATGCAGGGGTTTGCTGGCCATGCCTACAAGTGCCATGATCTCCAGAAACTCTTCCTGCAAATCCAGACCGGCACGCCATCAAGACACTCTCGACAACAATATAAAGACAGTCTTAATAAAGCAACGCTCAATGAGACCACTGCTAAACGCTCAACTACTGCCGACCATTTTCAATGTTGGTTCAACGCGGCCAAAGGAGTCAAGTACTTGCAAAGTGCGGGTATGAAAATGGAGAAACGTTAACTGTTTAGTTCAAATGCAATGAACTTGGGAACTTAAGGCACGAAGTAATTCATTCAAATGCCAGAATGTATAGAATATAGCATCTTGGAAGTGGCATTAGTAAATCACACAAACATTATATATTCAACTGGAAGGGTCATGCCGTTACTCGTATATGGAAGAACAGCAAGTAGATCACCAACCTATCTGCCAATGATTTAGCATTATCCCACATTCCCAGAAAAATCCTCGTGTCAGTTCATCTTTGCGGTGCAAATTACGGACTATAATTAGTTTAGACTTTAGGCACCTTTTTTTACCAGTGTACAAATAATTTAAAATATACAAGGTTTTACCTGTTCTGGCAATGAGCATGCGTGGCTGCTTGCAAACTGGAAACTTTGCAAAAAGGTGTCCATTTGGTGTTTTAAGATCTTAACACTTCTCTCATTGCCAGAAAAGTTAAAACCTTGTATATTTTACATACTTAGTGAAGCTCTGTTTATGAGTTTAGGTCATGTGAGAAGGTGTGTAAGTATTGTGCACCCGTCGATATGTTGGAGAAAACGAGCGAGCACATACAGCACTTACCTTCAAAGATGTTGAGTGGAAGTTTCAGCGAAACGTCGGTAACATCTTTGAAGGTAAGTGCTTTATGTGCTCGCTCGTTTTCTCCAACATATCGACGGGTG
Source organism: Geotria australis (assembly GCA_036362915.1). NCBI lineage: Eukaryota > Metazoa > Chordata > Hyperoartia > Petromyzontiformes > Geotriidae > Geotria > Geotria australis. Next base: position 3,352,869 of record JAZEWU010000005.1, read on the forward strand.
CACAACACTTACACACCTTTTCGCGTGACCTAAACTCATAAACAGAGCTTCACTATGAATAACATTGGTCATGAAAGCCTTCGAGTTAATTTTATTTTACATACTTAGTTTGCGACGGTGGAGCCCCCCGGCCACCCGCCCCCCTCCGACCACTTACAACTGTGGGATTAACTTTTGAGCGGCATATCGTGGGTGGAGCACCTGGTCGGCCTCGCACAGCTGGTGCACGTCATCCCCGCCCTGCTCCACGAAGGTCTGGTAGTAGGCGAGGAGGTTGGCGCGCTGCAGCACGCGGAATAGCTGCAGCTCGCCCAGCGTGCGCGGCTGCGATGCATGCTCCTCCATGATGGCGTCTGGCCCCGCTCCTGTTCACGAGCAGCACCGCCTATTCCCCAGCATCACAAAGACAACGATAAAGATCCCCCGTTTAGCCTTAACAGATTGTAGGGGCAAGTGCCGTTAGCGAGCACCTATGAAGGTCGACACGGCACAGGAAGGGATGTGTGACCAGCACCACGCCCGGCCGACTTTGTCTCCCTAGTGGCAGTGTTTACACACTGCACTAGGTACCGGCAAAACCGCCTGGCTACCTCCTCCGCTTCCCTGTGCTTCCTCGCGCCTCTGAGTCGTTCTGTCGTCGAATGAGGTACCTTCGACAGTGAATGAATATGTGCGCTTTATAAATGTAAAATTATTATTATTACTCATCTGAGGCTGATTCGACCTAGGGGAGGCCCAGGACAGGTTCAGAAAATCGTCACTGCTGTTGGCCGTGAGTGGGATTCGAACTCGGGTGGGCAGATTTGTAGCCCAGAATCACACACGCGTTTGCATGAACATGAAGCATCATCCGCCATTCATCCTTAAGTGTAGGCAGGTAATGATGCCGAAATAATTTGTTTACAATTTGTGGAAATTGATATTAAAATAGATGCTTATTAGATAGATGTTTACTATTGCAGCAGAAAATACCCAGTGAGCTTGAAAGCTCTGGATGTGTGATTCCTGCGACACAACACACGTTCATGTTACATTACTGTAAGAGTGAAGAAAACTGTGTAAAAGGAAAGGGAAAACAAGAAACTATATAGGAATAAAAATAATACAAATCTTGATGCCTACTGCTTTGGATTACATATGGGCAGTGATATATATGGTCAGTACCACACTTGTTCACCATTGTCCCCTGAGCTTGCTGCATAAGTCCCTGATTTAAGGTTGAACCGATGTGAGTTGAGGTTTAGATACTGCTAGCTATTTAAGTTCATGGCCAGGATTTCAACTTAGATTACTACAATAGAGGCACGATTTAAGAAACCAAAATACCACCATTCACCAGATTCAAATTGTATCTGTCGACCTTTGAAAATGTGCTCGTGACATGATGCAAACAGTACATCTATTGCATTGTTTAAAACACAATACAATAATCGCCTCACCTTAAAATTTCCCAAAGAGTACCAAATAAGCCTCTATTTGGAGCCGGAATGTTTCTTACCTACAATATCAATAGTGCACTATTATTGGCATAGCAATTACAATGATGATTTACTGTGGTACAATACATGAACTCAGGGTGGAGTAGTGGCACAGTGATTAGCACACTGCTCTATAAACCTGGAGACGTTAATTTTATTACCGGTCATAACTGACCGTTAAAAGTACTAGTCCTGCCCGATCCACTCCTTTCCCCTTCACCAAATGACACAGACCAGCGTGGTGAAGTGTGGTCACACATGCCCTGGATGAACGTTGTGGAGAGGCCCTTCAGCCAACTGTGGACTGACAAAGGGCTGAAAATTATGTTTCTTGATTAATGGCGCATTCATATTTAGGTGGCATGGTGAGTAGTGCTGCTGCCTCACAGTACAAACCACCTGGGTTCGATTCCCGTCTCTGGTTCCTTTCCGAGTGGGGTTTGCATGTTATTCAGGTGTCCGCGTGGATTTTCGCTTTGTACTCCAAAGGCATGCTGCCTAGATTAATTGTCCTGACTAAATTACCGTCGGTGCACTGACATGATGTAACTTGCTTACCCTTCCCAGCTGGACAAATGTTAAAAAGAGCTACATAGCTCAACGGTCCCTTCCACCTTAGATCAATACTGACAGACTGATATCAATGGAGACATAAATATGTATCCCTATTTTACCAATACAGTACACTATAGGCAGCGTCTGGTCTTGGGAAATAGCCTGCTATTGATATGCAATGTTCACCGCGACCCTGTACAGGATTAAGCGGTTTCTGAAAATGAATGAATGAATGATATGCAATGCTTTGCAAAAATATTTTACAAATTATCTTCACTAGCAACCCACATGTCCTTAGGACATGACTGTCCATCTGTCCATCCCTCTATGACTCCAGCCAGCCAGCAAAACTTTGTCTGATATAATATAGGATAGTACGATAATGTATTCCACGCAATTGTGGGATCCAGGTCTCATCCAGCTAGCAAAACTTGTTTTAATGATTATACACTTACTGTATGATTTCATCATCAACATTGTCAGAAACCGCTTAATCCTGTACAGGGTCGCGGTGAAACGGAGCCTATCCCAGTAGGCACAGGGCGCAAGGCAGGGCTATACCATCACAGGGCACCGGGAGTAGCACTCGATTGGGTTTGAAAAAGTTTGGATTTTAAAAAAACCTTTAGAAATGTACACGTATTCCGTCTAAGATTTGGACAAACATTAAGGTTTTGACAAATAAATTCAGGCTAGTGCGAAAGTAATATAGAACACACAGCTTAATTCACCACCTGATAAGTGGCTGCTAGACTGAACTGCAGTAGGAATGGCTTAAGGCACCACCCCTAGAGTACAAGTTACGCCTACTGACAGGAATAGTATACATTAGAAACCTATATTCCTAAAATGCCTTATTTGTTTCATGACAATAAAGGCGAGAGGATGTGGCATGCCCCAATAATTCCCTGAACAGCATTCGGGACTGTTTCAGCTAAAGTTAAGCACTTAAAATAAACGCAACGTTCATGTTTTGTTCGTTAATTAGCAGAGTATATTCTACTACCTCCAACAGATATTGTGCATGGTTCCTGCCGTAGGAAAGCAGATCTCAATTCATACAATGAAACCATCGTCTGTGGTGGAAATTCCATGTTCCCATGATGGGGGCCGAGTCCATCCATTGGACTAAGCCACAAAACGGTACATATTTTAACGACCCCTGAGTGATGATGGGGTGAGTTGTACTCACGACTTTTTCGATTGAGTCACATGAACCACTTTGTCGGATACAAAATAATTGCAGTTCACATTTACTGTGTTCTTACTCTGCAGTGCATTAATACAGTACTGTAGAGCATGCCGCACAAATTCACTAATACGGCAGTAGCACGTTGTGCCGTTCAGAGCACTCTGCGCGTAATTACATACAAGGCACGCAACGCTTACGTATCCTTACGGCTATCACATACGTATCCATCCCCTGTGTGATGCTGCTATCAATTACAATCTAACATTTATAACAACCTCATTTTAAATACGCGCCAGGGTCATTATATTTCCTACAACACATACCCATAGCGGACCCACGCCACGATGAAACGCCTCGTTTGATTGGTCCGCCGTCACCAGACGTGGTCGGGAGAACCAATCAGAGACGCGCACTCATCATCGCCGCTTATCCACGCTGGGAAATACAAACAACCTCCCGCCCGTTACCCCTACCGCCCTCCCCCGACCACTCTGCCAGCACCGCTCGCCATGTTCCGCCTGCGTGGTTCCTACATCGCGTAAAAAAGCCCGACTGTTATTTTTAGTTTGGGACATTATTTATAACACTTCGCGTTACTATTTCGCCTCGTCCCGCCGACTATATGATCGCTCGTTAGTGACTGAAAGTGACGGTGATTGGGCGACGGGGAAGAGGCAAGTCAGGGCCACGCCGAGATGTCACCCCCCCACCCCCGTCAACCCAGGGACCAAATTCGCGAGAAGTCTCCCAACGTTTTACACACTTTCGTGGCTCGTTCGAGATCGATAATAGCTTTCGTGCCTTCTAAACCTCGCACAGGCGAGCACGGCCGACAGAAAGAATACTTGTGCAGCCTTCGGTTTTTATTTTGTTTAAATAAAGCGCCTTTTCGCGAGAACGAATCCCCTGGAATTAAGTGGAATTTGCGCTGGGTCAAGATGTAGTCACCTGGCGAGCTGGGGATGACCTCTGATGACAAGAAGACGCTGTTGTAGCGGAGCTGCTGTGACAATGACTTCTCTCAAGTTCCTCTTGTCTTCCCCTCGTGTTTGTTTCACCAGGGTGGCTGTGGCTGTGAGAGAGGCAAGCAGGCAGGGCTGGCTCGGCTGCCCTGTGTGACGCCGTCCCAACCCACGCACATCTGACTACCACCACCACACGGCTCACTCACACGGCCACAGCCCCTGAAGCTAGCCAGCTCCCCGCCACACACTCCGCTCACCCAGCCCGATTGCTCTGTGCACTGTATAGCCGAGCACACACCACGCCACTCCTCTCTCCCACCCACACAGTGCACGCACACACTTCCCCACCTCCCCACACAACCCACAAGAGTGCGCGGCACAGCCACTGTGCACTGCTCAACTCTCCCAGGATACACACACACAGCTCCACCCCTCCACCCACACAGCAACATTCACACACCCACCCACAACGCTCACCGCTCCCCACCCAGCGTGTGCACGCATGCACACACAATACCACCCCTCTCCTACAACCCTACACACAATCCGATCTCTCTCCACCCACATACAGTCAGTCAAACAGGCTCCCACTCCCCACCTTCTCTATACCTTCAGCGTAGTCTCACCCTCCTGGACCCGCAGGATGTATACACGCATAAAGTCTCTCCCCTTTCCACCCAGCGCGCATACGATTTCACCTCTTCACCCGCGGCACACTGAGTCATACACTCATGCAAAGATCCCACGTACAGCCTTAACAGACTGTTGAGTCAAGTGCTGTTAGCGAGCACCTATGACGGTCGACACGGCACACGAGGAGGTGGATGACCAGCACCACACGTGGGTGATCAGCACCCCGCTCCGCCGTCTTTGTCTCCCTAGTGGCAATATTTACACGCCGCACTAGGTACTAATTTGAGGCTGAGTCGACCTAGGGGAGGCCCAGGACCGGTTCAGAAAATCGTTACTGGTGTTGGCCGTGAGCAGGATTCGAACTCGGGTGGCCAGGTTTGTAGCCCAGCGCGTTAACCGCTAAGCCACCGCTCCCCATATACACTCATGCTCACACCTCTCCACCCACAGGACTCCACACCGCCCACTGCACGTACACATTCACAGCCTTCACTGTTGTTCACACAGCCTTCACTGACGTTGTTCACAGTCCAGGACAAAACCCTACTCTTTCTTTCTACCCACTGCCACCTTACACACACCCACAAATTCCACATCTCTCCACCCCACTGCTCGCTCACCGTTTCCACCCACAGCACATACACAAGCTCAGAGTATACACGAGACATACAAGCACGCACACGATTTATCTAAAATACAAACAATTCCATCCTTAGCCAGGGACATTGACCAGAGTTAGTAGCGCGTTCCCGGTTTGAATCCAGCAGCCTCGTTATTTCGTGGGGGATTAATAAAGGTGAAAATTCGCGCCGTGTGTTTCGCATTGGATGTTAAAGGTCCTGTAGCATCATTCGCAAGAGTAGGCCAGCCTAATGAGCCAAATGTACCAAATTTGCCAAATTACCTGAAAATTAGTCCGTTGAAATTATACACACCAACCATCTCGACCCATTGTGAAAAATTGGCAGGACCCTCCTGAAATAGCCATGCGACCCAGTGAGGCTTTTTCCTGAGTCAACAGGCATAAGAATAATACCTATCCCGCCCGACCCACAGGACATATACCGAACAATACTGTACCTCTTTACACCCACATCGCATACACATTCTCATCCCCCTCCACTTACGGTACACACACTCAAGACTCTCCCACGCAGCACATACACATTCGCAGCCCACACTCCTGTCTACCCACGCATGCCTCCCTCCCAACCCCTTTCCAACCACACCCGTCACTACTCATAGCACAAACACAACCCCTCTCCACCCACGCAGCACATACACATGCGCACACACACACACGCAACGCCCATCCTCCACTTGCAGTGTACTCGTAATCACACAACATACACATCCCTACCCCCATCAAACAGGGCAACGAAGCAGTCAGCCACGTCAACCTCACAGCTCTCCACGCAGGCACTGCCAATCCACTGACGAGCACCCCACCACCCAGACGAATGCGCCCACCACACCTTATACAGTTATACAACACATCCTTTACGTTTTTGGTACCTCAATCGACAACGCGCACACGACGACACGAACCTAAAGCCACAGACAGAACCAGCATGTACAACAATCGTTCCCAGCCCCCACACTCGTTCACCCACCCACACGTCCACTCACCCACCCACCCACACGTCCACTCACCCAGAAGTGTCGCAACCCCTCACCCACTCCGCCCACGGACGGCACAAACCGTTCCACCCACATGGGTCTTACTCATTAAGGCACACAAGCGACTATACGCAATGGACACAAAACTCGTATTCACCCGAACTTCCACTAGGCGCACACGTGTCTCGTGTGTACACGCGACCCCAATAACCTGGGCCATTCCGTCCACGCTTTACTTTAGTCAGTCAATTTTTACTTAAGCTGCACGAAACCCTAGAGCTGTGTAGCACTTTTTAACAGTTGTCCAGGAGGGAGGGGTAAGCAAGTTACACCATCTCAGACCACCAGGGGCAAGTTAGGACAAT
>JAZEWU010000005.1:3361433-3372499 GCA_036362915.1 Geotria australis
AACACACACTATCCACTCTAACACACCCACCCACACACCCCCCACCCCTACTCTGACACCCACGCAGGCTTTCAGCCCAATGCACTTCCTCTCACCGCCCACACAGCACACACTGGATGGGTGTATGCATATAGACAAAGGTGCCCCGTGTAGCCTCAACAGACTAGAGGGTCAAGTGCTATTTGCGAGAAGGGTCTGTGGGTGGCAAGCATCACGCGGGGCCACCTTTGTTTCCCCAGTGATGATGTTTACACACCGCTCCAGGTACTCATTCGATGCTGAGTCGATCTAGGGACTCAGCATCGTGAGCGGGAATCGAACTCGGCTCGCCGGGTTCCGAGCGCAGCCCGCTCACCGCTCCCCACATGTACACACAGTAATGTGTGATACAGACTTCACTTTGACTATACATGATTATGAATTGTAAATGGGGCAAAGTGTGGTGCTCACTATGCCGTACCACCTATCTCGAGAACACAGAAAGCAAGGTTTGCCAACCAGTCTTGTGTTGCGTCCTGCAGTACTATACCGAGAGGGAGTCTACATGGATCGTACTGGTTTGGGGAACTTTATTGTTGCAGCAACACAACACACGCAGGAACGATGTCCCTCAGTCATAGCCCCTGCTCACACTGCACCTGCTTTATATATCATTCCCCTGCCTTCTGGACCATTCATGAAGGTTTTCATTCGCCTTTCCACCAACCCTGTCGCTTGGTCTATTTCTTCACCTTTGTCCCCATCTGCCTCGTTTGTGTTTTCCACAAAATATCTCCAAGTCTACAGCCAATCCTATGCTTCCCCCTGAATGCGCCTCAATCCGTCGATTATTCATTAATTATAGTAGTACTAAAGGTCTCCGTGGCCTTGACAATACTGCTTACAAAACCCACGGATCAATCCCGTATATGTGGTGGTGAAATCGGGTGTTTTTTGTTGTGGTAGAGAATATAAATTGTCTATTAATATTGTGGCTTCTCTTAATTGCTATTGTCTAACATTTGATTAACCCCAAAATCAATGAGAATAGTGTTACCGAAAGCAAAGATGTATTATACGCAGTGCAGTGCATCTGAGAGACTTAATTGAAGAGTGGCTATAGGAAATTCTTGTTGACAGCACTGGCCTTACTGGCTTGGTTGCACGCTTCCATGACTCAGATGTGCGAGTTCATGGACTCGGGGTCACTTTACAGTGGAGCGCATTCACAATCCACGCTAGAGTCAAGCAAGCATATGCAAATGGTAAACCCAACAGGGCTGCATAGACCCACGAGAAAACCCACTTACTCCAGCATACCCATATCAGGCCAAACCCCATGTATCTCATCCAAAGCTGTACAGAAATTATTATTTTTGCGACGACTGTCGCACTGGGATGTTTGGCCAACACCTTTCTTTTTGAAGTACCGTAAGAGTTCATCTAAAACATCGGCAAAGCTCATACTAGAGTAGATACCAATTTTCAGAGCTTTATAGCCTGGAACCCAAGTGGCTGGCTGTGTAGTCCAGTAAGCATTAACGCATAACACCGTAACCCACGCACTCAAACATATAGGTCGGTTGACACCCTGCTTACCAAGGCTGTGCGTTTCAACCCACGCACCGTCGAGTTCAGACTCGCACGCACTGACGTGCAGTGACGCACACCCACCCACACATGCAGGCACACACACACATCCTCCCCCTGCCATGGAAACCACACTTATTTGTGGCAGCACTCTACCGTGGCCCAGACCACCCCCAACACACTCTCCCATTGCTACCCACCCCACACAAGCGTTGGCGAGGATGTATGCAGATTGGGGCACACGGGCAAAACCACGTCACCCCTCATTTCTGTGGGGTATGTCTGGCAGCTCTCAGTTGACTTTAAACTCGTAAGTTGTGTCAGTAAATCATTGGGCAATATAGTATGTCTGGTATTTGTGTTACACAAATACGTACACTGGCTATATATGTAGGTGGTACGGCAAGGGGCGAGGTTCATTTAAGCCCTGTAAGCCCGTTTCATTGCACTAATGTAGTTCTGTATTCGGGCATATGCAGGTCTAGTATGCCTGTCTATGCATACTGTCTTCTCCAGATTATGAGATGGTCCAAAGGCATCCCAAACGTTTGTGAGAAACTAGTCGCGAAATTTTCGTACGCTATAAATGCTATTATTAGTGATATAAATACACATTTGATGGAGCAAAGCATACCTATGATTTTATTTATTTTAACACATAGGGGAAGGGGGGCGGCACGGTGGCGTAGTGGGTAGCGCTTCCGCCTCACAGCAAGAAGGGCCCGGGTTCGAATCTCGGCTCGGGGTGCCTTTCTGTGTGGAGTTTGCATGTTCTCCCCGTGTCCGCGTGGGTTTTCGCCGGGCACTCCGGTTTCCTCCCACCGTCCAAAGACATGCTGCCAGGTTAATTGGCGTACTGACTAAATTTCCCCAGGCGCCTTGCGATGGACTGGCGTCCCATCCTTGGTGTTCCCCTGCCTGCGCCCTGTGTCTGCCGGGATAGGCTCCGGCTCACCGCGACCCTGTATTGGATTAAGCGGTTTCTGAAAATGGATGGATGGATGGACATAGGGGAAGGCTTAACACCACATAAAAAATGCACAGCAGTTGCCTAAGTCACCATGTAAAGTCACCCTTTTACTTATAGAAACAAGGCACACAAACTGTAATACCACATAGGTGGAGGGCCATTTAAGCCTGGCGGAGTGTCCCGTCAGTGTTACCACTGGCTTTTCCAAAATAGCTATTCAACAAACTGAATGGACCTCCGCCAGTGGTTAGATCAACCAAAATGTTAAAACATAACACAGTAATACCATTTCTCTTCTCGGTATTTTAGCTGGTATCAGTGATTACTAAAAACTGTTTACGAGTATCTACATGCTTGTGACCATATTCACGGAAGTCAAAAAAACAAGTACCATGCTTCAATGTTCTGATATCAAATTACGATTAAAATTCTATTTCTCCATGTTCTTTCTCCCTGTTGTGTCCAGCACTATATTCACACATTTGGGTGAATCTGGTCTCAAACCATTATTTTATCACAGTACACTTCAAGATGGGATATGAACACCAGTTGGGACCTGGTTTACCCAGACCTTGTCCTAAAATGGCACTGCTATTCCCCCATGCCTTCTCATCTTCTTCTTTGCGATTCTTCGAAGCACGATGGTCAGCCTCTGGACATCGTTGTCTTTCAGCTCGGCCTCGAAGTGTTTGGTAGAATTCGCAGGCAATAGCAAGTATTACCTGACAGGGATCGCGACGTGAACGCTTCTACCTTGACCCCCTGCCTTCTCATAACAAGTCAGAATTGAGGCCACCAAACACCCGCAAAAACATCTCAGATTTGACACTTAATGTTACCAATTTTAATATTTTATTGTATATATTTGCAGTTACTGCAGTAAGATGATAAACTGAATGTGTCAGGTAGTAGTATTTTAAAGTCAACGTCTTGTGACTTGAAATGACCATTTTAACGCCTGTCTGGATAAAAGTATGAAAGGGACCAACTTAGTTTGATCACTAGCCCACCCTAGTGGCGAGACAGCTATTATCACGCGATAACTCTTTAATACAGTTGCCCAATTACTGTATATCTTTATTCCAAACCACATGATGCTCAAGCAATAGAAACATTAACAATGCAACCATAAAGCTCGAACAGGTAAGTCACATGCAACTTTCAAGTGTAATTGTTTTCATGATGAACGCATTGAGGGGTAAATTTGAACAAAAAAGTGTGAATTTCGTCTGCCAAGTCCAGATACAATGTATGATGCAACCAACAATAACAGCTTCTTCACAAGGCTAACTGAAAGCTGCACACATTTTAATGCCCTATAAACACACAACTCCATTTTAATTGGTTCACAAATTATGTAACTTAAATGGAACCTTAGTTATGCTCAATTTAAAGGGCTCCAAATGACCCACCAAGAATAATGTAACGTTTTACATTAAATTTATAACTGGGCGTTCTAAAAAGTGTTTCTCCCCTCAAGCATACTCGAATTTACTTGAGCCATTCCCTCTGCCCGTTTAAAGCACGTAAAAAAAAGTTAACGGTACGGTAGTTTTCATTAAAGCATCTTTTCACAAGTCCTGGGGTGGTGGCTACTGTACGAGCAGTGCTGGTTGGGATGAGGTGGCTGCGCGTGATGTGTGGGTGTGCGAGGCTGTCCTCAAGGGAAACCATCATCGTCCTCCTCCGCCATCTCCTTGGCGAACTCCAGGTCCTGCTGCTCCCGTTCGCGGCGCTCCTGACAGGCACGTGCCGCAAACATGCCCAGGGTCATGCTGTGCCCGGCGGCAAGGCTTCACAGCTCCAAACCCATTTACCCACCTGCCAGCTCACTCACCTACTCGCTCGCTTGCTTGCTCACCCACTCGGGCATCCCAAATATAGACTACTGTATATGCAGGCCTTTGGGGGTGACTTGGATGAGAAGACAGTTGTCAACATCCAAACTTATGTTTAAGGAACTCAATGGTGTAAATACAACACTTTCTAATAGAGGCACCCACCACCACACAAGGCAATTCATGTATATAAATAGCAAACAATAGCACCCCCACAAAACAATGTAAGTATACAGTATATGACCAGGTAAATGCCGAGACCGAATCTCTAAAATAAAAATACGTTTTGCTTTTTTAGCAGCATGTCGTCTCTAATTTAGCCTTTGAAAGGCACAAGTATAACAATTGATAATGATGCAGATGCACTGACAGGAAGCGGTATTTGTGATGTCATGTTGCCAGCGTGTAATCAAGGTGCAGAATGTGGGCGTCATGATTCCAGTTGTATAGAGTGTTACTATTCACTGTATCTTAAAATCTCAGTGCATACTGTTGTGGAACATTCTGGGTAATATAACTGTTGCCGTATAACCACATAATAAAATGGCATATTTTCTACATGTCTGCTATATATAAAGCAGTTACACATGGAATTTATACCATTATCTTACCATTTGAGGCAATATTTCCAACATTACATGCATACCAAGCGTTTCTTCTACCACTTGCTCAAATATTTTTCAAGGGACGCTTTTTCCTTTGCCCTGGACTTCCGTTTCACAATGAAAAGTCCTCCATTGAAAAGAAATGTTTTACACTGAAGCGTTTATAGGTCGGAAAACTATAATTGGTTCAATCAAGGCAGCTTTATGAAGGACGCAAAAATCCATACAACCTTATACTTCAATCAAATTATCAGTAGTGGATTATAAAGTACTGTATATTACAACTCATTAAGAAACAGCATAGTAGTATACATTTTTAATGTGCAAAACACTTATGAATGTACATAAAGGCAACACACCTCAACCTATGAATATGACCTTAGCGTGATATTACCACACATTTCCCAGCTATTGCATGCTGCAGTTTGGCCAAAAACTGGTCCCCCCTGATTATCCCAAAGGCATCAGATATTCAGAGGGGCAATTCTTTCCCATTAATAATTGCAGACAATTATGCAAGTTGGAACATTGGCATACAGCATTCCACTCTTGAAAATGCAACCTATTATTGTCCACCCAATTTAGCAAATGATTCTCCCTATTTCATAATATTTTTACAGAATATTCTATGGGAATTATTATTCAATTTCAAAGCAATACAATGTTAATAACTAGTTGTGATTTTGCCATAGCTATGATCCAAAGCATCCCATAAACATATAACTTCACACTGGCATTCTGGCTAATGCTGCTCTGAGTTAAAACCACACTGGATAAACAGCACAACTGCTCATAAAGTGGTCGTTTGTTATGGTAATGACCAGTAGTGTTCAATGTCTCATGTGTAGTGTATACGTAACGACGCACACATCCATCATAAAATTGTGGAAAAACAGATGAATCTTCTGCATGCTGAGGTCACCCGGCAATGAATCTCACCTCTGCCGACTCTAAGTCTTTGTTGTAAGACTTGGGAGGAAATCGCATAGCCTGCACAATAAAAATGTAAAAACACAGCAATCGGGTTATATAATTTTATGCTGCCTCAAGATGTAAATGCATTACCCATAGACCTACGTATGGCGATATGATTTTAACAATGACACTTGCCTGAGATTTAGGGCTTTGGAGACAAAAGCTGGTGGATCATGTAGGTTGTGAAATTCCTAAAACTGTTAGGCTGCAAGGTGGCCAGAGGATGGCAGTATACAAAGACTTGGGTTCCTGAAGCTGTGTGTACCCCCTGCAGTGTTATCCCTATGGGTGGATGTTGTCCATGTATTATATTCTCCACACACAAAACCTGTCCTTCAAATTATATTGGTTATAGTCCTTAACACATATTCAAGTGAGGCTTTCCTGGACAGATATAAAATACAATATTACATCCATAATCTTCACCAAAAGTTAAAACAATGGGCAAAGCAAGGCTATCAAGAAGAACTGCTGCTTTCATTGGCATGAACATCTGACCCCAAGCCACCCTCTGCTATGCCTGGTAGGGCCTAGGAGCCGTGCAAACACCAGAAGTGCTAAGATGCTGGGCCACACCTTCACAGACATGTTGTGCATCTCGAGGCAAAAGGCGATGCGCTGGTGGAAGGCGAGCTGTGGCTCTCGTGTGGCGTAGATGTCAATGGTCTCCTTGGACTGCACGTAGCCTTTCTCGTGGTTGATGCTCGCCTCAATCACCCCATCCCGGATGGCCTGGGCATGCACACAACACACACACCACGCGGGTTAGAGTACACTTTGCGGAAGGTGTTTTTATAAATTGTAGCGTAATGTCTCTGCTTTAGAAGCCATAAATCACTCAGTCATTTGTCTCGATACCATCTGACCAAAAAATAACCATCACAGGAGCAGGCACTGTAACAAAATATAATCTTGGGATTAAAGATGCTTTTCTAAAATTGGATCGTAACCTCATAAAAATGTGATTTTTGGCTTGTCTTTAAGATCCATACTGGTGGTGTAATAATGGTAAGATGGCATTCGCAAGAGGCCATTGTGTGCCAGCATCATGGTCCAAATTTGAAAAAATCACCATAAATTACTTAGTTGCAATATACATCACCCCTATTGCAATCCCTACTATTGCAAAAAACTCGACGGGACACTTCTAAAAAAATGCATGAGACTTCAGACAGCTTGTATTTAAGCAGCAAGGAACCGTCGAGCTATATAGCTCTTTTTAACAGTTGTCCAGCAAGTTAGAACATGTCAGGGATGTTGACATCCCATTATTTCCAATAATTCCCCAAGGGCATGTGCATAGATCAATATAAATTGGACTCATATTACACAAAGTAGCGGGAGCACAGTGGGAAAAGCCATTGTCTTCATATAATAATAATAATAATAATTTCAATTTATATAGCGCCTTTCACCCGAGGGTCACAAAGCGCTGCACAAGGGCCGCGAAGTACAATCGTAGAAGCTATTATTCGCACTTCTTTGCGATTCTTGGAAGCGCACTGCACTCAGTTTATATACCCAATGGGGAGACCAATTTATCTGCCTTTTAATACAATAGTTAAAAGTCCCTTGCTCATCCTTATGATAAGACCCCATTTTCTTGACAGACCTGTCATCAACTAAAGGCCATTTTCATCTGGTTCTCAGTACCTGCTTGTCTCCCACTCTCAGGAATGTAATGGGGGTGTTAATTTGAAATTCTCAAGAAGGTAAGGTATACTCTCCAGTGATAACTTTAAATACATCTCACTGTCATTCCGTTTTAAAGCACCTTTGCACCAGAAAACTCATATGGGCAGCAGGTGGAAATATATAAAGGAGTGCGATGTTACCTTTGCAACGATGAACTCTGCATCCTCAGGACTGTCAAGCTGCAGTTTCTGGGCGATGTCAGCCAGCGAAATGCGCGAGTACGACAGGCTGATCATACGCACGCCTGTATGCATACGCACAGCATGGCCGCACACCCAAGAAAACCCATGTACGTTAATTTAATTTCTCACAAAGCAAATAGACGACGTGACAAATACCAACACTATAGACCTATGTCAAGGTAAGTGACAGAACCATCTAAAGATCACCTACTGCCTTCACTGTGCTAAATTTATTAGAGCACATGCTGTTCACAATTTAGTCAAAAGTTATTCTTTTGTTTTATATGTCGAGAACTTTTATTGCAATATCCAAACTTCATGAATGCATTTTCTGATTTTTGTAACAGCTAACCATTTCAAGGTGAAAAAAAATTACATGAGCTAGGGTATTGTTACTATGTAATTAAACGCCACATAGTCATGTTTTTGCAAGCATGCAGTGAGTGGGATGTTGGGGTGAAAGGAGTTGATGGTACAAACCTGTCTTTATAACGTTATGGCGCAGACGAATAATCAGAGTGTACGTGAAATCTGTCTGGAACTTGTCTCCAAACTGCTCCAGAACCTGGTTGAATTTGGAAAGGTTCCCTGTCCGCACAGCTGTACCAGGGAGACAAACCATATTGAAATACAGCCAGTAAAACATCAGGATTTACTTTTCATGAAAACCTATCATTTGGAAATTGAATAGAATATGTATGCAAACATCTAGCAGAGGCAACAAAAGTTGGCATCTTCTACAACTTGATATCTGATAAAAATTAGTCTTTAAATATGCATGTGCACCGCGACCCTCACCAGGACAAGCGGTTTAGAAAATGGATGGATGGATGGATATGCATGTGTACGCACACACACACCTTGGGTGAGCAAGAAGTAAGGCATGAGAGAGCGCTTGAGGGAAGGCTGGCGGAACTGCAGGCGGTCAGGGATCTCCCCCAGCAGTAGCTCCACCACAATCAACAGCTTGTGAACCTGCCAAGACAACCGGCACCGTCAAGCAACAGTAGCAAAATACTAGGATACTTACACACACGTATACGCACACAAGGATGTGGCGTGGCCAACACTCAGCTCCACCTTTGCTGCCCCTGTGCTGTTTACACAGTACACCTAGCGCAAGTCTAATATTGAATAGACCTCGGGAGACCCATTTTCACGAGTTTCAGATACCACGTGCTAAAGGGGCAAGAAACAAACCCAAGGTACCAGGATCAAAGCACAGTACAATAACTACTGTACCACCATTCCCCCCCCACACACACACATACAAAGCCAAATGGTGAAATCTCAACAAATGGAAGCATTTATATAAGAGCCCAGTACTAATATCTGTAACCTGCCCTGTGGATGCGCTTATACAAAGCTGTATTATGCAATGCCTCACTGTCTGCTTGAAGCCCACGGCTGTGTGCTGTGGAGCTTTCCGTAGGGCATTGGTCAGAGTCCTCCGTGCCTCTGAGTACTCCAGTTGGATGGCCTTGATGCGCCCTGCCACACAGCAAACGTCAGAAATAGCCCATATGTGTGTAAGACCAAGATAACATTTCTGCTTCACTTTAATGTTTTCCTTAAGCTTATAAAGCTTCCTATTTCCACCACCAAAATGGAAGATCTTAACCTCTTATTATGAAGCTCTTATTAAATGAAGTGCATGAATTTATTAGAAATGTAGGGCTTCAATGTGTGAACTAGGCAACGCAGAGGCTATAGCACATACAGCCAACAACACAACACTTTTCTAGCACACACAAATGCCGCGGCTGCTCACGACCGAGACGCGGGTACTTAGGCACGGAGCCGAGCTCAGTGTATGTCTGAGAAAAAAGGTGCTCTAATATATCGGGCAACGGTCTGATATAGGTCTGTACAAACGCAACGTTAATAAAGGAGGCGGTTGGGTGTTTTTCATCTGGCAGAGAGAGGGACGTACTCACCAGTATAGTAAAGGTAGCGAGCCCACTCATTGTTGTTCGCCTGCTCTGGAAAAAGCGACTTGGAGACGAGCTTCCCAGCCTGCTCGTACAGGTTATAATGCAGATAGTTGCGCAGCAGCAGGTTGAGCAGAGTGGCCTGCCCGTCTGTGTCATGCCTCAGCGTGGCCGTGCGCAGCCGGCTCTGCAGGAAGCTGCCGCACAAGAGACAACGTGACGACCGAGTTCAACACCGGGTCACACGGCGAGGGGAAAGCAGACAAGCAGCGCGTGAACAGAGACTTGGTTCTGCACACCCTACCTGCGGATGGAGTCCAGCCTGTCCAGAAACTCGTAGACGCGCGAGTGGTAGAAGTAACAGCGCGCCGCCAACTGGTCGAGCGTGCGCCGGTTCTGCGATGCTATTTTCTGCATGAGGTCGTCTGAGCACTTTTGGGCCTGTTTTTGGAGAAAGAAAAGTGCATGGAAACATTACAGATTTTAGTGACGGATTGTTTCAACGCCTAAGAAAGTAGTCCATAAGTTATACCTATGCAGAGGTAGTGCTGAAACGCAAACACTTTAACCTACGTCGACATTGGAGGCATATTCAAAGTCGGAGGTGAAACGTCACAAAGGAACATTTGCCACGACTATCCCGAAACAGCAGTCCCCCACAACCTTCAAAAAACTTTTAAAAAGTCACCTCTTCGCCGACTCACAACAAACCGACTCAGTCAGGCTCCGTGCCTCCGAATCAACGGGTGCAATGCGCCCGGAGAATATGCGCGCCTTACAAATATATATTATTATTATTATGCACCGAGCCGTGAAAACCTACATCATTATATATGCTACAAGAATACAACAAGTGTGGATTGACGGGGGCTCACATCGTTGTAGCGCTTGCTGTCCAGCAGGTACACCACGCACAGGTGCTGCAGGTACGTCTCCGTCTCAGGCAGCAGGGGCTGTGCTGCCGCCTTCCCCGTGCGTGGTCTGAACGTAACCTCGCCTTCCGCATCCATTGGCTGCAGGGAGCACAGTACAACAAGACAGTGGAATGTACGAGCTGACTAGATATTGCACAAGAGGATAACCAAGAGTGATGGCTGCTTACATTATGGTTTACGTAGGAGTATAAACGGTTTAGAGCGGTGGTTCTTAACCTAGAGTGCACGGACCCCCTGGGGGAGCGAGGCATGCCATTTTTTTCATTTTTTTGCATTGAATTATTTATTAATAAGGGCTGCGGAAACACATTTTGAGAACCAAAGGGGTGCAGCCTGCAGTAAAGGTTAAGAACCACTGGTTAACTC
>JAZEWU010000005.1:3372735-3411895 GCA_036362915.1 Geotria australis
TCAAGATCGACCTCCGTGGAGGAGGTTCCTGACGGACGCTACTCGGCAGTTGGAGGCGGTCGCCCTCCAGCAACAACGGAGGGCGGAGGAGCGACGCTCACAACAGCGAGCCGATCGCCGAGCGGCCAACGCGCAGCAAGTTGGCACAGTAGGGAGCACAGGTGGTGCATCTGCCAGTCATCTCTCTCAGGCAGCCCATGACACCTGGATATGTCCTGTGACCTCCCGTCGGCGAGCCTTCGACACTTCACGTGGCCTCAAGGTGCATATGGCCTGGCACAGGCGCCGTGGTGACGTCACCGCCACCTAGTGGCGAATGGCAGTTGTTGTTGTTGCTGTTGTTGGGGATGGCACACACCTCATCAAAGAAGGTGAGGAGGAGGTCGCGGGCAGCCGCTGCCCCGCTGGACGTGTAGAACCCGGCGAGGGCCTTGCGCAGCACGTGTGCGTTCAGTTTGCGGCGCGTCGAGGGCAGCGCACGCAGCACACGCAGCACGAAGCGCGGCTCCTTGCTCGACACAGACTTCTCGATCTGCCGCACCTGCTCCTTCAGGTCTGATGGAGACACGAATACAGGCACACACAATCTAAGGTTAACAACTTCAGAAATTGTGATGCTTCAGGGCACTTCACTAAGGCTGCACCTGAAGGCTTTCTGGCTAGATGCTTGCCCATCCATTTTGTCTAACCAATGTTGCAGCCAACTCTCCAGATACAATTTTGAGTCACAAAAAACAGTTTGCACGATGTCTGCTGGCACTGAACACACTGAAAGCACATTAACAACACTGACAGCCAGCGTGTGAACAACACGTCAAAAATATAGGCCCATGTTAAGCATTAACCAAATGAGAGGATAATAAAAAGAAGAAAAATGTATAAATTCTGTTCTGGAACACCTTCAATAAACGATTATCCTAGCACTGGGATTTTACTGATGACTGCAGTGCGTTCTCGAGTGTAGTTAATTGTGTCAGTTCGCTCACTAATAACATACAATAAAATAATATAAAATCTATGATTTTTAATTACTTTGGCTAAATTACCGCTCAAAATGTAAATAGTACCGTCATATTCGTTTTGATGACGAGTTTTACTGTCATCGCAGTGTACGGGAATTTGTGCAGCAATTACATTAAAATAACAAGGCTACTAAAAGTGTGTTCTAATTAATCACTTGCACGGCCATTCATTCTCAAGATATATAGGGTCACATTGATCAATGAGAATTTCTAACCGATTATTTACCTTATGACACAATGTCGATGGTACACCCGGAATAAAACAAACGTAACATTCCCTAGTAAACCCATACAGTAAAAAATAATTGATGGGATAAACGTAAGCATTCTTAATGGATAAATCTGTAAGCGATGGTTAGATATAACCTGCATAGAAGAGCACTTATTGTTATACTCATCATTAATCCATATCCAGTCGTAGACTGCCCTGAAAAATCCAGATAATTAGACATGGTTATTCAACAATACAAATCTATCAGTGTCAGAGAGAACAGACGGTGACCAAGTTGATTCGGACAACGATTATGTTGATCATGATACAATCAGATTATAATAACTATAATTATATTATATTTATTACGATGCTGATGACGGTGTATATACCGCTGCTGCTGCTGGTGACAATTGACAATGACTGTGCCGAAAGTAGCTGACGATCCACACTAGAGTACTGTTGCATATCACGGCGACGCTGTTAACGGTGGATATTGCCACAAGAATATTAGTCGTGTGACTATAACAATTGCAAGATTAGCGAGATCGCGATGCTATTAACTAAATCCTACTGATGCCACCCGCCGATAGTCACGACTCCGAAAACCCACTCACTCTCCCTAGCAGGCCTCAACATCACTCCCGTCCAACGCGAGGGGGAGAGGTGGGTGGGGGTAGGAGTGCCATTCGCTCGCCTACGGGCAAAGGTAACCTACCCTGGCACACAAAGCATTACCACAGACAGGGAGAGTATAGACACCATCACCAAACAACCACCCCGGGGAGATTCGCACACCTTCCAGGGCGAGTGCGTCGGTCTCCTTTTGGGTCCGCACGGGGTCGGCAGGAGCCGCGGCCTCGCCGCCATCAGCCGCGTCCTTCATCTCCACGTCCTCCACCTTGACTTTCTCCTTCTCCTTGTCCTTCTTCTTGACGGGCTTGGCCACCGCTGCCTCCTTCATGGCGAATGGATTTGTAGGGCTGCTCTCAGCGTTGTTGGACTGTGGAAGCCGACTCGACTTGCGCCGCCGTCTCTGTGCCGCCCGCGCTACTCGGCCGGCCGCACAATGACTGATCAGAAAAGGGGTGCTTCCGCCTCCGAGTCAAGGGTCACGGGGAGGGAGAGGTGGGGAGTAAGTTGGGGATGGATTGGATGTTAAGTATTATTACAGCAGAAATAATACCCAGTGAGCTTGCAAGCACATTACGGCAGCGGTCCCCAACCTATTTTGCGCCACGGACCGGTTTCATGCAAGACAATAATTTCGCGGACCGGCCTTCAAGGTGTGGGGGGATAAATATGACGAAATAAAATAATGCGACCGGCATAAAAACAAATATAAAGTGCATTAAAAATACAACTCACTATTACGCTGAATTATCCGGTAATTTTTCAAAATAAAACATCTTTCAGACTGATAATCAATAAAATATTTTTGTATTCATTCTTTCTGTGCAGCCCGGTACCAAATGACTCACGGACCGGTGGTTGGGGTCCGCGGACCGGTAGTTGGGGACCACTGCTTTACGGGACTCCTGCGACACAACAAACATGCGAGTTGCTGACAAAAAAATAAAATATATAGAAGATTATAAATAACTAAAAAAAAGAAGAAATCAACCAATAAAAATATTTTACAAATAGCATTGCCCACAATTTCAATAAAAAAGTCCAAAATACATAGCATTGCGCACATTTTTTTCTGTCGGCAGTCGGTCGATTAACCGAGGCAGCAGCAATTGCGTGTCTTTGGACTGTGGGAGGAAACCGGAGTGCCCGGCGAAAACCCACGCGGGACACGGGGAGAATATGCAAACTCCACACAGAAAAAGGTACCGAACCGTAATTCGAACCCGGGGCCCTTCACGCTGTGAGGCGGCAGCGCTACTCACCACTACGCCACCGCGCAACGTTATCTTTTGCTGGACATGAGCGACAATCACATGTCATACTGAAGCCCAGACGGGCTTTTACACCGTCTGGCTGCCGTGCTCGAGTACCTATCCGCCGAGATCAACGAGTTGGCGGAAAAGCTATGCAGCTATTCAGAACATTTGTCCAGCAGCAGCTCCTGTGCCATGTCGGCCTTTATAGGGAGTCGCTAACAGCACTTGCCCCTCCAGACTGTTAAGGTTATACGGGGATCTTTGTCTTTTGTCGAGAGGGAGGAGGAAGGGGGTTGATGGTCTGGGGTGTGTAATATTGAATGTTCATTCATTCAATGTCAGAAACCACGTAATCCTTGTACAGGGTTGCGGTGAGCTGGAGCATATCCGGGCAGATACATGGCGCAATGTAGGGATAAATCCAGGATGGGACGCCAGTCTATCGCAGGGCACTGGGGGGCAATTTAGACAGCATGTCAATTAACCTAGGCAGCATGCCTTCAGATTCGGGGAGGTAACCGGAGTGCCCGGTGAAAACCCATAAAGATACGGGTAGAACATGCAAACTCCCAATAGAAACCAGTGTATTGATAATGGCTGATGACGATGGTGATCATTTTTTGTCCTGTACTTTTCCCGGTTTTTGATCTTGGGAAATTGTACTTTCACCTGATTACAATTTTAAAAATTAATGTTCTTTACAAACCACACGGGGGCGTCACATGCACATAAGTTGAATAGCTAAAGTGGCGCTTTTCAAAAATACCCCGTGGTAATCAGTGGACCCACGTCCTGTTAAAGCCTCTGTACAATTCCAAGCTGGGCATTGCGAAATACGTTACTTAATCCTCAGTATAAATACCAGACTTCCATCTGATGTTGTTCTAAGACCTCATAATTTGGTAATATAAGCGTTTTTTTATGTAAGAATCTCATAGTGAATGTGATTACTTTACAGGACTTGTTGGAGCCTGAGTTCACAGGATAGGTACATTTGGCCAATAATTTAGTCAGAACATATTGCTGTACGTGTACTCGTATACCTCAAATGATGTACCATCTTTAGTATACACTTACACACGTATGTAACGAATTATTTATGAACTCATTCACAGGCATCATGTACACATTGGACGCGAACATCTGTTATTGCACTTTGAAACCCGCCTCTTCTTCTTTGCGATTCTTCGAAGCACGATGGTCAGCTTCTGGACATCGTTGTCTTTCAGCTCGGCTTCGAAGTGTTTGGTAGAATTCGCAGGTAATACCAAGTATTACTTGACAGGGATCGCGACGTGAACGCTTCTACCTTGACCCCTGCGAATTATTTATGAACTCATTCACAAGCATCATGCACACATTGGACGCGAACATCTGTTATTGCACTTTGAAACCCGCCTATGCTGTACAGTCAGCAAGCACACTCATTTAAATAGTGAACTGCCACATAAAATGACATCGCAGGGTTTTTTTGACCACCGTCTTTTAAAATGGTCTCCTTCAGATGTCTCCACTGTATTGTATTGTGCAGATAATTGCACTATTCATCCGATATTAGCGTTAAACTCATGCTTTTTTGTATCATATACTCTGCGTATGGCCAAGTGTGTCGTTCAACGGTCAGTCTATAACAATGTGTGTTTGTGCAATCATTGCTCACTGGGCCGAGACCATCCCACTCACTGCATATTAAACGTGTTACTGTATGTACTCACACGGGATGTATTACAGCACGAGCATCATTTAAATCGCGATTTTAAACCGTGCTGGGTGTGTTTGTCCACCCCTGCCTTTGTATGGCAACCTCAAAATGCTGTATGTCTTAAAATAATTTCGTGGGTGTTTGTTCAACGAATACAGATGCTTTTATTATATAACTGAGTGTAAGGTCGTACCATTAAAAGCCATACTATGTTTGACTTTTAATCAAAACATGTGAACAGCAGTTTCAACAACGAAAACCAAACTGGAGAACTCTGGCTAATGGCTGAAACGTTGACTAATCACGTCTTAGGTGACTCATGAAACACAGTGACACTTGAACGTGTGTACGGCATTATTCACGCCAGCTTCGAAACGTTAATTTGTCTAAATCCCAGACATGACTTATCATGGTTTATGTATGAAAACGTGTCTACAGTTTTACATATCTGGGTTCTTATTCATGGCACGTGTAAGGAGAGAGTACTGCAACGTTTAATGAATGTCATTTCTGCCTTGACGTCAGTGTTTTAGAGGCTCTCCAGATATTTTCTAAGATGGAATTGGTGAATTCAACTACAGTAATGGTACATTCAAGGATGCCCATGCTCAAAATAACACTGATGGCAGCATTCATCTCCATTGGTAGCCCTGTTGGTGAATTCTCCATACACATGGCTAGGATAACCACCAACGACTTCTAATATTATCGATCACGGATAGATGACACACGATACCAATTCTGACAGTAATTCACATACATCATACTAACAAATAGCCACGCACCAAAAACGGTGTCTCACAAACCAAAAGACACATGCACATCCATACACGTTCACGTAGCAGTTGTAAAACGTATAACCGGTATTCATTTTCAGGATAAGATACCAGTTCCGAACGCCAGGAAAGGGAACACTCGACACGGTTATCCCGAGAGAAATTTGTATGCAATCGAGCAGTGACAAACCTACATCACTACACTGAATAGTGTCCTGATTTTTAGCAAACTGATGAATGTCACGCTCGACATACAGGTGGCCCAGTAAATTGGGTTAAATTTGCCCTCGTTTCTCGGTTAAAAGATACACCATCTCACAAATGTTCGCTTTTTTACACCACTGGGAACAGAATGAGCTCCTCAGCTGGAACCAGGTCTAGAGTGTAATTGGTCTACTCTTCCACGCTGATCAGACGTTTTGAGTGCCGTGGGTGGGCTATACCGACGCCGCTTTGTTCCCGCCACATGTGACCTGTCTGTCGATCTACCGTGGCGAAACAACTTATACCTGGTAAAAGTTATTGCTAACAAAACATTGACATTTCTATATATTGCGAAAAACGTGTAACCCCCCTCCACCCCCTACCCCTTCCCCACCCCTGGTTTTAAGAACTCTGGCCAAACCGCAACAAACCCACAACCAAAGTGCGCAGAGAGTATGGGGAGCAGCAGGGAGGTGCACACAGCACGCCGAGTCCACCCTGGGGAATCTGACGTATAGGAGGACATTTATTCAACCCCCCACCCACCCCCTATCCTCCTTCCTCTCCCCTCCACCAAACTCCGGGGCCAAACGTGCTGTGGGCTCAGTGCAAGGCAGGATACCCAGCGTGATCCACGCCGACCCACGCACAGACACGGCGCGCTGCGGAGAAAGGGAACTCGCAGTTTTGGACGCCATCCGCCTCTCTCCCTGCGTGAGTACGCTGTGGCGTGACCCGTCATAGGTGCATTGGGATGATTGTGCGCTGTCAATCAGCTACGTGCCTCTCTCTATCTGTCTCTCTCTGGCTGTGTGTGAGTGTGAGTGCTTTAGTCTCATCTCATCTCATTGTCAGGAACCGCTTAATCCTGTACTAGGTTGCGGTGACCCCCGGAGCCATATCCCGGCAGACACAGGGCGCAAGGCAGGGCTATACCCCGGATCGGACGCCGGTCCATCACAGGGCACCGGGGGCGATTTAGTCAGAAGGCCAATTTGACCTATGCAGCAAGCGTGTCTTTGGACTGTGGGAAGAAACCAGAGTGCCCGGCGGAAAACCCGTTAATTAACACGCGCTGTTAAATACACCAATAATGTGTTTTCGATGCTAACTTTTGTAGGTGGCTATATAAGAGGTGCTCGTTTAGTGTACCTTTAATTTATTTACACGGGTGTATTCAGTTCGCTGTGGCGTAATGCGAGTAACTACACCAGTGTGTGTTCATCCCACTTTAGTTGTTGAAAGAGGAACAATTTGGGTCTTTATTCACTTAGTAGCATTTTTTACGGCACGGCACTGTGTTATTATTTTGCTCGCTGACAACAGTTTGTCTATAAATATATGTTTCGTTTTATATAACCGGACTGCCCTTATACGTGAGATAGTGATTCTCAATTGCCTCTCAACTGGCTAAAAGGCATCAATCACTATAGTGTCCATAAAACATCTCGGATTATAAAATGTTCTATTGGTGTATAATACGCAGTACGTATACGGAGGAACAACCGGAAAAAACAGCGACCGATTTCAAACGACAGTGTAAACTGTAAAGTATCACTCACACTAAGGTGGATGGATCAGTGCGGCTATTTAAATCTCACGACCGCAGTGATTTCTGATAATGACTAAAATCAGCAGCGAGTGATGATGTCTGAACCAGTTCTACCCCTCCTCCACGACCAACCCGCGCTGACCAGCGTGGTGAAGTATGGACAAACTACTCCAATGACTGCCCCTGTGCGGGGAGGCCTTCATCCAGCAGTGGATTTACAGGGGGCTGTAAATCACACCTTATTCAGTACATCGGTACATTTGGTAACGTTGAATCATCTGTTTACTTGTATGATACAAATTGTTATATCTCCAACTATATTCTCTAAAGCTATAAATGTATATCCTGTCTCATTAAACTGCCCAGTGTTATGAACATGAAGCACAGTATATTGTATATCGTATATCAGATATTTACACGTGGTATTGAACACTACACCACTCCGTGACCCGTCAATGGGGTTACTGAATAGCAATCAATAAAAAGACACAGCAATTGGGTTAAAATAACTTTCTACGGTACTTGTAAGGTGCTCTAAAATAAGATAAAAAGACAGCTTTATTAGTGTTGGCACTGTTTTGTTGGCTTTTCAGTGTTAATCAAGCATCAACATGTGTTGGATAAATTGCAGCACGATGTATTTGAAAATATTGGCAAATTAACCAAACAATACTTTGCTCCATATATATTAAACGTTACTAGCCACCAGGCAGCCGTGAGTTACAGACAGGTCTTCATTAATCACTGCGCATTCTTATTGCGTCGCTGGTAGACTGGAGTAGGCATGTAACTCGTAGCCACAGTCATAGCAAGAAGAATACTGGATATAGTGTGCCGGGTGCAGACATCTTTTCCAGGTTGCCAACGTATGAAAAGACTTGGTTATAATTAATCACTGTTTACGGAGTTCCACAATCCGTGCAATCCACCAACCGTTGCCTCCAAAAAAACCTTTAACATTTAACACGTGCCATGAAGGAGGGCTATTGCCCGAATGTCGCCTAGTACAGGGTGTATATTGTTTTCCTTAGGAGGCAGTGTTATTGACCAACAATGATTTTGTTATATTATTTGTTCTTGCGCACCACTGCCAACGCGACATCTACAAGTAACTTTTCAATGTTTAACTATTTGAACTACCTTGTATTTCTATTTTTTGAGAGACAAGCTTACTGCTGCATATGTTAATTGGCCTCCGGACAAAATTTCCCCCGGTGCCCTGTGATGGACTGGCGTCCTATCCGGGGTATAGCCCTGCCTTGCGGCCTGTGTCTGCCGGATAGGCTCCGGCTCGCCGCGATCCTGTACAGGATTAAGCGGTTTCTGACAATGGATGGATGTATTTTAATGTATTTTGTCACTTATGTGCAATGCTGTGTGTAAATGGTTATTTTTTTGTTTGGTTATTTTGTTATTTTAATATTTTTTATTTACTATTGTAAATTTGCGTGTTTGTTGTGTCGCAGGAATCCTGTAAATAGCTTTCAAGCTCACAGGGTATTTTTCTGCCGTAATAATAAACATCTATCTATCTATCTACCCAAGTGTTGTAGCATAGGCAGGCACCATGTCAGGTTAATGTTGAACAATACTGCACAGCCAACGTTCTGTCAGCAGCTGCACTCGTGTGTGTCCCACAGGGAGCTCCATGGTTAGTGAGGTCCTCCAGGTGTCTCCCTCAGTTTGCCGGCCAGTACATTTTGGGCCCCTTTTTGTAACGCATATGTTTCCTGGCTGATTTCGACACTATCAGGGAAATGTCGAAAGGAACAATGTGAGGCATGGTTAAAGGAGCATGCAGCAGAGGTTCGGATGCTGACATGGCGACATGAGCCACCGCGACTATGCATTACAGTCAGAGTTGGGCACAAACCCAGTTAATGGAGACAGACCTGTCTATTCTCTGTTTCGTTTCTCACCAATGCCATGTGTGGTTAATTCAGGGCAGAAAAGCTTTATGTTTGTTACCGAAAGTTAGTGTTATGTTATGTATAGAGTAGACGAGTGTCTAGCTAAACACGAATTTGGGCTTATCGCTGATTCAAAACTTTTGGGTGGGACCATCCCATATCCATCCAACAAAGGCTAATACTGAAAAAGCCAAACATGTGTGATACCATTAATATTTGTAAGAATGGCTGGGGATTTACAAAACCCTCAGCCACTTATCTCTAACATAAGCGGTAAATATAATGTGTGATTATACTATGTCGTTAGATGTTTGGGGCATGTGCTACACAGTAAGCACCTATAACATTTGGCACTACGCATAGTGAAGTCAGAGGGAATTGTAGAGGTGTGGTGATATCAACGGCTTTGCCCATGATGAAATCCTGATCTTGAATACACATGGTGAATTAGTTTGGTCAGAATCTCACCAGGATACTCCTCGGAACTCTCCTATTTAAAATCCAAAGTCAAACTGTTGAAGGGAATACCAGAGGCGTATGTACAGCTACAGTCACGAAGACACATTATCAGGCAGATGGGCACTTGTTTAGGCTGTCTGTAAAGATACTTGTAACTAAACAGCTATTTAATGTTTCAAAAGTATTATTATTAGAATAATATTAATATATCAAAATTACAATATTGGCTGGTAATACAAGCCAAGTATCCATTGTTAACTTATATCCCATGTGCCTCAGCTTAATTACCACTGTTTTGGCTAACGTCCTGGATATCCGCAGTTGAAGAGTAAAGGTTTCACAAGCACACAGCCCCCTGCTACATGATGAACACATTGCTCCGTCAACCACAATGTTCTGTGAAACTATTTGGGTAAAAAAAAACAGGAATGTAATGTCCTGTCAAGGCATAACATCCACTTATGTAATGACTCTAATATCTTAATGTCAATACTTTTACGTTGAATGTCACAATGTTATCTTATGCTGGCCCAATTGCATAACAATATTACTCTTTTGTACACCAGTGTCATGCGGGTTATTTGACCAAATTCGCTATGTTCGTCAATACAGGTTGGCGAATGCCAGATGCGTTAATGCCGGAGCATAGAAGTTCAGTTCAACCCAGGATTTTGTCACTGACCACAAAGCAGCCCGTAGCCTCTAACACCTGTTACACATGGCGGTCACCTTTCCAAGCACTATCCAGGCGCAATTCTGCTTAGTTTCCAATTCCTGGTGATTTGGTAGAAAAAAACATGCTTTGTCGGACGATTCCTTAATCTAAAGCCAGCATGTTCATGCTGGGGCTACTATCTGGTAAAATTGTATGTTTTTACAAATATCGTCGTGTTTATATTTAATACTATATAAATGGAACTTAATTGCCCGTGTAACCAATAGTTTTCTCTGTCACAAACATGGGATGCTTGTGGTATAGTGGCTTAAATCCTATAATATGTTAAAATCTTCGACCATGCCAAATTCCCTCTTCCCATTGTTCGACTTGTCAAGTTAATATGGTGGTATGTACTACACTCTATTTCGTGTGTATGGATGCTGGCAACAGCTAATTTCATCCCATGTGTCTTGCGGATGGCTTAAGGCATGTTGGATGTGAAAGGTACAATAGAAATGTGGTATATTATTAAAAATAGATTTTTTAAAATCTCAGCTGAAGACTTAACATGAATAGCAGATGTATGCTTCTTAACTGTGCACACACACCGTTAACGCAGGTAGCTGCCCTCCCTAGGAGAAAATAAATAAATAAAAACACGCTCTTGTACAGCATGTATGAGCCCCAGTCGATGGCTGGTTAACCATGGCAGAACAATTCACTAAGCCATCAAGTGAATTTCCCTTAGGGTTCTTATGACCTCCTGTTTCAAAACACATCAAACATGCTCTCAAAGCACTACCAGATTTTACACTTCAAGGCTTACTGCATTTATGGAACTACCCAACTACATGGAGGGGTTTGTATAATAATAATAAATCAAAATACTAGACCACAAAATAGCTATAAGCACTGAATTGTGCAAATCAAAACGTACAGCTTTCTGCAACCATAATGAGGCCATCAAATGTGTACATTTTGTTATACACTCAGCTTGGATCACTAGGTTTATGTACAGTACAAATAAACACTACTGTTTTTAAGAGGGAAAAAATGGCACAATAATGTGTGAGGAGCTGTAAAATAATGTTACTGATTTTAACATTCATAGATGCTGCAATTAAATTCAATCAATTAAGCTTCTTTTCTCAAGCAATATTAATCACTAGATAAAACATCTCTTACTTGCTGACAATTGTCCTATATCTCCTCATACATATACAAGTTAATATGACGGAGCCACGTTCACGTACTTTAGTCAAATGACGCAACCGTTCAGTCAACCATCAATAATGCCACCTACAATACTGTACATTGTGAGATTCAATATGTTCTACTTTGTTAAGTTGGACAATATAAATAATGGAAATATAACAGTTATAATACTGTACATGATTTCACCAGTGTGTACCCTTGATATTCGTATCCTGCGTCTCATGGCGTCCTGAAGTATGAAAACAGGATGCAATCCACGTTCATTTTTTAGAACAAGATTTGTTTTGCAATATAGACAGCCAGCGAGATTGTCAAATTGGAACAATCGGAGATGTCATCCTGAATGTCGCTTTTTTAGTCCCTTGTGAATTTTGCCTTGCAGACAAGAACGGTTCTATTAACACAACCGAGATGATTTAACAACATTAACACGAATGCATGATTAAACCTTCGTTATCTGTGGGCAATACTTATTTTTCACCATATAGTTCTTGTTATTTTTCTGTTTAACATATTAAAACAAACCTGCATTGTGTTTTAAAAAGTGGAAAATTAAATCCCTGTGGCATGATGGTCACGCACAGTATTGTTTCAAAGTTTAGTTTTACTACCCATTGTACACCTGCTTATAAAGCATCTAATAGTAATAATAGCATTAATAATAATAGGGCGGCACGGTGATGCGGTGAGTAGCGCTGCCGCCTCACATCAAGAAAGTCCCAGGTTCGAATCTCGGCTCAGGTGCCTTTCTGTGTGGAGTTTGCATGTTCTCCTCGTGTCCGCGTGGGTTTTTGCCGGGCACTCGGGTTTTCTCTAACAGTCCAAAGACATGCTGCTGCATAGATTAATTGGCCTGTTGACTAAATAGCCCCTGGTGCCCTGTGATTGACAGGCGTCCCATCCTGGGTATAGCCGTGCCTTGCGCCCTGTGTCTGCCGGGGGTAGGCTCCGGCTCACCGCGACCCTCTAGAGGATTAAGCGCTTTCTGACAATGATGATAATAATAAGTACCACTTCTTGCTAAGTCAACAGTGGCTGTCCTATGTAGGCTAGACCTCGCCCTGTCAGATGAATCTGGAATATTCATCGCTGGGTCACACGTCCACCACAGAAAGTTCATTGCCGCCCAGTGTTTATTTGGACACGGAGAAAACTTGAACTTTGACTTCGTTCGTATTAATACATTTTTTTTACTCGCATCTTTCAACACAATGGGACTTTCTCCAATAATATTTTCGGGAAAATAGCCGGTTCAGTAGGAGTGGCCTGGCTTTGTTGGGACCGGAATCCCTGTCGCTGGCGGGGGGACAGGCTGACATCCGTAGAGATGTGTTTCACACGCTCGAGCTGCAGCTGTAGCACCATTGTCCACACACTGTATCCTTGCGGATTACCCCCCAATAAAGATCCTTTGCTAATAATGGCCCGTTACCCAGCTGTTTTCCTGTTACATGCATGACCTCACGGAGGCTCATGCGCCGCGTACAGGTGTAAGCAGTGAACGTTCTATTTTGGTGAACTTGTTTTTATCGGCTGCTCCCCCAAAAAGAATAAACACCGGGCCTTGCGTTCACCGTGTAGCCGAGCGTGGTTGTGCTTGTAATCCGGTGACTTGTATGTTGGGTTGGTGGGCCATGCCGAGATGTGTGTTGTGCCCACCAGCAGGGCAGTGGTGGCAGTATAGCAAGTAGGTTGTGGACCTATTATATTTGTGGAATTTCTGTGTAACCTCCTTATTTTCATGGCTCCCAGCTTTTACACGCAAACAACGGTTTATAAGACGAATTTTAACAACTATTCCGAATAGAATCATTGAAATAAAGAACCGTGTTACTCACCAAAGTGCTACTGTGTAAATAGGGACACAATTACAGTATATATGTCAAATGTATAATCAAGTGCAAATACGTAATTGTAGTACACCAACATGTGGAAGAGAAGGTTCGTCTTTTCTCAGATCACATGTTCCGATACTGGGGCCACGTGGCATGGAAAACACTTTAATCATCATCTCCAACGGTTTGAGTTTTGAGCAGCGGTCAAAGTAACTTACATTTCTTACCCAGTATGGTCACATAGCAACCTGTATCACACTGAATGCTTTGGCCACTTTTTTTTTAACCAGTATACCATACCGGACTGTACCTGCTTACTTTCACCTCTGGTTTTGAGTCAACTCCGGTCATAGCAACGCTCATAGCGACGTCTGATGTTTCCCCACAGAGAGATGAAGAGCACAACGACTCCAGCTCTGCTACTGCTCACCTTGGTGTACAGCCTAGCCCAGGTAAGCGAGGCTCTGAGTGGATGCCAAGGTCGCACAACCCAAGTGAGCATGTGAATAAAGACGCTGGCTGCTGGGCCGCACGTTTCTTTTCCTGAAAATGATCTTGCCTCGTTTCAGCTGCCCAGGCACGCGCACGCAGAGGACGCCAAGACGTCGAATGCGTACATTCTACGTGCGCAGTACGATTGCTACAACAAGATCATGAACGACCCCCCACACACAACCGGTGAGATGACTCGGGGAAAATGAAAGTCAAAGTGTCTCCTGGCTCGGATGAGAATTGAACGGAGCTAATCTCTGTTGGCAGCCCTCCGCCACCAGTCACTGAATCAAAGTCACGGTTTAAATGTATCCAGGGATTTAAATAAATAGCTGTGGTTATGTATTTTATTTATTTCTTTAAAAGGGTCACTCCTACAACAGTAGATTTGGTTGTGGAGGCAATGGTGTGTTGTCATGAATACTGCAGTGTTGTCATGACTGCTGCAACGGCTACCCCAAAAGAATTGCTCTTAAGAGCAATTTTCCTGCATCGAGTCATGATAACTTACATCAATACAACCCAGTTGATGCCTTAGTTGTTGCCGTGTTTAGTATAGTAAGCCTATTCTTATTCTGACTATGGGGAGCCCGCGAGGAGATAATGTATCACATTAAAATAATTACGCGACTAATTTACATGACAGTGTTCTGTACACGTTTAAAGCAAGTCGACATGTACCCAAGTGTAAAAACAATCATTGTATCGTAATCGCGAGGTAGTGGTGCAACATTCACGTTCCTATGGCCGGAACTAGTCCCTCCATCGAGTGGTGCTCACGCGATGCTGCCTGTCTCCGCAGGAAATTTCTGCCCACGTACGTGGGACGGGTGGATGTGCTGGGAAGACACTCCCGAGAGGACCATGGCGTCACAGTTCTGCCCTCCATACTTCAAGGACTTTGACACCTTCGGTGAGAAGCGACCTTCGCTGCCGTGGTCGCGTTGTGAAGTAATAAAGATGTACGTGCTGCCGAAACCAATGAAAGCCTCGCCGCGTCTATGTGCCGAGTGACATGTTGCTTTGCTGTACTCACACGAGAATTATCCCGGCTCAGAGAAAGCCACGAAGATCTGCAACAACAGCGGCGCATGGTTCCGGCACCCGCAAAGCGATAGGACGTGGTCCAACTACACACTGTGCAACGCGTACACCGAGAAGAGAGCACAGGTAAGGTCACCCGGTCTGTAGCGGAGTACGCGGACCACTGCGCTGCTACTCTCCATAACCACACAGTCGCATACAAAGACAAACTATCCCGCTTAAAGCCTCTAACAGGCTATTGTGTCAAGTATATTTAGCGAGCACCGACTGATTTCAGAAACTTGACCATCTACTGGCATTCGCAACGACGACAACCGCCGTTCGCCACCAAGTGGAGGCGGTGATGTCACCACGGTGCTTGCGCCAGGCTAGGTGCATTTTGAGGCTACGTGAAGTGTCGAAGGCTCTCTGAAAGGGTTGACTGTCAATCACATACAGTCATATTTAGTGCACTGCCACTCACCGTTATATAAACACACATATAGGACACTCACGTAACCCAGACATCATTCGCACAGTCACATGCATACAGATGAAGCACCCACACAAAGTCAAATAACCCAGACTTGGCCTTATCGATTGCAGGAATACAGTCATTCACCAAATACTCTCAAAGCTGGTGTTGATGCACCGAAGCAAATGTTATTGTTTTTTTTATGTTGCCTGTCTCCAGAACTGTCCAAGGTCAAATATATACACCTTTGTCCAAGGACCTGTATGTCCCATGCTCAGTGCTGGGCCCCGTGTAGTTTGTCCCATCCCTGCCAATTCTTTGCTATATATGCCAGGTGCTGTCAATACGGGGAGGCTGAGAGTTTACCATACTTCAAGTAAATTAACCCCATTTAACCCTGTTTCTGGCGGCACGCTGCAGTGATGTAATTGTTGGCACACTGAAACAAATGGTGCAAGTTTCTTAAGTTATCCCACCACTGTCCACCCAGCAATATAAATGGATACACCACAGTTATTCAATCGGCAGGTCGTGTGTGTTGGGATAAAGTGTTGGTCGTCCCACCTTTTCCAAAACATATGGCCACTCTGGAAGAGTAGGCCAAAACAGTCCCTAGAGGGGGGCTTCAGAGCTCCCTCTATTGGAACACGCTTGCACCAGCAGCGGGATGAACAAGGCTTCGCAGCGCCGCACCTTTACCGCATTTCAGCTCACTTGCAGGGCTTTCCCTTGCGGTGAAGCTTGGAGCGTCCCGGGTGCGTGTGCTTACGGTGCGCTGCGTCGTTGGCCGTGTGTGTGCACGCGTGCGTGCGTGCCGTGAAGACCACGCTCAACATGTACTACCTGGCAGTCATCGGGCACGCGCTCTCCATCGTCTCGCTGCTCTTCTCCCTCGTCATCTTCTTCTACTTCAAGTGAGAGCGCTGTTCCCCACCCCGGCACCGCTCCCTGTGCCACCCAGACCAATGATGGGGACCCCGTTTAGCCTCGTTGGGTGGCCAAGTGGGCAAGTGACGGTTGGCTTGCTGTAGTGTCTTACTGCTTGAGCTGGCGTGGGATGTTGTTCAGTTTTGTTGTTGATCCTGAGCAATTGCTTGAATGCCATATTCCAACGGTGGGAATTAGATGCGAAATAATTTATCCCCACGGTGATTCAATAAGTTAGTCACAACGCTGGGTTATAGTTCAATTCAAGTATCAAATTATTTTTGGGTTGTGTTTTTACAGTCGGGTTTGTATTAGTAATTGTCAGTTCCGTCGTGTGTGTACCGTTTTGCTCACTTGATTTAGCCCAAATGTAACATCGTAATATAATTTCCGCACGTAAATGTCACGTTTTCACACGATCGGTTTAATGCACATATCGCA
This sequence comes from Geotria australis, assembly GCA_036362915.1. Classification (NCBI taxonomy): domain Eukaryota; kingdom Metazoa; phylum Chordata; class Hyperoartia; order Petromyzontiformes; family Geotriidae; genus Geotria; species Geotria australis. Next base: position 3,389,527 of record JAZEWU010000005.1, read on the forward strand.
AGCGTGCTCCAGGACTAGTGGAACTCCATCTATCTCTAAGGAAATCACTGATGACTTACCACAAAGTAGTGCAAGTGGTGTGCATTTTATAAGTCCTGTGGGAATCGTGGGCTGCGTTGACCCCTGACTGGCATTTAAGCTCACAAACGTTTCGAGTGCGAGTCTAGGGGTTTACCGCAGCGCGATCAAGCTAGATATGGCATGTCTGGCAAACCTGTCTCCTCCCAGTGCTGATATTTACACAACTTGCATGAATACATACCAAATGTACACAGATTTAAAACACACCCACGTACAGATACTCACGAAAACGGTGCCTCTGTGCAGAGGGGCTCCAGGCAATGGCGGTGGAGGCTGCATCGTTGGACATTCCCCGGCGTGGCGACTTGTGTCTGTGCGGTGCAGGAGCCTCAGCTGTCAGAGGATCACGCTGCACAAGAACCTCTTCAGCTCCTTCTTGCTCAATTCGGTGGTCACCATCATCCTGCTGTCCATGGTGGTGACGAGCGAGGCGTTCATATCCTCCAACCCCGTGAGTGTGGCCCCCGCCGATCAAATACGGATTCGAATTAACAACGGCCATATCGCGGTGTTAGAGTGGTGCTTAAGGTGGCACGAAAACCAGTGGTGGAGCTGCCATGTTACCAGCATGGGAACCAATTCATCCACAGGCAAACTGTTGTTGACTTCCCCCAATGTGGAATTTACAACTGGATTATTGTACTGATGTAGGTTTTCACGGCTTGATTCACGATGGTTGCTCGTCAGAGCTGTTCTTTAGGGATAGCCGTGTCGAGCGACCCCCATCTCCCCCGCAATGTTTCGCTTCCCACGCCTGGTGATGCTTCCAACGCGGGAGGCGAAACGTCGCGAGGGAGAGAGGGAGATCGCTCGACACGGCTATCCCGAAAGAACAGCCCTGACGACCAACCATCAACCGAATTATTATTGTAGTTTAATTTCTAAATGTAATGAGCGTCTCCAAATAGAAAGCTGTTTAGAAGTTCTTCAAAATCAATGCACGAGCGTGTTCTGCAATGAGTGGAACCCAGTCTATCCTGAACAAATCACCAATTACTTGCCGCAGAGTGGTGGCGCACTGTATTAGCGCTGGATGAATGATGCTGTGTTGACCCTTGACCGGGAATTCATGTGGAAACTCTCAGACTAAAGACCCAGTCAGTTTCAAATGAAAGTAAAGGATGCAAAATCCAAGGCTCCTCTGTTTATCAAGGCGCCCGACATGCTTGGCTTGAGCCTTCGCCTCAGTTAGTCTGCACTGCTCCACCCATTCCTTCCTTCCTTCCTTTCCCCGCACTCCATCTCCACCAACATCTCACCAGCCAAACAAACATCCATTAAGCTATCTCCCTAAATTCAGCACTCATCTCTTTTTTTTACATCTCACACAATATGCTTGAGCGTGGCTGGATACGTGGCCCTTGCAATTGAGAATATCAGAGGCAGAGCTGAAAGGACAAGAGGGGAGTCACCTCGCCTGCAACACCCACCGGGAAAGTAAAGTAGCGGTGTGAGGCAGTACAGCAAGCAGGTTTTATATGTAGCTGCGTGGAGCATAATGCCCCCACTGTGAAATGGGATTTTCCTCGAGGTACTTTAAGTGTTTCCCAGACGACAATACTCTAAACGAGAATTTGGCCCAAACATCCCAAGCAGTACTGTACTGATAGAGGTTGCCATTCATGTGCCTGATAATGCCTCCAATGTCGGCGGCGAATCGTCGTAAAGGAGACAGATGATCGGCTCAACACGGCTATCCCGAAAGACCAGCTCCAGCGCAATCCACAAGCGGTCCTTTCTTTACAATATTTTTGTAGCCTCACCTCGAGCCCTTCTTGGACTAATTAACAGCAGCTGGGCTGCACGACACAATACGACACAATATCGCGCTCGCAGTTACCGACACATCCAGCAGTTCCTCCCGACGCGCTTCATCACCGGAGCACCAGAACGTCGCACCGTGTTGTCACATAATAATAATAATTTTACATTTAGAACGCGCACATATTCATTCACTGTCGAAGGTACTCATTCGACGAGAGAACGCCTCAGAGGCGCGAGGAAAGCACAGAGAGGCGGAGGAGGCAGCCAGGCGGTTTGCCGGCGCTATATATTAGGATGTTATCAGTCAATTAATTAATGAGTATTGTTTTTTTAAGTTGTGGAAGGAAACCAGAGAGCCCGGAGGAAACACACGCAGAACTGGGGGAGAAAACACACAAACTCCACACAGAAAGGCGCCCAAGGTGGGGATCGAACCTGCTCGGGCAAGACCATTCTTTCTGCGAGGCGCAGATGTTACCACTGCGCCACGCTGCCGCCCGTGCGCTCCGCTGACCCCTTCCTCGCCCGCAGGCGGCCTGCAAGGTGCTGCAGTTCCTGCACCAGTACCTCATGGGCTGCAACTACTTCTGGATGCTGTGCGAGGGCATCCACCTGCACACGCTCATCGTGGTCGCCGTCTTTGCCGAGGAGCAGGAGCTCGTGTGGTACTACCTGCTCGGCTGGGGTGAGCACTCGGCAGGTGGATGTGTGTGTGTGTCGGCGAGGGGAGCGGTGACTTGGTGGTTAGCGCGCTGGGCTGCAAACCTGGCGACCCGAGTTCGAATCCCGCTCACGGCCACCAACACTAGTGACGATTTTCTGAATCGGTCCTGAGCCTCCCGTAAGTCGATTTAGCCTCAAATGGGTACATGCACTTAACTAAAAAAACACTCATTAATTATTTGGCCGGTAGCATCATAATATATAGGAAGCAGTGTGTGGCAACATGGCGCCGGCAAACCGCCTGGCTGCCTCCTCCACCTCTCTGCGCTTTCCTCGAGCCTCTGAGTCGTTCTCTCGTCGAATGAATACCTTTGACATTGAATGAATATGTGCGCGTTTTAAATGTCAAATTATTATTATTAAATGAGTACCTAGTGCGGTGTGTAAACATTGCCACTAGGGAGACAAAGGTTGGCCGGGCGTGGTGCTGTTCACCCACCCCCTCATGTGCCGTGTCGACCTTCATAGGTGCTGCCTAACGGCACTTCTGCCCTACAGTCTGTTGAGGCTATTCGGGGGATCTTTGTATTTGTCCTGTGTCGGCGAGGCCGCGTGTGTTTGCGTAATAATACCGCTGGTTCGCGTGCTGCTACGATGCTTGGCCGCACACGACCCGGGGGACTTGTGCCGGCGTCTTGGGTTTCACGTCTCGGTTCAAACTGATGAACTTGATCACTCGCGCCAATCGCCATTGGTATGAACTGGAGCCGGGCCACTTGCATGTTAAATCAACGTTGATCTTGGTCCCAGGTGTATTGATCAACAGCTGTGTCTGTGGTGTTTATTGTACTGTGGCAACCTTAATAAGTGTTTTGGTCGTATGGTGTTGCTGTTTGGCATTATGGGTAAATGCATAGACAAGCAGAACTCAGTTCTCTCCCAACATATACGTACAAATATGTTTCAATAATCAGCTTCGCAGACAAATATTATTTATCAGAATGTTCTGCAAAGAAATTCTTACCAGTTTCAACCTTTGGGTCTTATCAGTCTTTTATTAACTGAAATATGAGATTTTATCCTTTCACTCAGCAGATTAAATTGAGATGAACAGCAATATAGCCTTATTTAATTAGCCATCGACGTTTGAAAAGTGCTTGTACCAACCGTTTGAGACCATATCAGATATCTTTTGATACACGTGCCACGACAGTAAGACGTTGTGTGTGGGTGTGGCGTCAAATGCTGAACAATGCAAAACAATTCATGTTCCTGAAAAGTACACAGCTTACAACCGCTGCTGTCCAACTCTCGGCAGGTTTCCCGTTCATCCCAGCCATCCTGCATACCATCAGCAGGTCCCTCTACTACGACGATGAGTGAGTGCCACATGTCACGCGATTACAACACAGCAAGCATTCAGCACACACAACAAACAGTACAAGCCAGCATCGAACTAAGAAATTTCCTGCTTCCAGAGCTTGCAAGCTCACCGGGTATTTTCTGATGTAATAAGACACACCTATCTATCTAAGAATGCCTTCACAATCAGCCAGCGAAAGCGTGCTGCGTTGCTGGCTAAAGTCGTCCTTACATTTCACTGCACCACTGTTAATGTGTTCATTAAATAATGCATTCGATAAAATAAATCCCATTCTGTATTCCAAGTGGCATTTTATCAGCGAGAGCTGCTGCTGTGGTATTGCGGACTTGAAATTGTGTGGTCGCCGGTTCCTGTTGATCTCCTGGCACACCAGTTGAAGCAATGGGGCAGGTTGCTTAAAATCCCACAACTTCTGTCCATCCAATGTTCCATATAACTACACCAGTTATAGTCAGTAGGCAGCTTACTCGTGGCCGGGGTAAAGTACTACCACCACTTCCAAGACGTCTGGCCCGCATAAAAGGATAGCCTGTATGCCCTCGAGAGGAGCTGTCTTTAGAGCTGCTTCTTTTTGAATGCCTTCTGGGGTGATCAAGCATTTGCAAGGTCTGCAGCCAGATGTGAAAATAAGCCAGTGCCGTCCAGCGCATCCGTAAGAAAGTGGCCAGAGCATTCGGTACAGTAGAGGTGGGAAGAGGGGTTTCGATACGATCATATTGATAAGAAATGTAAGTAACTTTCACCACTGGCTGTATCTCAACCCATTGCTATCAGCTTCCGTATGCAGAATGTCACTGAGGCCACGATTGAAGGGGAGAGAGCACCGTGGCCCAGGGTCTCGTGGCTGTGTCGCCACATCACAGCCCCAGGCAGCTCCCGGGAGGCAGCGGGAAGCCCCGTGTGTTGGTCCTGCTTGTCACCGTTACATTAATAACCGCTGCTATTCGGAAAAAAAAAATGTTAACGCGTGCATCCGTGATCCCGTCAATCAGGGCCTCTGAAACAACAACCCGAGCCCGAGTCCTGAGCCAGCACAGACACCCAGCCCTTCCTGTTTGGCAGCCAGGGCGTAGCCCGTTTCCATTGCGAGGATGGCGAGCGTTTCGTGATCGCTACGGTGAATCTTGCCGATGGGTGCCCCGACCGAGTATGGCCTCCATGATACAGTTTATTTGACAACAGGACAGAAGAGTACGATTTGGATTTGTCAAGAGTCTAAGGACAATTGTCCTTTCTCAAGACGCAGTAGAATAGAGGGCTAGCAACTGGCTTGGTGTGGTGGGGGCAAGATCAGGAAGGGGGGTGGGAGGGATAGGGTCATGATACAATATCGGTTTCAAAGACAAATAAGGATGTCACACATGAATACGCCCATACAAAGCACGCACATGTGATGCCCATGCCTACACTCACACATGCGCGCAAAGTTTCCTCATAATCTTGTAAACCTACAGAAATAGCAGGAAGAATTTTTTTTTAACGTGGAGTTTGGCCATAGCCCCTTCCACAATAACTGTTGTAAGTGTTATCTTGAACAGCGGGAATTTCCAAACGCTCAATGCAAATATTTTAACGCTGCCGAATGAGTAAGTCTTTAAATTTGTTAAGACAAGAATAATAACCCTGCCTTGCTCCCTGTGTCTGCCGGGATAGACTCCGGCTCACCGCAACCCTGTGCAGGATTAGGCGGTTTCTGACAATGAATGAATGAAAAATAATAATAATTCATTTTTCATTCACAATATAGTTGATATTAACCCATAGACGCCTGCTTTGTATTTCCTTGTGTGATTTCATGTCTATGGCACAATTCATGTGCTTGTCAAAATGGCTGTATACCACTTTTGTTTTTTACACCCCCCCCCACAAAATCTGTGACAGGAAACCATAGACATTCGTCAGCTATCCAACAAAATGTATGAGGATGTGGTTTATTTTAGCAACATGCACATTTTGTCCGCTCCAGTACAATTTCTCCATCACCCCCTATGTGCTGCGTATTTATTTAGAAAATAATTCAGCCAACCAAATAGAATGTCAACAATGTGACTGTAAATACAGTAAGGAGGTGGACGATCAATTATTCCAGACCTCATGTCTATTGTTAAAATGTATCATCCACAAAAAGTGTGAACACAAACATTCTAAAAGAAAATGCATCTACGCCTAGCGACACAAACAACAGTAGAACTCAAGCTTGTTCATTTTTGCAGCCACGTTTAAGATCCACAATTTATTTTTGGGTTAGCCCACGTAATTAAAGATCTGTCCAAATGTGTGTCGTTAAAACCGTCTACCATCAGATGGCCAAAACACATTAAATCGTCACGTACAGATGGAAAAAAAATGCAGGAAGTCTTCCGAACGTCCTGTATTTTTTATTTTGACATCCTGGCTCTTGTCCCGATGATGTTTGACTAACATCCAAGTGAATCGTCATATCGAATTGCTAAATTTGGTTATGAGAATTGATCTTCAACTTACCAGTGGGCCGAAAGGATAACAACTGGCTTGGTAGATGTTTGTTTACCGTTTGTTAGAGGGTCACTAATTTCGCCAGGTCTTTACGTGGCCTTGCCCAATAATAAATTACGAATCAGACTCGGGAGATTCTGTTTTAATCCGATATCAAGCAGCACAGCCTAGGAATGTCAATTCGGTTTTACCACGCGCTTCGAAGAATCGCAAAGAAGAAGTGTCGAACCACAATATACATACAGGCGCTCAAATTTAAATAATCTGGACGGTTAGCTAGCAAATTATTAAGCAGACATTCCTGCATTGGCGACACCATAGTATCCAACCTTTCCCACTGGAATGAAAGCTTACAGAGTTGTGTATGTATGCCGTGAGATGCCACATTACCACAGGTGAACGGAAGACCAGCCTGGAGTGGCGTTTGGTTTGTGGCACCCCGATCTCATTGGGACCCCTGGCACCTGTGCCGGTTGTGTTTGTTGCGATGCTGTAGCGAGTACCTTGTCTGTGTGCGTGCTGCGTGTGTACAGCTGTTGGATCAGCTCTGAAACCGGCCTGCTGTACATCCTGCACGGGACCTTCGTCACAGCGCTGGTGGTGAGTAAAGCTCACATATGCAACAACAACAACCGTCCTTTGCCAATAAGTGGCGGTGATGTCACCACAGGGCTTGTGCCAGGCCATATGCAACTTGAGGCCACGTGAAGTTTCGAAGGCTCGCCGACAGGTCACGGGACAGACCCAGGTGTCATGGGCTGCCTGACCGAGATGACTGGCAGAAACTAATAATAATAATAATAGCATTTATAGAGCGCCTTCCACCCGAGGGTCACAAAGCGCTGCACAAGGCTGTGGAGAGAACGGCATGTCAATAACATCAAGACAGATTAACTGAGAGTTAAGCAATAGCGATAAATTATAAATATGTATGAAATTGCTGCCTCGAGGTAAAATAAACTGCTGACATATCTATGTGGAGGTAGATTCTTTCCTCATACGTGTGTTTTTTCTCCAGGCTCTCTGGTTACCTCACCCTCATGAACACAATTCAAAGCGGTATTGAACAGACATTCCCGAGCAGTTTAGAGGCTCGGTGAGGCTCTCCTGGGTAAACAAAGAAAGTTCTCTCGAAAGGTTCCCATATTTCTACTCCTGATTTGTTTTTTTGCATTTGTTCTGCGTAGCGTCAGTTCCTGAACAACCTCCCATTACACGCAGCGAAACGTGGAACGTGAAGGGAACAATTACTATGATTAATTAACAACACGCGGCACAACCCGAAAACACATCTGAGAGCTACGACGCATGTTGTTAGCGTGAGGAGTCCTTTCTGTTTGGTCGCGAAGTAAGCAGCTTCTGGGGCCACGGGAGTGCAAATCGGCACAGAGTGTCGTCTCCGCTCACATCACTTAGCGCCATTCCCAGAACTGCGTGGTCCCCGCGGATGGAGGCCGTTCCGACAGGCACGGCTGACTTTGCCACTGCGGTGGCAGTGTTTTTTTCTTTCTCTGCAAAGAAAAATAACAAACCTACATCAGTACAATAACAACTCCCTCAGAGGAAATGCACCGTTGAGTGAAATTACTGCGTAAACACGAACTGAGGATTGGGATCGAAGTGGGTGGGTTGAGTCGTCTTTAGGGAGGCACTTGTGGTCTGCATTGGAGAGGCTGAGCAGGGAGGTCGAGGCTTGAGACTGGCGTTTGAACGGTTTTTAATGGCCTAGAAAAAAAAACATTTCTATGCCGCTGCTGCATTATGTGAACTTAACTCCGAGCTTCACTTGTAGGAAGACCTCTGACCTCGGGGTGAAAACATGTTCATTATTACAGCTGTCCTCATCTCCTGGATTAATCAGAGGTCACGGGCACATTCTGGCAATTGGAGGATTGCACAAGTCTTGCGTAAGAGTCTTGAAGTTTGCCTAGTTTTAAGATTATTTATTTATCCAAGAAGTTCTCGTGTTTCTGGGTACATATACGTTTCAACGCTTTTATCAGGAGGGTTCTGCTTGAGTTGTTTGGCGAGTTAGTTTTCGAGTCATATTTGTGCGTAAAATGAAACTGCTTTGCGCAGAGAAAACCAATTATTGAGTGGATAAGCCTCAATCTCCACACAGCGACCTCCCTCCCGCACTGTTTCTCATAAACACATCCCCACTGCTGCTGTGAGGGGACTGTTTCATGCACACGCTGTTATAGTGGTCTACCAATCCCACCTTCCAGTTACTGGATTTCCTCCATGTGTATGTTACTCAGCCTCAAATGTATACCTGGTGCGGTGCAAAAATATGGCCGCTAGGGAGACAAAGGTGGTCGGACGTGGTGCTGTCCACCCACAAACTTGTGTGTCGTTCCATCCATCGTAGGTGCTCGCTAAATTCGCTTGCCCCAACAGTCTGTTATAAGGCTATACGGGTGATCTTTGTCTCTGTGTGTGTCGTGCCTGTTGGCGATTTTCGTGGAGCTGGGAGTCAACGTGAATCTCTATGTGTGTGTATCTGTGTGTCTGTGTGTGTATGTATATCTACGTGTATGTGTGTGCCGTGTCGACCTTCATAGGTGCTCGCTAACGGCACTTGACCCTACAGTCTGTTAAGGCTATACGGGGGATCTTTGTCTTGTGAGTACCTAGTGCGGTGTGTAAACATTGCCACTAGGGAGAGAAAGACGGCCGGGCGTGGAGCTGGTCACCCACCGCCCTCGTGCGCCGTGTCGACCTTCATCGGTGCTACTCGCTAACGGCAATTGACCCCGCAGTCTGTTAAGTCTATACGGGGGTCTTCGTCGTTGCGTATATCCGTGTGTCTCTGCGTGTGCGCATCCTCACCCCGCGCGCAGGTGAACCTCTTCTTCCTGCTGAACATCGTGCGCGTGCTGCTCACCAAGCTGAGCGACACGCACCGCGCCGAGTCGCACATGTACATGAAGGCGGTGCGCGCGACGCTCATCCTCGTGCCGCTGCTCGGCATCCAGTACGTGCTGGTGCCCTGGCGGCCCGGCGGTTACGTCGCCGGCGAGATGTACGAGTCCATCATGCAGATCTTCGTCAACTACCAGGTGACGCGCCGGCTACACGTAAAGAGCTTTCCCGTGAAGAGCTTGCAAGTTCACTGGGTAGTTTTCTGCTGTAATAATAAACATCTATCTATCCTATCTACACGCTGACAACGGCCCTCGCGCATGGCCTAAAGCGGTGGGCTCCCGGGGCCATGGTCTGTGGATATACGTTTGAGTATTTAATAAACGTTTGAGTATTTAATGTATAATTAAACGGACACACACACACTTGTGTCAAGTTGTGATATAGACTCTAATCCCACCAGGCAAACTTCATTATTATTATAATTCATGTTCAACCACAATTTCACAAATAACCAACAGCTTAACCAATGCCTTTTGAAATATGTTTTTTATGTTATTTTATGTCTCATTTATCCCTGTTTCCTCTGATTAGACTAACTTCCTTGTCTGTATTTCCTAAACCGCCTCGATCTTAGACATTCATCTCTCTACATTTGTCAAAGAAGAAGTCATAATTATAGTCAATGTATCTCCCGTTCAAATTTGTGTAGTGACTGTGTTGGCAATTTTCGCGGAGCTGGGATTCAACGTGGATCTCTACGTGTGTGTGTATATCTGTGTTTGTATCTCGCTTTCAAATGTGTTTTCATCACATTGCTATGATCTCCTTTTAGCATATACGAAAGTACAAGTTTAATGTTAATATGTATTGTAAGTCTCTATACAGTCAACATGTTTGAAGGAACGCTCGAAATAATCAATGCTGCGCTGACATTACGCATGTGTGCGCTTTATCCACAGGGTTTACTCGTTGCCACAATATTCTGCTTCTTCAATGGCGAGGTACGCTATTCTACGCCACACACGGCCTCACAATATATTCAGGGTTCATAATTTATTCCTAAGATTCCACGCCGTACAATTCCCACAGGAATCACCGTTGTTGTTTGGATGATTCTCCTGTCAACATCTCCAGCCACTGGATGGGATTCTAACGGGGATTCTGCCATGGGAGATGTTTGGGATTCAATTGTGACGCTATCGTGAATCTAGATTCGGTCGACAATATTACGGGGGATACATTGGACGCCTCTCACACTAACATCGAATAACTTAAGAATGGACTGCATTTTGACCGTTTTAATTGACTAGACGAAGAGAATACCTAAATAATAATAGCATTTATAGAGCGCCTTTCACCCGAGGGTCACAAAGCGCTGCACAAGGCTGTGGAGAGAACGGGGCAGACGAGAGACCGCGTTATGACATCACGGCTTGGCTCCGGGTTGTGCCGCTCGGTCGCGTCAATGATGCGTGAGTGAGCGGCTCAGCTCATGGGAATCATGAGTACGGCTTGGACCATACTCCGAGCCAGCTCAAGTTAAGTCAGTCAGTCAAGTCAGCCAGTCAGTTTTTACTCAAGCTGGAGGAAACTATTGAGCTATGTATCTCTTTTTAGCAGTTATCCAGCAGAGAGGGATAAGCAAGTTACAACATTTCTGGGCACTGGGGGCGATTTAGTAGGACACTTAATCTAGGCAGCATGTCTTTAGACTGTGGGATGAAACTCGAGTACGGCGAGAACATGCAAACTCCACACAGAAATATAACTGAGCCGGGAATTGAACCCAGGCCCTTCTTGCTGTGAGGCAGCAGTGCTACTCACCATGCCACCGTGCTGCCCTTGGTTAAACCCGGCTTTGAGCGACGGCTCATTGGAGCCGGAGCCAAGCCGGAGCTGAGGCACGACTAAGAGCACGTAGCTAAAAAAAATACACGTTAGTTATTTGGCCGATAAAATCATAATATAAAGGAAGCAGTGTGTGGCAATATGGCGCCGGCAAACCGCCTGGCTGCCTCCTCCGCCTCTCTGCGCTTTCCCCTCGCCTGCCTCTGAGTCCTTCTCTCGTTGAATGAATATCTTCGACATTGAATGAATATGTGCGCGTTATAAATGTAAATTATTATTATTATTATTATAGAATCCCACAAGTTGTCACCAACTAGACCCTGAGACAGCGAACATAATAAACGCTGATCAACCGACGCCGGTATCCGCATGCAGGTGCAGGTGGTGCTCAACCGCCACTGGTTACAGTGCCGGCGGCGGCAGTTCGGCAGCTCCCGCGACCCGTGCCGCTCCTCCTCCTACACCGGCACCTCCATCACGGACATGCCGGGCTACACCTCGCACACGGGGTGGAACAGTGGCGAGCACGCCAACGGGAAGTCCAGCGACGGCATCCTGTGCCTCAAGAATCAGCCCATCCCCATGTAGGGCGGCGGCGCCTCGCCCTCTGCGAGTCGATAGCGGTCCGCCGACAACCTCCCGTAGCCGCGGCGAGCGTGAACTCGGTCCCTTGTCTACGACGCCCGGCGGGACACGCCGACGCCCCCCACGACATCCTCCCGGGCAGCGAGGGGTCAGCGGCCGCGCTGACGAGCGCTTGGCGAGTCCTTCGCGGCTGCGCCCCTTTACGAAATGCCGGGCGTTTTCAGGTAATCGACGTGACAACTCCCTTCAGCTCCTTACAATCCGCCGGGACATTGATATCTGGGTTCTGTTAATTACCAGCACTTGACCTCTGTTCACTGTGGAGGATTCATCCTTACCAAGGACACTTTACTCGCACCCAAGTAACCGGCTCTACACTGCGCCCGGACCCGAGTCTTCTTCCGTGACCTTCGGCGGCGCTGAAGCCACGGGGGACGGCGACCGCTCCAGTAACGCGCCCGCCGGTGAACTTTCCGCTGCGTTTCTCCAAAAGGTTGAACGTAGCAACCTGCCGATACTCGCCCGTGGCCAGTGAAACACGCTGCCACGTGTGGCGCCGTGCCCGTGTCGGAGCCCCCGCTGCGGTGGCTGCCCGAGGCGGGCGAGCGTGTGCGTTGTGGAGGCTCGTTCGCACCTGAGGAGAGGGTCACCCAGTGTCCGCGCGCGAGCCTGGCAAGTAACGCGAGGTATTGCCGGCCAATGGTGTCTCAGCATCTCTCGGGTGCGACCCGGTGAATCGATGACCATCTCCTCAATTACCGACGAGCGCGTGTGATTGCTCAGCCAACGTGAATACATTCTTAAAGTATTTAAATTAACCTCTGAAACTGCTTTCCCTTCAATCTTGCAATAACACTATGACGTTACGTTTAAATAGTGTACGTATAAATTATGCCTCCTAAAAGGAGATATCAAGGTCATACGTCATTAATTAAGGACCAAAGCAAAACAATGTGATGATACGAATCAGCCAGCTCTAAGACTACATATGATATTAGCTTCTCCGAGGAAAAGGAAAGGTAACGAATGACGGTCGCCATTCCCCGAGTGCCATTTCAAACGTAATGCACTCGGCATCATCGTCAAAGCAGGTCCTTCACTGCTGCGGGTTTGCTGTGAGAGCCGTTGCCTTTTGTCCACACACCGTGCGTGGAATCACCTGTGGCAGGGGTGAGGCAACACAAGGTGGAGGGTCCTGTGGAGAGGGTCGCCATGGAGGAAACACCGCATTGGTGACCTCCCCGCAATGCAGCGAGAGCAACACAGCTATGCGTGCCAATACCCCCCATTACCTGCAGCATTTGATGCAAGCTTGCTGCAAGATTGTTTTTATGCAAGCTCAAGTGACGCGAGCGGCCAGTTTCGTTTTTCTGTTATTTTTACATAAATGATGACTGTTCCAGTGGACATCCTCTCTTTTTTTAAGCACTACTCTATGAGTTCATCAACGAAGCGATCTGAACTTAATACAAAAGCGCTGCACGCAAGACATCATCGATAGCACAGCACTCACGTCTGTGCAGTGACAGTCAGTGGAAGAGAAACGTTCAAAACCAAAGCACCCAGCATGAAACTCCGTTCTGGCCACCCACAGGCTGCAGCAGCAGCAACAGCTCTCCCACACTGAAATGACTTGGTAATAGTGGCATCGGTTTGACATTATTACGTCCTTCGAAAGTATTCAACCCCTCTGCCTTTGTATGAAATCTAAAGTTTAGTACGCGCTCAGTCATTCAACAATGACCTGTAATGCTTGGCGTCACTATTGCCTCTTGCATGAAGACTTTCCACAAACTGGAGTTTTCCCTGTACTGTGAAGGATTTTCCGCATTGATATCATATACATGCTTTACCAAAGCAAACACTTCAGAATAGTTCTACTTTTTTTTAATCAATTACGGATTTCTCAAAAATATTCCCAGTTCAATTATCTTTGGCAATATATGTTACCAATTTATGGGAACTTGGGCAGTGACCAATTGTATTTTAACGGATTCCAATCAAGGGTTTTATTGATTATGGTTGGTGCAATAAGAGCTGTCTTGTTTAGTCGAATTTGTCATTATCACTATACTGTTACAAAGTGCAATTGTATCTGTTTGCAAAGCTAACTTTGATGAATGACCTCACATTCACTGTGGTTTTATTTGTATCTTCACCACGCAACATATTCAACAATTTCCATGTTGAAGCAACGAGCACTCCACAGCAAATAAGTGAAGCTAGTGTGGAACGGGGCCCAGCGATGATCACAAGTTGGCAGTGGACAACCATGTGTCATTTCATTCTGCTCAGCTTCGCTAAAATCCAAGTCCTACCATCACCATTTCTGTTTGTTTTTATCAACATGTGGTAGAGAAACGGATCTGACAAGGTAGAGCTCAAAGTTGGTCCTTCTCCCCATGCAACAAAAACACTAGGTGTTCATTTATGTCGTTCATACACCCGTGCTTTTGGATTTAGAAGCAGTACAGTCATTAGCATGACAGCACCGCGGTGCTGTGATGTTGACTGGTTTATGAACCGGCAAACCAGAGCGGCGATGTCATAGTCATGCTGCCATTCGGAGGCATCAGGAGCGCGTTGCTACAGCCTGCAATGCGAGACATCCAACCTACCTTTCGAATTCGATTCAATTCTTCGAAGCGTGATGGTTATATGACAGTTTCCCATTGCAACAAGTTCTTCTTTAGTTGCAGACAGCCCTTCAACATTTAGAGATATAATAGTCAGTGCTGGCCTTAAAGGCGGGCACTGGCCTCTCTTCTTGCTCCAGACTGAGGGTCTTCTGGCATCTGTCGAGCTTCTGGACATCGTTGTCTTTCAGCTCGGCTTCGAAGTGTTTGGTAGAATTTGCAGGTAATACCAAGTATTACTTGACAGGGATAGCGACGTGAACGCTTCTACCTTGATCCCCCCCAACCTAGCTCATGACACTCATTATGGGCAATGGACTTCTCTTACCGTGACAAGCCCTTGTGTCCAAACAGGGGCGACTGACTGCCGTTCAACATGCCGTCCCTCCCCTCCACCAATCTGTGCCTTTTCTCAAGCAGTCGCCGTGCTCAGCAATGCGACTCCGCGACCCGGCATTCACATCGTTGAGCGAGAACAACTCGACTTGCGGCCGCACTAATCCCAAAGGCCCCCGCATGCCGCTGTTGCCATAATAAACCACTGCAACCGTGTGAATGAGCAGTCCCCCGGGTCGCGTGTTTAGAGACACGAGGTCCCGCAGGCCGTGGCTTCGGATGGATTACGACCTCCAAAGACGATTGCTGCAGGCACGTCTCTCTCCTCTGCAACTGGCGGGATTGTTTCGTAAATTGGGCTGTTTCTGGAATGAGCCTCCTCGCTTGCCCATCATCTGGGGGAGTGAGGCAGAGGAGGGGCAGCACAAACATGTCCTGTTCACTTTGGTCTCGAGATGCCAATTTTGATTAGGAGCCAACTGTATGGTATTCACTGTGTAACACTGATTGTAATTACGTGCGTGGCGCCGTGTGTGTAAAACGTGTAAGTTATGCCGACCCTAGCTGTAGTAACTAAAAACTAATTAAGTCACTGAATATTGTTACAGCTTTGTCTTATTATATTGTATTATATTTAATGTATTTTTGCTAACACCAAGTATTCTGCCTTAATAAAATGTGTGCGTGTTATAAACGTGTCTCGTTTGACGTTCATATAAAATCAATTGAAAGGAAATACGATGACTCGTAAAACATTTTGTACTTGTGCAAGAGGTGTTTTTTCAACTTCGTGTCGGCTGCCCCACTTGCTCGTAAGGACAGCACCGTGGCACGGTGAATAACCATGCCGCCTCACAGCAAGAGACCCGGGTTTGACACCCTGCTCGGGTGCCTTCCTGTGTGGTGTTTGCATGTTCTCCCCGTGTCTGTGGATTTTCGTCCGATACTCCGGTTTCCTCCCACAGTCAAAGTACATGCTGCCTAGATTAATTGTCCAGATTAAATTGTCCCCGGTGCCCTGAGATGTTGTAACTGGCGTACTCCTCCCCGCTGGACGACTGTTAAAATAGCTACATAGCATAACGGTTCCTTCCAGCTTAGGTTCAAACTGACTGGTTGATGGTGGCGATGGGTTACATTAGGGGCATAGTGACGCGTTATTTGTTCGTACAATCATTATTTACTGCTGTCATGCTATATGTAAAAACACTGGCTGATAACACCTTACATGCAGTAGACGCAGTGTCTGGCAAATGTTGGCGCCGGCTTACCACGTGGCTACCTTCCCCCTGTCCCACCTCTCTGTGGTTTCTCGCATCTCTGAGCTGTTCTTTCATCCACGAGAAAAAATGCGGATAATTAGGTGAATTTGCATCTAAACTCCCGTTATCTTAGTGAGGCTGTTTATGAGTTTAGGTCATGTGAAAAAGGTGTGTAAATGAAGTGCACCCGTCGATATGCCGGAGCAAACGACCGAGCACATGCATCACTTACCTCAAAAGATGGCACCGACGTTTCGCTGAGCTTACTCTCAGCATCATCAGGGACTTAGAAAATCTGTGAGAACATCACGGATAATCGGAAACTGGAGCCTCACTGGACTGCGTTGCGAGGGTAGTTGCTCGGGCGCACGTTACATTACCCATGTGTTCTCCTGTGGGAGTTCCACAGTTGGCATGTCCGCGTCGGAAGAGGATGCCAAGTTGGAGGATACCTCCTCCATCGAGCACTCGTGCTCTGATGTTGCATCCAGGTTGGAAAGACCACACTCCTCGATGTTCTGATTATCCCCTGGCTCGTAAAGATGTTTGTGTTTGGCTGTAAGTCTTTAGCCCCCCCCCCAGGCAAATGCGTATAGCATGCTTAAGACCACACATTAACGTGCAGTATTGCTGTGTGGACAAAGCTTTCCTTGAGAAACAATACT
Organism: Geotria australis; assembly: GCA_036362915.1. Lineage (NCBI taxonomy): Eukaryota > Metazoa > Chordata > Hyperoartia > Petromyzontiformes > Geotriidae > Geotria > Geotria australis. The sequence goes on from JAZEWU010000005.1 coordinate 3,406,094, forward strand.
CGAAACCTTTTAGCAACACTGGCAGTTACTGGTGTCAATAAAAAGTCCAACTCACGATTAGAAGGTTCTTGGTTCAAATCCTGATGGGTCAACTCAGGCGGTCATCTCTCTGGAGTCATTCAAGTGAGAACCACTTCATTGGAAGTCAACACTGGTTGTCCCATTCAGCGCCCTTCTCTCCCATTAACTAGAGCTGTCGGTGATGAATATTATAATATATTATTCAAATATTTCATTGGCAACATCCTTTTAATGGAACATATTTTTTGCAAGGGACTCCAAATTATCAATTTAAATGAGCAGTAAGCATTGCTTGCTTGTCAGATACAACATAACAGGTCACCACTCTTCCAGTGTACGTATTGCAGAGCTGTGAGCTAGGAAAACCTCAACTCAAGGCAGAGCATCCTCTCTCCAGTCACAAGTGCACATGGGGACATGGATATCTTGCTGAAAATGTGTGTTTATTGTTACATAGCCTTGCCTCGAACTGCACATCGTTATTGGAACAACACATCCACTTGGTGATCAGCGGAATGCAACAAAATGTACATGATCATATTGCAGAGGAAATATATGTGGACTCTGTGAACTCTGAATTTGTAAAGAGTAAGGCATCTGATGTAAGTCAATGTTAACAGGCCCTCAGTACAAATGGTGGAGCAGTCAGGCCAAACACAACCACTTATTAAGATTCACCAGTATACTATATTTCCTTGAATGTTATTGATTACCAAATGTTAAGGAATGTGATGTACCAGTTACAAACAGTTATATTCCCAAACTAGTAAGTACAATTATTTCAAATTATGTATCACCGCAGTAATGTTTCCATGTTAAAGCTATAATTTAATAGTAGAGATGCCGTTACACACTTGGTTCATTACACACCCGTTATTAAATGAATAACCTTATTCTAGCTCGTGTAATTACCCACATTTCCCATAATTCACCCACATCACAAATATACAGTTTCACAGATTTGTTAACACTCCCAATACCATGTCGAATGGATCATTCAAACATGAACACCAACTGTTTTATGTAAAAAAAAAATCCAAGATATACAGACTGCCCTGGATATAAAAATCCGACAGGCATTAGCGTTTTTTGTTTTAATTTCAAATAGTTAATATAGTTACCTGGCTGTGGTAATGACAATCTACACAAATGGTATTATTTTCACAAGCCTTTGCTTTAACATAATAGCAATACGCAAGTAAAATGACAACAAAAACTGCAATTTATCCACCCAAGTTCATGTCCTAATTGCCTCCTGCACGTGACACACAGTTTATAAGGTATCTCTCTGTGCACCCTCTACAATACGAAAATCATCATCGTCCCAGCCCTGCCCGTTGGGCAGTCTGAAGGGAACTCAGATTTTCATTACAAATTGGGATAAAATGCTTAGCTTGGTGGTTTTCCAATTGAGCCGTGCCCAGCAAAAGAGAAGCCTTGCATGGTACATGAAAGCGGGGCCCAGCCAGCACATTCTATAAAGCAGGCATTGCAAACTGTTCTTAAGAGCTGCTCTTTCGGGATAGCCATGGCGAGCTCCCTCCTTCGCGACATTTAGCCTCCCACACTGGGAGGCAATGTACTGCCTAAAGATGCCTCGAACGGCTATCCCAGAAGAGCAGCTCTTAAGAGCAATTCTCATACATCGAGCAATGAAAACCTACATCAAAACTAAGCAGGCATTCTCAAAGTGCAAGATCATTAAGTCCCAATCGCTCCATGCAATTAAGAGTCGGTGGCTGGACATGCCTAAGGCTGTGTGCATTTTAGCCAGCTGTCTCAGGAGGCCTTTGGGAGGACAGTGACCACCACAAATCAGGTGTGAATACCGCAGTGATCCGGGGGCACTTCACGGTAAGTGTGCAGCCAACACAGACAGACACATAAGCACGCACACCCTATACACATTTACACACTGACAAACGCTTACAACTGCTTGTGACAGGCTAGTACAAAGTAACCAAAGGCATAACTAATTAGTAATCTAGAACGTGTTTGATTTTTATGACCTGCGAAGTTTGGAGTTTCAGACTGAAGCATTCTGTGTTATCAATGAAAACTGTCCGAGTTACTCAATACTAGAATCATGCTGCTGGGAGGTGGGTCATTGTCGCATAATGCTTGCTACTTCTGCTTGCATACAAGCAATGCATACCACACCATCTCCACACCACTATGTTGAATTGACGCAGTCTGACAGTCAACATGGGTCATGACATCTGAATGGATGATATAATTTACATGTGCTGTCATTGCAGCAAAGCAGGGCACCAGTGCCTCCTATCTGCACACCTGACATCAGTGTTGGCAAGGCACATGCAGCTGTCAGCTGGGATCAGCATCCCACCCAGGATCATGTCACTGAGATTCCAGGTACCAGGAATGACCTCAAACGAATGTCCATGCATCCATTTTCTAAACCGCTTGTCCTGGTGAGGGTCGCGGTGGCGGCAGTCCAATTAAATATTAAATATCAGAGGGAAATGTGCTGTTAGCTACAAACGTTCGACCCAATGCGCTGGTTTGCTCCTATTTAGTAAGCACAATAATGTAAATTATGTGGTAAAATATTTTGACTAAGCCTTAGTGTATAGTATTTACTACATGCCTACCAATGTATCGTTCAATGAGACCGGTTGCGATGGCTGTATAGCTGGTGACATGAACTACAACAAAGCACATTAAATTATTAATCGATTATTCACCTTGCTACAACAAACATCAAGGCATGGTCCCATCTCATTAGGTTACAAAGTTAATTTTATACTTCTAACAATTGTTTAGGTCTGTTAAAGCCTCAATTTCCTTTTTTCCCAAAGCCATCAAAGCAGCTCCACTTAATCCAGGTGTTTTCTTCCTGCAGCCAGTGGATGTGAACCAATACAATGGCCAGTAACTGAATGTAAATACATACATTACAATATAGACATTCAAATTAATAAAATGGGCAGTAAAGTGTCACTATGTCTCAATAATTAAATATGAAGAGGGTCTTGTGTAGGATGTTTGGTCGATGTCTTATTGCGTATTCTTGCGTGTGGAAGGAAATTGTAGAGGCCAAAGAAAACCCACATGTGTGGGAAAAACTCAAACTTGGCGCAGAGCAGTGAGAAACACCTTCTATAGCGCCTCTACACGTGCCTGACGGCTACACACATCATGCCGGCATGATCCACACTAACCCTGTTCAGAGTTATCGCATTACAGGCATATACTACGATACCATCCATCCATTTTCTAAACCGCTTGTCCTGGTGAGGGTCGCGGTGTATACTACGATACCTAGACACCATTACCCAAACAAACTGCTTAAGGCTCTGTATCATTACTTTACATGATTCCTTATCACCGTGAATTACGCTAAACAGCAATCTGTTTTTTTATGCACTGGGGAAAGTTCTACACAGTACTAGCACTGATGAAAAAAGAGCCTGGTATAAACTCCACATGACCGGAGGTCGGGCACATTTCTTACAGGAGATCGCACATTTGTGCCACGTGTCTTCTCACATAATTTGCGTGATAATTTTTAGTTTTATCCCATTATAAAATATGAACAGAACTTAAGATGTAAAAAAGTGAGAGAAAAACAGGTCCAGGTAGCCTGTAAGTTTTAACAGCTAATATTAGGATTCACAAATGATTTTTTTGAGTTAGGCCACGTTAACGATCTGACAAATTTGTTGGAAAAACACTCCACCGCCCGACACGGCCAAACAAATTAAATAGACACGCGTATACAAACGTTCAACAAAGCGCCAATTGTTATTGTTTCAGTTTACCAGTAAGTTTAAAGAACAATTTTCACCACATGCAGCTTGTAGATAAATCCCCTTGCTATATTCAGTTTGAATAATAATCCTATAACTTACCGGTGACCTAAAATAATAACAATTGGTGCGTTAAATACTTGTCCACATGGCAATTTCAGTTGCATAGCTGCGTCAGATGGTCGAGGGTTTTTTACAACACAAATTTGGTCAGGTCATGACTTGGCCAAACCTATAAATGAATGAAGAATCACACTAACTGTAGTGTAACACAGGGAGAGCCAAAAAAAGTTATTTCCTTTCTCCTTCCACCTGAGCAAATTGCATTTCTCCAACTTATTAAACTTCCATCAGCATTAGCCACACTGCATGAAATTGAAAAAAAATACATTACATGGACACAGACGCAGTAAGCCAACCTTTACGTGATTATATAAGCTGACAGTCTTCTGCTAGATGTGATAGCAAACAGAAACTAGTCTCGCAGCAAGTGCAACTATCAAAACACACATCCACAGCATGTGCCGCCTCCACACACACACTACTACCCACACCACCACCATCACCACACACCCACATTAAGTGTACCACAACTCACCTGCAGCTTACATACCACCAAGCACACACTCAGAGTAAGTGCACCAACACGCCCCCACCACTAGTCACACACCCACAGCATATTCACCTACATACGCCCATGTCCACAGCGTACGTACCAACATATACACGCACGCACACAAATTCACAGCACATGCATCACGAGTCACACCCACAGCATATGCTCCATCACACAGGCATCCACAGGCGTATGATACCGCGCTATTCACGCACCCACAGCAGGTGCACCGTCAACCGGCGCAGCCACCATCAACTGGCCAGTCACACGCTCACACGCAGGTACCAGCGTGCAGCACGCCGCGCTCCATTCCGTCCCCGTCCTCAGGACGAGGCGCAAGTCGTGGCGAGTGCGCTGCTGCCGCACAGCTCCGGTGAGGAAGGGATGGCGCTAGCGCTTCGGGCGGTCTGACTCGTCAATGGCGGTGAGCAGGCGCTGCTTGGCACGCTTGTTGATGTGCGTCCCCACGCACACGTTCACCAAGCTGTTCAGCTGCCGGGATGAGTATTCCTGTGCGGACAGGGAGGGGGGTGTTTAGGAGAAGCTGTGCTGATGAACAACATGTGGGGAACAATGAAGCCGTGCCCTGCGGTTGCCTGACTAAGGCCTCAACTCTTGTGAGGGATCTGGGAAACAGTATGGGTATGTGCACCATCACGATTAATAATTGTTAGGACTTAAAAAAAAGGACTTAAGTGAAATGTGCAACAATTTTTTTTAAAGGGAAAAATAATAAATTAATCTGCTTGTCCGATGGACAGACTCGACTCTACCACACAAGTATGGAATATAAATCACTGGCTTAGGGAATGCAACTGCCCGACACTCAATAAAGACAGCAGACAACACTAACTCTGACGGCCGTGAAGGCGCCAGCAGGGTTGTCAAACGAATCGGCGGCATCGCAGTTGATGCGCGAGTGAGCGGGAGGTGAGTGGTGGGGGCTGCAGGGAGAAGCGTAGGTGATGAGGCTAGCGGGACACGTGAGAGTGTGCTCCGGGTGTCCGTACCCGGTGCTCCTTGATCCAGCGCTCCATGTCCCCCTCGGTCAGGTAGTAGGCCTTGATGTACGTCTCCACATAGTCCTTGTCTGGGATGGGCCGCAGGTCCGTGAGCCGCTCAAGCTTGAGCAGGAACTGCTGGAAGTCGAGCTGCATGAGCGCGCGCCCCTCCGTGCTGCACTTCTTGGCGCTCGCGAAGCTGCACTCACAAAAGCGCGCAAACTCAGCTTCACGCTCGGCCACCGGTGCTTGAAATCGTCACCCCAACGGCACCAAGACAGCGAATAATGCTTTGGGGAAAATTCTGCCGGTTCTCGCCGAATGTGATGCCAGATCCCGCGGTGTCTGTGAAGGCTCCTGCCCATAATGCCAAGCCATCCCAGCGGCAATGCCT
>JAZEWU010000005.1:3412009-3442372 GCA_036362915.1 Geotria australis
TGCTAATTAATTTATAACTTGCAATTCGTTGTAATTTCTCATGCTGAAGTGCAGACCAAAGATGTGTCTTGCAGTAAATGTTAACGGACACTATTTAAAAATCAAGTGCACCTCCATTCTCCATTCACCCATATTCTATAGCTGGTCTTGTGATTGTTATCCTGTACTAACCACAAAGGATTAAACTGAAAATAAAATCTTGGAACGAATGTTACATTTAACAAACGCATCGTTTGAGAATATAATAATGTAGTTAAGTCTAAATACCCCTCAATTACGCTGTTAAAACAATTTTTATATTTCTCAGATTTTGAAATGCAAAGGAATTCCAAATAGAGAACAGGATACATTTATAGTCCCACAGCAGCAAGGAGCTACATTTTTTGGTACCACTTTTTGGATTTTGCTTGTAATCCAGATTGATATCCATTGTTAACAACCACCATTGTTGGGTAATAAAGAAACAATTTACTCAACTATCTGATGCAAACATACCCCAGTTCCACTTGAGGCGCCACCCAAGTGCTTAACATTTCCATACCCAGTGGCTCAGGAGCAGCTGTGGATTGGCTAGACTCCATGATATTTATCTAATGGAACAGATGGTTTCGTCCCACCAGACGAGTTTTATTTTGATCAAGCACGTTTCAAGCAATTACTCAACCAACAGTTGGCTAACTCCACTGAGGTCTGGGCAGCAGCAGAGGGCCTTGTGTCATATAACCACGGTTCTTATGTTCTTATTTTGGTACATCAGGGCATTAGGTTATGTTTTAATTTTGTGTTATTGTTTTGATTCGCCAGCCCTTTAATCTTTTTTTTAATTAAACCTATAAATTTTAAAAAATAGACGCCTATATAAACACTCTGTATAAATTCCGTTGATATGATCTAGCATACCAAAGTGTAGCCACAAATCTCATAACTATCGCTGCGGGAATTGTTAATGTTTGTGAAGAAAAAGGCATTTCATCCCTCCATAAATTTACTACATATGCTCAAGTATGAAGCAGTGTGACAGCCTTTTCTGTCGAACTACTGCAAAAGCTCAAACTCTGCTTACTGAGCAGATGCATGGCAAGCTATAACGCCAGTGATTTAAGGGGGAGCTGACATTCTGTTACAGGATGTGACCGCACAAAGAATTGCGTGTGGACGTAAAAACACAAAGACGCAAAACCTGCGTGCAAGCTGGCCATCCTAGTGCTCATCATGCTGGTTTACAACACAGCAATCTATTTCAAGAAAATGCTTTATTTTATGTACTGTATATCATTAAGCCTCTTTCTCAAAAACTATATGGACAATTGCAGTGGCAATAAAAAGCCTTGTGTTAAGTTTTTATGTGTTTGGTTTAAGGGTTTTGTCGTGTCTACAAAAAAGTGAAAAAAAATTCAAGGCTTAACAACAAAAAGCAAATTGACTTCTTGAAACAATAACTAATCTAGGCTCTAACGTGAAATTGCAGGCACTTTTGTGAATTAATAACATATAAAAGACTAACAAAAATAAAATGGCAACAGCTATAGTGTTCGATTTACATTGTGTCATCAGGTCCTCTCATGCATAAATGCCGACTTTTTCGTTGGGGAAATGATACTGCTTTGGTGAAAATAAAGCCTTATGTATCGTGACATAAATCAAGCACACAACGCTGGCACCCCCCCACTACAAATACAGATGTGTGCGTGTAGACGGAATCACTCACCCCTCCACAAGGGTGCGATTGGCCAGGCGGATGCAATGCTCCCACAGGACGTTCGAGACCGGCACGGGGATGCGTACCCTCTTGGATATCTCTGCCAGTCGCCTACTGAACGCCTCGAACTCCTGCGGCGCACACACATGCACGCACACAAGCGCTGCCATCAGCCACCGCCTCCTCACACGCACCACACTCCTCCTGCAGAGTTATGTCACCTGGAGTCTAGCACCCCTGCTGGGATCTCCCTGGGTTGAATAGTCTGGGGGGGAGGCTCCAGATAAATAATAATCTGAAGACCCTCCGACTAAAGGTGGTTGGCATCAGGAAGGGCATCTGGCAGTAAAATTCTGCTGCATAACTCCCACCATTTGGGGGGCGGGGCAACTGGCCAACCAGGTCAACCTGGATACCAGCCATTTAAACCTACGACTTCTCCCACTGTTCAACAAAGTTGCGTGTGGCATCCTCGTTTTGGCCTTGCCTTGAGCAGCGAGTCCACGTAGGGGCTGTGCTGCGACATGATCTCACGCACGTCCCACTTGACGCCGGCCATGAGCAGCAGCGCGTGCTCGTAGTCGATGGCCTTGGCTGCCACCATCCAGTAGACGGGCTTGCGCAGCTCGCCCACCGTGCTCACCGTCTGCAAGGGGCACACACCGAGACAACCTCTTCCTCTTCAGGGTGCTACAGGCCCACGGTGATGATGATGACGATGAGAATCATGACACAATAATAATAACAATAATTTTACATTTATAACGCGCACATATTCATTCAATGTCAAAGGTATTAATTCGACGAGAGAACGACTCGGAGGCACGAGGAAAGCACAGAAAGTGGAAGGAGCCAGCCAGGCGGTTTGCCGGCGCAATGTTGCCACACACTGCTTCCTATATATTATGATGTTATCGGCCAACTAATTAATGAGTGTTTTTTTTAAGTTGTGGGAGGAAACCGGAGAACCCGGAGGAAACTCACGCAGAACAGGGGGAGAACACACAAACTCCACACAGAAAGGTGCCCAAGGTGGGAATCGAACCGCCTCGGGCAAGACCATTCTTTCTGTGAGGCACGGATGTTATTATTTATTATTATTATACATGTATTATTTATTATTATTATTAATCATGATGATGATGCAGGGCTTGTGGTGTGGTCGACTTGTGATAAACGTCTTTCCTTAGTAAATACAATATTTGGGATTTGACAACATTTGAAAACGCACCTGGGAGTAGAACTGCTGTAGGAAGGGCTTCTTTGCTTGAGGGATCATAGCATCAAGCTGGTTCTGAAGAAACTCAAATTGCTCCGCCAGGAACACCCTAGTAGCAGAGAGAGGCAGTACCCCCACAAACAATCTCATTCACAATACCCAGTGGCCATGGCACCCACAACATGTAAGGGCAGAGACAGGTTCAGGGCCGTCACTAGCAACTTGACTAGAAACTTGATCAGATATAAATAGGTGTCACAGTGTCTTTATGTTTAAAGAAGCAATGAAGCAGTGCTCAAATTACGTTCCAGTCCGAGGCCAGGCGTGGTAATTCTACAATCTCATGACAGACGTGATTCTCTTAGTAAGATAACTGTTGACTTGCTGGAGCGTTACTAATTTTATTGACTGACCTCACCCCCAAGCAGTATTTAAACTTTCTTCAGAGGTGGCATTCTTCAGAGGTGGTGTGTAAAGTCCCAAGTCCTCATTAGTTCAAAACTTTTTTGGCGATTCGTATCAAGATCAGAGCTTGTGAGTCAGGGTTCGAATCAGAGTAGACATTAAGGCCTAATAATTACAACTAAAAGTAGAGACACGGTAATGTTTAAGACTTGTGATTAGAACAAGGACTCTTTAGTTAAAATATAGTCCTTTAGTTACGGTTGGGCAAATACTCGCGGTGCGGCACGGGACAATGTTTAGGTTACAGGGTTAGTGCAGGCCATCAAGTCCGGTGAATATTAAGGGGTTATGGTTCCGATCAACGGTGAGCGTCAGGGCTAAGAGTTACGGGGTCAGAGTGAAAGGTCCAGAGTTAAGGGCTGCGGCAGATGAGGAAGACAGCGGGGCTCACAGGGACTCGGTGGCAACGATCCTCTCAGCGAGGCCGTACAGTGTGTCCGTGCGGGTCAGGTCCACCAGCCGGCTGAGGTGCGGGCACGGCACCTTCTCCCTGCGCTCCTCCGGCACGCCCACCACTGGGTCTGCCTGAGCCTCCTGCGTGCGCACAAGACAAAAATCCCCCGTATAGCCTGAACATACTGTGGGGTCAAGTGCAGTTCGCGAGCACCTGTGAAGGCCGACACGGCACACGAGGGGGTGGGTGGCCAGCACCACGCACGGCCGCCTTCGTCTCCTGAGTGGCAATGTTTACACGACCTAGCGGAGGCCCTGGGCCAGTTCAGAAAATCGCCACTCTTCTTGGCCGTGAGCGGGCTTCGAACCCCGGTCGCCAGGTTTGTAGCCCAGCGCGCTAACCACTGTGTGCGTGCGCACACACGGGTAGACACACATGTACCCAAATATACAAAGGTCCCCTGAAAACCTTAGCAGACTGTAGGGTCAAGTGCTGTTAGCGAACAACTATAAAGGTCAGCATGGCACACAAGGAGTGGGTGGCCAGCACCATATTCAGCCGCCGTTGTCTTCTGGATTGGTCCTGAGGAGGCCCAGGACCAATCCAGAAAATCGTCACTGATTTTGGGCGTGAGCGGGAATTGGGTTAAGGGCACAGCATGTTAACCACTGCACTACCGCTCTCCACACAAGTGTACAAAAATGCCCCCCCATGCATAGCATGCACACGCACGCACACATATATACATGCAAAAACATTCTTCATGTAGCCTCATGGATGCTCAAGGTAGACTGCAATAGATAGACTGTATGGAATTGCTAATAGTTTCAATATTGGCCCAATAAGAGTGTCACTGGGTTTATTAATAAATTGGCTTTAATGTGCCGAGCTCAGGCCCAGGAATGTTACCTTGCCGGTTCCAAATCTTATACTCCACTGCATTTTCATTTCAATCTCCAAGCTCGCACACTGAAGTTGAACAGGGTTTATTATGTGTTGAGTCAGACAGATTAATGGAAATATGTTGCACTAACTCTACGTTTGGAACACTTCTTTTAAACCTATTAGAGTGTAATGGGCATGATTTAAAAAGAAATAATAATTTAAATTTACATTTCTAAATTCTAACATTAGTTATCCACATTTTCCAGTGCCCAATATTGGCAGAGAAATTATATACCGAAGCCTTTATTTATTTAGTTTGTCAGACCCTACTGAGTTAAATTCCATCATCAAACTAGTTTATGAAATGTATAAAATTCTGATGGAATCTGATTGACAGTATGTGTACTGATGTAGGTTTTCACAGCTTGTTTCATGATGGCTGCGCTTCAGAGCTGTTCTTTCGGGATAGCCGTATCGAGCGATCTCCCTCTCACCCTCACGACGTTTCGCCTCCCACGTTGGAAGCATCATCAGTATGTATGTGGTCGATGGTGGAGTAATCTTTACTTGGCGCGTGCCTACTCATGTGGTAAGTTGCCCTCTCTTTATTATGCTTTGTAAGAACAATTTATAAACATACTTTAAGATGTCCATAGTTCTTTCAAGCAATTGTTATTACCCTTTTCGAATAGATGACTGATGCTCCATTCCACGATTGAGGTGTTTAAGCAGTGTGAACATGTTGTAATAAAGCCCACAGTTGTGTTCCAACGTCTGGTCCAGGCGCTTTGCCTTCTGATAATGTGAATGGAAATGTACTGCTTCATGAACTTCCTCTTCATCTTAAAAGTGATTTGATTTCTGGAATATACTATTATTTTTTGCAACAGAGATCTGCACAACATGTTTCCACTCGAGGGAATAACCAGGTAATGACAATCATGGCAAAATTACTTTATCTGCCACATGCTCTGCCACATAATCTAAATATTTGGCATTTACCTCCTATCAGGGTTGTCTCATCTCAGAACTTTCCAGAGGCAAGGCTCTTATTTTCTCAGTGCTGATGCAATACTTTGAGTTTTATTTGGCTTACAAGGAAACGTGACATGACTCACCGGCGCCTCAGACACCCCTCTGGAATAAACACCAGCGAATCAGGCGCCACTGTTCCCACTATCTTCACGTGTGCACAACAGGCTGCGCTTACGCGGCAGTGAAAACACAAGCTCGTCAACGTAAAGGAGTTACGCTGGCCATGTGAGCCATCTGATACAAAGTGGACGTCCTTAGCACTGTCATTAGCAATATATACATGTCGATATGCTGACTTCATATATAAACGTACATACGTTTCCTAATTTGCCACTAGCTATTCTATTGCAGTAGCTTGACAAGTCAATAACTGAGATATAATATCGGAATGGTTCTTTCAAAGCATATATGAGCATACAAAGATGTGTAATGCAATACTCTTTAACACTAAGATATATATTGTGTGCGTGTATCTGGCTGTGCCATTGTCATGCATGGAAACTGAAATACAACACAAGGGCAAGTACACTGGGTTGAGATTGGATTTGTATGTTTAAACAATAAAAATAATTTAGAATAAAGGAAAATATAAGGCTTGATTTTTTTTTTATGTTCAAAAGTATACATCATGTTTGGACTGCGTAAGCACTTAACTCTAAGACCTCATGAGAAGGAAACCTAACCCTACAGCGTGACGCCAAATACGTTTTGGCGTCTTTTTTCTAACGGAGTAAGGACTGCCCATTAGCGATGGAACCTGGGGTAAAACAAAACAACAAGACTTGGAAAATGTGCTGATGACGTTTCCAAAATCCCAAGTTGAAAATGAAGTCCAGAAAAAGCACTTAGTACAGAGACCCCGAGAGGGTGCGGATTTGCGCACAGTCAACAAACAACACAGATTATCCACTCAACACAGGAAGCAATCTAATATGATTAATAATGATCGTCAGGATGCACATTCAAAAAATCATCACAAGTAATTCCAAAGTGCTAATTTCAACATCCATATAGTATCAACAATAACGACAACTTAAAAACAAGAACAAATAGTTGAGAATACAAAAAAGAAACACACCACAGAGTTGAACATAATGCAAAAATAACGAACTATAAGAGGCAGTGCGGAGAAAGTCCTGAAGGAATCATGCTCAAATACCATGATTCCTCTATGGGCAATGTCCACTTTAAAATGTCGACTTCAACTGGATTATAAAAGAGATTATTTCAGGGAGAAAATCGTACAAAGGTATATTATGCATTTGCATTGAGGCTAAGCAATCACCCTTTAAATAAATGGGTTTCTTCTTTTAGAGCCTAAGAATTGTCCAGGAGATTCCCCATATATTCCAATAGAAAGGCTAAGAATCGCAGAAGAAATTATGGCCGATATCTGGTGTGTGGAATTGGCCCAATTCCCTCCCAATGTTGGCGTGCTGTTACGGCAAGAATGGGGGACCCATGGTGCCTTGAAACGTATGGCGGAGGCCTAGGTGATGTTTCAAGAGTGATATTGGTCCATGCAGGTCGGCTGGTATTGGTGTCGAATCCAACTGGTTTGTATTAACCACAATCACAATTGGAAAACAAAAATTTAGGCGTCAGCCATACGTTTCAATGAAATGTCCACTCAGCTGGGCAGGCCCCGTGCCGAGCTCTGCCTGGCTTGACCTCCCTATAATTCCACGACTGTCGATTCCACGCTCTCTTTAGATAAAGTAGTTGATTATACGAAGCATGACATTCTTGCACCTATAACTAAATGTGTCGTACAAATATGTGCATGGTAGTGTCACCACATTTTTAAAGCCATACACGGACATATCAGTAAAAAAACATAACGTTTAATCACATACTGATGCAAAATATCAAAGTATGCAATGAATATAATTTCCACTAAATATATATTTTTATGAAAAAATGGTTATCATTTATAGTCAAAATTAATTTAACACTGGTCAAAAAGAACATACGATCGTTATTAGCCATTGAAATAAAGGCCATAACAGCTAATTTACCAGAATTGCTGCTCATTTATCAAGGACAGCTGTAATATTAACCACAAGGTTATGTCTCCCTGTGGATTAGTGAGAATGGTTTGGTACAGCCTGTGCATTTTACATGATGGAGAGTTAATAAGTGTTTTTTGATAAACTGTGTCTAAATGAAGCCAAATGGAAACATTCATTTGGTGTTGTTAAAGGGAAATACCCTGTGCCGGGAACAGGGGCCATTCTAAAGGGCACACAGGAGAGAGCGCTGGGCAAGTCTCAGCTTGGCATAAATGGACAATAATATAGGTTTCCATCTGGATCATTCTACTGAAACGGTTCTAGTTAATTTGTAAATATGCTGACTATAAATCCCTTCAGCAGGTCAATTCATACGCTAGAACAGTCCAGACAAATAAATTATTTTTCAAGTGCACCCTCAGCCTTATCAGTAGACACAACTTTCAATATCTCGGCCATGAGCAATGGTGACATACGTGATATGTATAATGTGACTGTGGCTGTGGTAATCTAACCTATGGCCGTTCTGAAAAGTTTGCTGGCCCATGAAACTGGCCACACTCCACTCTCATGTGCCATATTGAATATAGAATGTGTTCACGTAGTTAAATTGTCTTCAGGTGCATCTGTTCATGTGGGCCATCCATTTGCTACAAATATAATGGAATATGTACTTGATGAAGTGCTTCCCAGCTCCAACTGACAAAACAGCACCAGGTTCATTGTTCCCACAGGCGAGAGTGCATTTCATTGGGTAAAGAAGTGGTGAACCAAACTAGATACTGAAATTTGTTCTGTTTAGGTCACATTGTAGGGCTGTTTTCCAAAAGTACAGCCATGGTGTTACCAGGGGGTTCATTCAATTAAAGAGTACAACCCTTCCATGTAATTGAGGCTGGCAATACGTATTACACGAAACTAAATTATACACCCACGGCAATCAGTGGTGAGTAATATTTGAATCGCCCCTGGGCCCCCCATTCAATGGCAAGCATCCTAAAGCATCGTCAGAAAACCCCCATGACCAATGCAATGTGGAGAGGCCTCTACGCAGAAGATAAATTATATAGAGATCTTCTTCTTCTTTGCGATTCTTCGAAGCGCGATGTTAAATTACAGTTTCCCATTTTCTTACACAGCCCCTTGCATTTTCATTGAACTCCGCAAGGTATTTTGAGCTGCAGAGGTTGGGTAGTAGAGCACAGACAAGGCAGTGTTCCATAGTATGGTCTGCTTCTCCACATTCACAGGTGGTTGGGCCGGTCTTGTAGCCCCATCTGACCAAAGCATCTTTTGATCGTCCCGTTCTAGTTCTCAGGCGGTTGAGTGTCTTCCACTGAATCCATGGTGCATCTGAGCCAGGAGGGAAGTCTTCAGCAGGTGGGATTCCCATGCCAGTTGCAGGAGGGTTTATGCACCAGTGCTATTTTAAACATGACTATAACTCCTGAATAACGCTCCACTTTTTTAGCACTAATGCACACGCTCAAAATTGCTCAAATCTCAAAATTGCACAAGTCCCCATACTTGGGGATGTCTTTTCCCATTAATTGTATTTAATGAAATTGTCTTAAAACCACAACCACACGTTTGAGCCGGGAACAGTAGGTTTGCTTTTCTCGGTGCTGTTCCAATGTTTCCATAGCCTGTTGCAAGTGGGCCAAGGCCAGGCTTGGGCATAACCTATGCCAGACCTCGCCGCCGACCGTTCCATCCCAACCTGCATCTCAATCTACGCACTGTTATGCATGGTCAAGTTTATTTTGTTTAACCAGGTGAGGACTCAAGGCAAGTGATGGCAACGTGTTACAATCACATCACAGTTGATCCGCCTGCCCTATCTTCAGCACTCTCGCGCCAGTTTGAAAACAATGCAACAGTATATCTCAAGTCTTCACAAACCTGGTTCAAACTGTGGAAACCCACCTGGAAGGCTATGCGGTTGCCTATAAAAGGAAGCACAGCATGTTGGTCACTAATCTGTGTGGATTTTTTAAATTCCCATTCTCCATCCTGATTCCCCGCTAAATATACATAAAAAGTCCAAACTGAATTGTCCAAACATCCTCAGGAGGACCTTCCTTAAAAACTATTTTCAGCATTATTAAGGGTATGTATAGGGTGCAACCTGTGGTGCAGTTGTCAGCACACTGCGTTATGAACTGAGGAACTTAGTACATGATTCCCAATCACCGGTGTTAAGCATTATCTGAACCAGTATTGGCTGCCCTCCTTCACTGACCAGAATGATGAGGTACAGTCAAACAAACCTCTTGACCAACATGGTGTGGGGAGCTCTGCATCTAGCAGGGGATAGACGGAAGGGCCATAGATTATAAAAGGACAAACGTTACAAACTATGGTATTATCATCATTATCACAGCCCCTAAATGTGGAATTTTCAGCACTGAATCAGTCCTGCCAAAAGGCACAAACACCGTGCTATAAATAAAAATTAATTGTCACTCGACTCTGGCTTGATGCATTGCCTTCATTCATGTTTTATAATGCTACGTGAGAAGCTCCCAAATGACGTTCATCTTAAGATCCACGTTAAAGAGCCAACATTTTAGAATTATTTTTAAATGGACAATCAGCTAAAGATGGGCGTGCTGTTGGCCGCCACGCGGGAGCCTATCCCTCAGAATCATAGAACCTGGTCCCTGAGCACAACGCCGTAACCCCACCCCACCTTTTTGCACGCCCTGAAAAGACAGAACCATTCCAAGTCAAAATGACCACCTGAGACAGAAAGGGCTGAGAAAAACTGCAGCCGTCCTCCCGGGGGAATCGACACGGTGATGTCGCGTGCGTGCGTACGTGCGCACAAGCTGCTGCTGCGCTTCAGCAGCGTGTTTATTTACAGTGCCAAGACAAGCTCTGCGCGATGGCAGCTTTGGGCTGAAAAGCTCAACGTGAATAATGGAGGAAAATAAATGTGGGGAGATGCTGTCCTAAGCTGAACCACAACAACGCAGTTCGCCTCTGAACCTCAAAGTACGTTCTAAACGCACATCCTCATTTCAATATAAGCGACTGCTTTTTTGTGGCAGGAAGAAGTATTTGGAGCGCAAATATATTGTACAATGTAGTTTTAAAAAGTAACATATTTATCATAAATCTTTAGTAACTGATTATGGATATTACTATGGTTATGTACCTTTTCAGAGTCAATTATCAAACTAAAACAGTGCTGTGCTATGGATATATTTTATTCAAGCACGAAATGATCTGGAAAATGGAAACAATCCACATTTATTGAAATTTATTTTTCAAGTAATGTACTACCCTTAAAATAAATTTAACAGTGAATTCGCTTTAACTTTTTAATGAACAAAATGGTGCGGTTATAATGAGACCGGGATCTTTTCATTATGAGACTACACCAAGGTAACCTGTGCAGGAACGAGTCTCATGAGCATTACCATTGCTTCCAAGCTATCAGAAACTAACCCCCGTATTGATGTAAGTTTTCACAGCTCGATTAATAAAAATTGCTCTCAAGAGCTGTGCTTTCGGGGTAGCCGTGTCGAGTATTCCTGCTCTCTCTTTCGCGACATTTTGCCTCCCATGTTTGAGGCATCATCAGGCATTATTAGCATCCCACGCTGGCAGCATCAACAGACTCCTGAAATCCCATGAAGCCTTCAGGATTTTAAAGCCTACCTTGTGGTCATAAAAATAGAAAATAATAATCTACAACTTAGAACGGGAAAGGGGGAAGGCAACCACGTGGTAAGCCGGTGCCAATATTTGTCAGATTTTATCAGACAAATAGTGAGTGTTTTTTTTTGCTATGGGAGGAAACCGGCGTTTCTGGCGAAAACCCATGCGGATACGGAGAGAACACACAGACGACAGACAGAAAGGCACCCAAGCCGGGCATCGAACCCAGAATGTTCTCGCTGTGAGGCGCGAGTGTTAACACCGCTCTACAAGGGAATAGCTGGGGGTCAAGGTAGAAGCGTTCACGTCGCGATCCCTGTCAGGTAGTACTTGGTATTGCCTGCGAATTCTACCAAACACTTCGAAGCCAAGCTGAAAGACGACGATGTCCAGAAGCTAGCCATCGTGCTTCGAAGAATCGCAAAGAAGAAGAAGGGAATAGCTGCATGCCATTTTTAGGATCCAATTTATACGACAGGATCGTGGTTGCCACATGAGCCAACCATGAAAGTGAATAATTCCCTAAAAATTAAATTTCTGAGCACCCATATCGCCTTATGCACACGCTCCTAACCTGCATTCTCTTCCTAAGCTGAGGTTTCACTAGCGACTTGTCCAGGCACACCACGATAGCGCAACTGGTGTCGTCATCGACCCGGCTTTATTTACAATAATCGCAAACAACGGGACAAATCATCCGAGCCATCAACCTCAACAAAACATTATTATTGAGTACTAAGTAGCCTACTGTATATGTCCCTGAGGAAAAACAGCACATAAATTACCGTAATAGTTATTTGCTGGGAGGGCTGTTTTATGACAGCCATTGTTCTGCAATCAGCGGCATAGTTCCTGCATTGGTCACAGTCAGGTTTAACCCCCCCGAGTCCCCACATTTGTTTTTATAAAGTATATGAATACTATAGAGCATTGTAGAAAATATATAATTGAGCAAAATAAAAATTCAAAGTCCTACAAATTGGATGTGTAAATGGTTATGGTCTAGAAGGAAATATGTCCTTTAAGACCAATCGGAAATCAATAATGTTCTTTTTAGTTGTGGATTGATGAAAAGATATTTAATGAAGTTGTTTGTCCCAACAACCAGATATCATGCTTGTGTTTGCAGCTGAAAAAAATATTCACAGTGATGCTGATATCTAAGATTTCTGAAATCAAAAGGGGCCACATTTACCATAAAGTGTCCATGTGTCAGGGCAAAAACATGCTATGGGAGAAATTGGATTTGTCTGCAAATCAAAGCACTTTCTTTTATTATAAAGAGTTGAGTAATGGCACATTCTGTCTGGAATTAAACCCGGGACATATGGTGCTGAAAACGTTCACGATGCTCATCTCTAAGTTTTTGCAAGTTCTAAACTCGATTCCTCGTCCTCTCATTTAGAAGATTAGAGTTAAGGCTAGTTTAAATAATAACAACAAGGTCCCAGCAATAGGATCTGTACCTTTATCTGTAAATATAATTGAGTATGTACATGTATTGGTACATGTCCATATAAGTATATATGTGTATGATTATCATCAGCTAAGTCAGCCAACAAATAACACCAGCATGTGTTCTGTGACCTTCTGTCAATGAGCCTTCAACACTGCACGTGGTCTCAATGTGCATGCACCAAGCCTGACGTTATTGCCACTTAGCGGCAAATAGCGGTTGTTGTTATCGTGTAGATATATATAAAGTATGTGACGAGTGGTGGCACAATCATTAGCACTCTGCACTATGAAATCGCTGACGTGAGTTTGAATCTCAGAAATGCCTAACAGCAGGGGACAGTGATATCTGAACCGATCCTGACCAGCATGGTGAAGTATTGTCAAACAACCCCCACGACCAACATGACTTGGTTAGGGCTTTATCCAGTATTGTATTTACAAAGGGCTGTCCATGTATGCAACGATGTGGTAATTATACAGACCTTTATTGAACAAAGTCTCACCGAGTATCAATATTTTTTCAGAACGTTTTTTGTCGAACAACATTTGGCAAATTCCTTACCAAATATTTGAATGTTTTGAGAGAAAACCAATATATCCAAAAAAATCCCTGCTCCGGAGAAAGGCTCTCTCCATATGCAGATAGGCAAACCTATCTGTATAAGTTCACATCTCAAACAGGCACTTCTCTGCTCTGGAGGTGCACTTCTCATGCACAGCATCTCGGCACGATCCACCACCTTCACCTCTCGACTGCTGCATGTCGCGCACTGCTGGATAACCTTCCCTTGTCTAACAGACACGAACGTCTCACCAACATCAAACGGCTGTCCTTTTTGGAGGGCAAGCACCCACACTGGCGATCGTAAACCGCACGTAATCGCAATAATCCGGCAGACTTCACCGCAAATCGGCAACACCTATTTTGAGCCAGCAGAGGCACCTCTAGGGCTGTGCCTTTCCTGCTTCGTCCAGGCAGGAAGGGGTTAAGGGAGACGTGCCCGGCACCCCCCCCCCCGGGCTCCCAGCGGACGCCTCGTCCCATCCCACTTCCTCGCTTCCTGGGGAAGCCGTGGGTGAGGGGTGTGCGGCGGCGGTGGCGGAGCGCCCCTCCCGCAGGATGAGTGCCACTGTCCCGCGCGCCAGCTCCCCCCGGGGACCTCTGTCTCGTGCGTCCGCTTTTTGTGCACTTTTTTTTGGGCCTTTTCTCTCTCTCTCTCTTTGATTTTTCAACCGGTTTTATCTGCTGACTTTTTTTCCATCCTTAAAATTTAGCAAAAGGGCAGCTACACCGTGTTGTACAAATAAGTGGCCCGAAGATGTGTGTAATGGAAGTACCGCTCGGTGGGGAATTGTTGTTGATTTGAGACACCGTTATACGGATGTGAAGTTTTCCCACACCGGCTCAGAATGAACAGTGATGATGAGCACCGCTGAAAGACTACAGGGGATAAGCTCGTCGCTATCTATGCTTGCGAGTGGTTTAGTGTGGTGTGGTACGAGTGTGTGTGGACAGTCTACGAGAGCAGACTGTCCCTCACCTGGTCAATGAGGCTTTCCTGGATGCGATTGAGGGTTGTGCGCAAACGGTTACTGATCAGCCCCAGTCCCGTCGTCTCGTACTGAAAAATGTACACAAAATAATCCCAATTACTTACTGCATTATTACTGTCACACTGGCATAATTTATATTATTTCCATTACCGTATTTATATTAAATATTATCGTATTTACAACATGCCATTTCAGACGGTACACCCTTTGGTATAATTTTTGGAATCGGTATAATTTTCAAAAATTATTTTCACCCCTCGTGAGTTTATTAGATTGTCATACTTCACGGTCGTCATGTAATTCTGTAATTAACCATTATTATTTTGCCGTTAATGGTAGCGCCTCTATAAATACATACACTAACAAGACAAACATGTATTCTTACACACGCGAATAAATGCTTAAACTCTGAGCTTAAGAGCCGATATTTATAGAGATAAGTGCAATTATCATTTCACGCCTTGATCCAGCGAGGGACGCTGCACATGCAGGGGATCCGGGCCGCGATGGGAACGCGCGCCGTGCGGTACGTGCCATGTGCTCGCGTCCAAAGAACGTGTACACGGCGTACAGGTAGTAGTCGAAGAGCTGCGACATGTACTGCACCACGTCAAACGCGATTGGCTGCAGCACACTCATCATCTGCAGGTACCTCCCTGAAATGTACAAGGCGAAGACAATGATCCCCCGTATAACCTTCACAGACTGTAGGGTCAAGTGGTGTTAGCGAGCACCAATAAGGTCAGCACGGCCCTTTAGGGGTGGGTGGCCAGCACTAACGCCTGGCCCCATATGTCTCTGTGGCAATGTTTATACACCGCACCAGGTATTCATTTGAGGCTGAGTCTCCCTAGGGGAGGGCCAGGACCAGTTCAGATAATCGTGACTGGTGTTGGCCGTACACTACCGCTCCCCCCTTTAATTCCCCCACACATCATACACACTTCTCTTCAGATGATTTTACACCTACGCTTTGACTGTGCCGCTCTTTGTTGAATGTCACAGTAGCTACCCACTCAAACGAGTCTGTTGGTGGTCGTTGGGGATTCAGCATGCCCAAGGGAGTGAGCAGCTAATCTACACGATGACTCCTCACAATGGGCTTTGTTAACTACCGACTCAAACAATATTACTTAGCAATGTTAAAAATATAAACTTAGCTTGCATGTACAACTTATTCCACATTTTCCTTTTAGAACCAAACATAATTATCTACTATAGTTAGTTAAGCCTAACTTAAACTGTACAGATGTAGATTTTCACGGCTCGATTCATAATGGTTGCTCTTCAAAGCTGTTCTTTCGGGATAGCCGTGTCACGCGCTCTCCCTCTCTGATTTAAACTGTTTGTCAGAGGTTAAAGTGGTAATGAAATCCTTTAAACCGTGATTATTTCGGCACGTTCCTTGCCACTGCACTAGAGTCTTCCAAAGTAGGATATATAGAGGCATGCGTTTTTATGGGACAGCACACGATGTAGCATACTTTCTCTCGGTTCTGCATCCTGCGTATGCTGGCTCTGATTCCACATTGGCACTCGACCACAAACAAACAAAGCCCATCCATGCCGTTCGTGGAAAGAGCAGCAGTCATTCAATGGACCTACATGCCCACTAGGCTCCTCAATTGGGCGGGAACAATCACTCTATTACTTCGGAAAAAACAAATCAGCGAAATGTGGAAATTGTGAAGCGTCTCCTGGTAGGGGTGTTCACAATCTGGCACGGACATTCAAAAACCAGACCATAACCTCACCTTAACCTTTCCACTCTAACCTTCCAGGACAGTGAGCTTGTCACAATAGAGATACTCACTATGATTACATTAGTGAAAAACATAATTTATGATTTGCATTACCATACGTGCACAGCCATTCTGTTAATCCACTATTGAATGAAGGCCTTGCCATTCCGTCTGTGTCGTGGACATTATTTTAACTCACGTTACGATTCTGGTCGGTACCGATTGTATCATCCAGTATCATATATATGGCAGCAGACATACAGTACAATGGAATTTGCTAAACTGCCCTCTGCTGTTGCTTATGAAGGGCTGCCCTATGAAAACATGTTTGTGCATACTGACCACCCATCCAAATACTATCCAGGGTCAACCCTTCTTATCTGCTAAGATCCAACAAAATCAGGTGCATTCTTAACAATTTTGTCACAGGCGTATTGCTATAACAGTAGTTAACACACAAATAAGCATCATCACAATGATAACCATTACTTTTGTTACATTCATTTTAGATTTGTTTTCATAATTATGTACGCGTTTTCTCAAAAGGTTCATCCAAACTGAACTCTGTGAATGTATATTTCCCTACATGCACAGAAGACAGCATAGCCACATCACTGTTGGCATAATTCAAACGGAACTCTCTCTTCACAAACACTTGACTGTGTTGCTTCAGTTATATTATAACGTTCTTCTGTGGCCAATAATGACCGGCGATGACCCTCAAACGCTCCCAACATAGGCAACTTGAGTAGCCAGCCGATAGACTGGTTGTAAACCACCGAGTTAAACCATTAACAGACGCAGGTCTGACACACGGCGCACGGGCAAGGCAGGCACCGGACCTGGCTGGAGCATGTGGATGGCCGCGTGCACCGCTGCTCACCAAAGAGGCGGATGAAGTTGAGGGTGGTGTTGGCAAGGATGGGTGCGTTCATCTTGTTCAAGCTGTAGTGCGACTCTGATTTTCTTTTCACTCGTACAGAGTCCTTCGAAACGCTAGCAGCAGGGATGGAAAAGGAATTGTAAGCTCACCAGAAGGTAAATGCATTCTGTGTCAGCAGCAAACACGATTTAGTTGTGTAACGGGCCAAGTAAAACCCCAAATATTGTCGATCTGCCATGCACACATCATGAGCAGATTTTTACCCTCTGGTGCTTTGTCTATGAAAATAACAAGCAGCCAACTCACAGCAAAGCAGTGCACCGCTTGCAAGCTACTCACAAGCTGCGTGTTCAAATCAGCCAACAGAAACACTTACAATAAACCATTAGAACAAATACGGTAGAATAAAACACGTGATTTTATATAGAAAATCAACAACAGCAGCACTACTGTGTTGCCATCACTCAACCTACTTTTTATAACAATCATAATGCCACTTTTGATATATTTTAAGGTTCTGTCACTCATTTTCATGATCCTAATGTAACAGAACTGTATCTTGTTGTTGTAAATCATGAGCCTATTTTGAATGACCTATACATTGCGTCTGCCAGACAGGTAGGGGTAGACAACTCCTATGGTCGTTCCTTCACAGATGTTTAATTCTTTATAAACCTAAGCGTTTTGGTAGATGCGAATACAAGTTACAGCTTTCATGAACAAAACTTTGTGAAGAAATAAAAAAATCTAAATAAAGTTATTTTACACTAATAAATCAAAATAATACGTTACTCAACTGTAATACATTCTATAAATTACAGCCCTCAACAATTTGAATTAATTTGCCATTTGAGCTCTTGGCTTGATTGTAATGAAAACAACTCGACCAGTGTAAACTCTATAATATGCCGGATCCCCTCCTCCTGTCAATATAGAGAACTAAGCTTTAGTCCAAGTCTCTCAATGAGGTTTTTAAAAATAAACTACCACCAATGCTATCAATCAGTATCCAGCACTGTATTAAGTAAACGTAACCTACTATATCATTCTACTTGTAGATTTGCTTTGGACGCCCCCTACAAAACCCACCATTGTGAATTGTATATTGGCTCAAAATGAACTTCTATAAATAATCGTAACAATATTCACTGGGCCTTATTCATACTTAACGTCCTACTTAACAAGTCAGGAACATATTTGAGGGATTTGTTGACCTTACAGATGAACAGACTAAACCTTAAAAGCTCAACTTACAGTCTAGTAAATGTTCCTAGTAGCACATCAAGATTTAGGGGGAAAGCTTTTGTGGCATCAAGATTTGGGGGGAAAAGCTTGTGTGACAGTAGCATCAAGCCATGAGCTTGAGGTGACTGTCACTAGCTTCAATGAGTCACCTTAGATCCCTATTATAATTATAATTTCTGCCAGGCTTTAATTTCTACAATTGATGAAGGTTTGAAGGCCTGAATATGCTCGTTCCTTGCAGAAATGTATGCTGTAAATTCGTTGCATTATCTTGTGATTTAAAAAAAATGTTTTCATTTGTTAGTTTGGATGTTTGTTGTACTGCAGGAATCCCACATGCAGAGCTTGGAAGCTCACGGAGTATTTTCTGCTGTTATAACAGACATCTATTTTAACATATATCTAATTCTATCTTGTCTAATATCTCTAAAGACAAAATATTGCAACACAAAATCTGCCTCAACATTCCTGCTTTCAACCATAATGCCTCCTACACATGAAGCAATAATGCATCTGCTTTATATCTAAAAACCATCACTTGTTAGTTTTCGATGGACTAGTGATACACTGTTCGGACAACATAAACTCAAACGTTGAGTCATCCCTCATTTTATGAACATTGTATCCATCCCTCAATTTAATCTATAATTTAAATTAGCATTTTGCACTGTTTTTGAATCCTATACTTATACATTGCACTATAACATCTCAATGAAAAAATAGGACTCACGAAATAAAAAATAATAATTTAGAGTCACAATCGACTCTCACCTGATGTTAAATCACGATCTCTCTCAACATTACTTCTGCTTTTTTGCTCAACGATCTTTGTTGTGCAAATAGTCAACACGACGGCAACCTTAACCTGCACACAGCCTAAGAGCAGTGGCAAGCATTGAGTGAACATGCACGTAAGTTCATAACACTTGGCTGCCTGAGGCCACATGTGATGTGAAACTACCATTCGGCCTGGTATAACAAGACCGTGTTGGTGTGCCCACTCTCCACGGAAGACATTCCCATCATTAAGCTGCCCATGTTGGTCACCTCCTGACAGGTGTCTCCCCCGTCTGCTCGTCCACAAAGTCCCTCTTGAGTTCATCAGGAACGTCGCTATCACTGTCCTCATCCTGGTATGGACTCTTCTCTCCTTCTTCCGAGTCATACTGCAAGCGCACACACAAGCACAAACACACAATAACAACAACCACTGTTCGCCAATAAGTGGTGGTGATGTCACCAGGCCGCCTGGTGACATCACCACCACCACCATAAAAAGGGATATTATATGGATAACATTGGTCAAGTTGTTCAAACAAAGCCTTGGAATATTTTTTAATGTTGATTTGTTTACAGCAATGTTAAATCGAGATTTTTGATCGTTATCCCCTCATAAATGGGTTCCTTCCAGAGTTCCTTCAACAGACAAAAAGCCTAACTTGGTAAAGGCTGACTTCTCTATCTTGTTAATATTTTTATGGATAAAAAAAAAAGGCGAGCATCATCATTATCAGCACCTGCTCAATCCTGTATATGGTTGCGGGGGGACAGAGCCTATCCTGGCAGACACAGGGCACGAGCCAGGCCTAAATCCAAGAGGGGTTGCCAGTCCATCGCACAAAGGGCTATCATTTATTAGAATTAATCAGCATGCCTCCCGGAAGCTGCTGATAGTAACATGGCATACATAGGCCCACATCCAATGGAAGCTATGTACTGCAGAAATATTTTCACAATGTTCATGATATAAATTTCACAGTCGAGTCTGAGTAAGGCAGGAGATAAGGCAAACAAAAATCCCTGGAGCTGCTAATACACAAGGACCCCCAGTGTATTAAGGGTCTTGGTTGAAGTGAGGCTAGGCTACTGCAGGGGAGACTCCTAGCGTGGGCATCCTGCAGTGGTGCTGCTCAGACTCTGCCTCACCCCGTTGGCTGCAAGCACGTCATCAGAGTCATCGTCCTGGTCCTGCCGGAGACTCTCGAAGGGGTTGCAGTGGGAGGGGAAGCTTCCCATCACCGAGGTGGTGGGGGTGGCACCGGGAGTGGCTGCCATCTTGCTGGGCGAGGACGTGGGCACCAGACCGACACTGCCTCCTCGGTCCTGAGCCAGGAACTTAAACTCCTGCACTCGCACAGCCACAAGCAACAGCGGCAGCTTCTTAAGTAATGTTTTGTTTTATCGTTTGCTTCATCAAAACAACTTCAGTTATTAGACATTTAATTGATCAATGGACGTCTTAATGTACATTGCGACAAAGGCCGGTTTGTATCGGGCGGTTTGTATAGAATGTCGGAAAGTCAATACAGTTGACATTCTTTGTGATTTGGTCATACGCTTTTTAAGGGTACTTTCCGTACACATCTGTGTTACTTTATGACGGGCACCTTAACGCAACGAATGTTTTCGGAATGGTGGGAGGCTGGGATACGGTGTTTGGTGATGAGGCAGTGGTGGGTAGGACGTGCTTACGTGCAGCTGGAAGATGCTGAAGTTGGAGCGTACAGGACACAGCTCCCACGCCTCGTTCTCCAAAAACATTCGCAGCTCTTCCATGCGAGCCCTACGAGCAGGCACACGGCCACATTTAATTACGGATACACAACATGATTACTAGAAACACAAAAAATTCCTAGTGTAGCCTTATGAACCTCAAGAAGATGTATTGTTGGCAAGCATTTACCTTGACTAGTATGGTATACAAGGTGGTGGTGTGGTGGGTACAACACTCAGCCTTTTCTTGTATCCCCAGTGCTGATGTTTAAACCATATCATCATTTAACATTACTCAAGCGTGACACAGCACGAGTTCAGATAGCGTGGATGTATATCGCTGGAAATGTAACATGAAGGCTCTCGTGACCAATGTTATCCATAGAATATCCCTTTTTATGGGTTAGGTCACGTAAAAAACAAGTGTCGTAAACCTGCCTCCACCCGACACACGTGAAAAACCTTACTAATTGGTTGTGTCGGGTGGAGGCGGGTTTACGCCACTTATTTTTTACGTGACCTAACCCATAAAAAGGGATATTCTATGGATGTATATCTGGAATCCAAAACCAGGTCACTGGGACGATAAGCACAGTAAGCTAACCACTTGACTACCACTGCAAACTTGCAAACACGTGTGCACACACAATACACATAAACATACAATCAACTGATAGCTTGGTAGCACAAGAGACGACCTGAATATCTAATGTCGATGGTGTGCTCAGTGCAGTGGGTCATGCCTGTGGTAGTTCTTGAAGTAGTTGAGGCTCTGTTTCCGGATAGACTCCTGGAGACCCTCTGACTTGCTGCTGCAAAACTCATCGCCGATATCCATCAACCTGAAACAAACAGAAACCACCAAACATTCAAAACCACTACATTTATATTTACAAGATGGAGATGGGCGACAAGCCGTCACATTTTATTCGACCCGGCATGAGTGCCGAGTCTGACGGGTGCCAGGAGTCTCACCGGTTAATGATGTCCAGCACAAATATGAAGTCGTCGTATTTAAAGTGCGCCAGGTCAGTTCCCAGGATATAGGTTTTGACCTTCTGCTGAACATCCTACACTCATCACAGAACAACCAGCACACAAGGGAGAACACGGGCCACTGAAAGGAAAAACACTGCAACCAGATGATTTACAATAACACAAAACAAGACGTTACACGCAACACTAATGCTTATTAAGACTAAACATTTCTCTCCATAGCTGTTCTTTCGGAATAGCAGTGTCAAGTGTTACTTTGCTCTCTTTTACAGACTATCTAATTTATAAGTCAGTGATTGAAAGAGATTAGTGATAGAGATCTCAATTATGGACTATTTTGGATACTGATGTCATATTTGTGAACGGGAATTGGATTTTCTATTGTTAAGAATAATAATACAACACTTTTAACATCTCTGAACCAAAGCAAAGCACACCATAGCTCAGCCTGGCCTGGGTAGTTGTTCTACATATGTCTGGGGACTTATTCTATAGATGCCGCACCTGCCAGATACGAGTAAGGCCATGCTCCAGCTTTTTCTGCACATAGCTGCGATCGAAGCCTGGTTCTTCTGCCTCTGAGGGTGACACCTCACCTGCAATCGCACACACGCATGCAACGCACACATAAATGCACAGCAAGCAACAATTGGAATCCAATGTTCTATTCCCCAAAAAAGCTTTTGGCTCAACAGTCCTCTTTGGAATGTAAGACCAACTGTTCCTTTAAGTATCTTTGTATGAGGGAGTAGCCCAGAGTACAGACACTTAGAATGAAAGAATGAACAAACTCTCTATAATTAGGTCACCAACCTATACTCACTGTATTGTCGCATTGATAACTTCAGGGCGAGAAAAGTGGCTTGTTGACAAATAAAGGAAAGAAGCTGAATATATGTTGAGTGCTATTTCCTTATATACAGAGTCTTTCTTCGGCCATTATGGTTTCCTCCTACATGTAAAAATTATCAATAAAAAAATAGCGAAACACTCAAATGGAGTATATGTTTTGTATGTTTATTCTCACGGATGATTTTCATGGACATCTACAGGATATGACTGTTATAATGTGGCTTGAGATTTTGCGTTGGTTTATATGAAACTAAACGTTTCTCCAATATATATGTGGGCCCATAAAACGGCTACAGAAATATCTTAACTCGACACATTTTACGTCCACAAATTAAAAGGAAAGAAAACCACAGCCTCAGCCATATCTGTCCTTGTTCCCTAAATATGTAACACATGGCTTCACGTCACCTTGTTTGAGATTATTGCAGTTTCCCAGCAACCGCAAGGACAGCCCCTTTAGCCCTGGTGCAGAGAGCTCACTGAAAACAGCTGTTCTGCATCCTCTTGGATGCAATTATTGCTGTTATTGTTTTCCCTCTGTAGTGCAGTGTACGAGATGCAGCGTGCGTGTGGGGCAGCGTTGGAGGCAGCCTGTGGGGCTATGGGAAAGCTGCTCTCTTTCGACACTTGGCCAGATAAACAGCACCAACAGCACGGGCCATGTGTGCCCTAGCAGATCCTGAATGTGACGCTTGGAGAAACAGAGGGAGCGAGCGAGAAGGCATAGACAGGGATGAAGAGTTGCAGCGGGCGTACACACGGTTACAGAATGAAAGTAGGACAACACAGGGGCAGAGAGAGGAAAGAGGGAGCGAAAGCTTAAGAATATATACAGACGGGATTTAGAGAATAAGCAAACCGTTAGAAATCATCCAGACACTTCATTAAAGTCAGTGTAATATGTTACAGGTGGTCAGAAACATTATAAACCTCTTAATACATTATACATCTCTTTTCGCCACTTTGCTCCATAGAAAACTGGTCTTTATCGTGGTATTAAATAAGGATATGAACGTAGCATGTGTTTTCTTTCTTTCTTTCATGAATAAGCACGCTATATCGACAATGTTTAATTATTGCTGGAGCCGCAACTGTTCAAAAAGAAAGGCGAAAAAAATACAATTTATAACGCGCGCAAATTCCACGCCTGGTCATGGACGAGACCCGTATTACGAAGGCCTCTCCTCGTTCACAAAAACAGTCCATTCTCATTACGACAAGGTCAACCTCAGAGAAAATTTAGCTTCGAGTTGGTACAGAGGCAGTTTACGACTAAACCCAGACAAGCCATAATAAATGCAATGGGATGGTTGGAAATTGGAGCAGGGACAGAAAAAAGAGGCTCGGAGATGCAAACACTTGCACCCCCTTGCGTTCAGACGAGCCAAGTGTTTAGAAATACACTGACCTGGTGAAGTGGAGGGGATTCTGTTGCTCATAACATATGAACGACAGTGACATATGCCCTTCCTATATAAACACTGGTAAACTTCCCCTCCGAGAAATAACAAAGGAGTAAACGATCGACGCGTAAAAAGCGGTAAACAAACACAAGGTAAAAAAAACGTAAGAATAACAGGTGGCCGTTATGTTTCCACGAAAAAACTAGTAATGGAGCAGCATTAACCTCTGTTGGTAGCTCTAAGGCAGTAAAGTAAATTCCACATTCCCATGGTGGCGATGGCAGTCCCTCCACAGGATGGCTACTGATAACCCTCCCAATAAGTAGTTTTATTTTATTGACCTCAAAGGTACGACGTTGGACTGAATCAACTCCCGACTTGTATTTGAAGTCATGACCTCTACATTGTGAGTCGCGTGCTCTAACCACAGCTCCACCCGGCCTGATTAAAAAAATGCAATCTGATAACATTATGGAGTCTCATTATTCTTGATACAGGCCTCTAGAGTATGAATTAACGCTTTATAATGCTTGCGGGAAAAACAAAACAGCCGTGAGAGCTTCTCATACTGACATTCGGAGTGTACCATTGTGCAATTAAAACCATGATGCAAGGGGTTGCTGTAAAGTATTTCATAACATTTAAAACCACATTGTTCATATAATTAAGATGCACACTTTAGACTAAGATACTATTTAAATAATTGTGCGGAGGGTGATGTTGATTGGGAAAGTTCAAGTGTGGTCTCTGAGCTTAACATTTTCCTCCTTTGACTTGTTTTAGCCTTTTCTTGAGAATTAGTTTCTAGTATGTTAAGATTGTGCAAGAATATGTGTAATGTGACATCCATAAGCAGTACACCCAAGAAATGTTCATCAGGACTGCAGGAGGCCATGTGGCAAAATGACTCCGCAGACAAACAAATAGAGGGGCATTTCCACTGTAAAAGCTGTTGCAGTTCTCTGTGCTTTATAATGTCTATTTCTGGTCCTGTTCATTCTACTGACAATACGTTTTTACAATCAGTGAATTTCGGCAGTGTATTGGAAGTGAATAAATGCCACTTTAACTTCCGCTTGATTGAACATTAACAGACATTGGGGCATGTTATCGGAATGGCTAAAAGTGGCACAAGGGGATATGAAACAACCTTAATTTTAGCGTCACATGTGCTGCAATTTGATAACAGAGAAATTAACCAATTAGTTCTGCTGTACGGCAAGGAGGTAGCAGGGCCAAGCCAAGTCAAGCCAGGGCCGGGCCGCGTCAACCCAAGCCAATCCAAGCCAAGAACTTCCATGTGGGTGCCGACGCTGGGGGGTCTGGGGAAATGGCGGCGCGTTCTGATGCAGCGGCTACTCTCGGACCAAACAGTGCGGTGTCTTCATGGTTTCATGTTCGGTTTTTTATTACGTTTTCATCAAGTAACAAGTATTAGCCGTCGGTTTCTGCGAGTCATTTGTAGAACGACAGTAAACAACGCCGGGGTCTGAGAGAAACGGTATTTCGATTCTCTGTATGTCCTGTACATATGGTAGAGTTGACAAATAAAGTTGAATTGAATTGAATTAACCTTCAAAGTGTTCACCAATTCTGCCTTCACCTGCTACGTAGACAGTGACAGGATTTCTTAGACTTGCAGGAAAAATAAAATCATGAAATGAGCAACTTAAGATTGGATGATAATAATAATTAACGGGCATCCAAAATTCCAGCCAACCATATTGTCAACAAAATTTAGGGGCAAGTATTATGCAAACACACTTTATAACAATAACATTTTAAATAACTCTAATAACAACTGCACTGATGATAAAAGATGAAATTCGATGCCACTACTGTTTAAATACAACGGTGAGTGAATACGTGCGCAGTCACACATCACTGAGCCCTGCACGAGTTCCCGTCAGATATTTGATACGCGCATTCAAGAGGGAACACGCCCAGGCCGGGAACACACTGTGGGAATTGTGTAATGGGGGTTGAGGGTTAGGGACTGGGCAAGGGGTGGAGAGGATGGGCGATAGCTTTAAGGGAGGCAACGGGAGGGAATGACTGGATGTCTGATGGGAATAAGGCCGAAGAATGTAAAGGTAATAAGCATTTTAAAATGAATACATCTTTCCGACATTCCATTAAAACAAAATCCAGATATAAAAAAAAATCATCATCCTCATGTATTTGGTCAAAGAGTTTTGGTTTTAATCTCCTAGGCGATTAAAGCACGCCTCAAGTTTCCAGTGAGAAAAATCTACGGTGAAAATTGTCTCTGGTGTCACAGGAAGCACACGCCCCGCCTGAAAGTTTAAGCACACGGCACAGAGCGAGTGTCCGAAAGAACGGACCATCACCATCACGGCCACACCTCGACGCACAATGATAATAAAAATGCAAAACTCCCCGAGAACTAGAAAAGGCAAATCACTCGGGTTCAAATCTCCACCTCCTCTTCAAATAAACACTCGACAAGCGAGGAGGCTAGGCTCTGTGAGCCGGGACCCTGAGGGGTCACACTTGCGCTGGCCTTTTGGGGATTTTCCCAGGCGCGGGCGTCTCTGGGAAATGGTGCTATCTCGTCATCGCTAAAACAAAAGCCCTGGCGCCGTTCTGGCACCCGGAGCGGCCCGCCGGCAGCGGACAGCGGCCAAGCAGGGGATGCAGCTCGCTCGCTTGCTTGGCTCGCACGCTCGCCCGCCTAGTGAGCAAGCAGTTAGTCCACGGGGAGCCGCTGCCAAGACAGCTTGGCTTCGTGCAGCCGCAGCGCTGCTTCGTTTAGCGACAAGGCTGCGTGTACAGGGGGTGAAAGAGGCACTGGCACTAGCCGACGAACACTAACTAGGTGGGCACACTCAATGGACCGAAAATATACTCTAATTAATAAAACCTTGGGGACTACTTTTCCAGTGGTGTAGAAACAAAGCTGCTAAGACCAAGAAAACTATCGTGAATTACACTCCCTAATAGCGGAAATAATGCAGGCTAATATTATGAGCAATGAACTGATTTGCTACCCTGTCCTGCTATAAAAAAAAGTAATTGCCTGCAATAATAGCTTTTGAAACCTATTTCTGTAACAACACTGTTAATAACCAGTCACAAAATATGGTGTCAGAATATGTTTATGTGTATGTTCAAGCTTCTACCTCGACAAGAATAACAGATCGTTGAAATGTGGTGCAGTGAGTAGCGTTACCACCTCCCCATGTGTCTGCATGGGTTTCCGTCGGGTACTCCGGTTTCCACCCACAATTAAAATACATGCTGCCTAGGTTGATTGTGCTGACTAAATTGCCTCTGGTGTGCCGAGATATAACTTGCTTACCCCTCCCCACTAAACAACTGTTAAAAAGAGCTACATAGCTCAACGATTCCTTCCAGCTTGAATAAAAACTGACTGACTGATAATATCAGTGCAAACTGGAAAACAAATATCTGATTTTACAGGACCAGGGACCTGTCTGATATGTGTTGACCTTTCAGGGAATACAAATGTTCAAGTGAAAATGGATTCAGATAATTAGGTTTCAAGGTTACAACAAATATCCTGTAAGACCTCTTGCATAACAGTTTCAAATTAATTAGTGGATTAAGATTTTCTCCATTCCCATTTCCATCTGTAATCCTTTCATAGAGATATTTCTGGCATTTTATAATTGGCAGCTGCATTTTAAGCAAGACTTACCTCTAGGAATTTTAAATGTGTTTTAAACTCACCAGCAATGAAAAATACTTCAACCATTAAATAATCAAACCCATAAAAGAACAATTATACACTTCGCTGGATGGTGTTATATTTTTATAGGTGTATTCATTTTTTCAGAATGTTACTCCACCTAACATCGTGAATCTAGCTATTAAATAATGCAAATGCACCATTTGTATAATGCAAACCTTGTAAATTCTCAGTCTTCACATAGGGCCTGGCTATGGCATTTTCTACAGCCTGAAAGTGTGCAAGAACATCGTCTCTTTTGTGCATTTGCTTACATTATCCGGTACACTCTTGACTGTTGAAGTTGACCTCAAAGGTCCCGGCTCAATAACTCTAAACACATAGTAAAAAAAGAAATAAAAAACTGGCGGGCATCCAATAGTATTTACTTATGCTGCTGAGCCCTGGATTGCCTAGGGTGCTTCTCTTTGAAGCCACAGATGCTCCATGGGACATCCTGCTGAGATGGGCCATCGGTGGCATGGTGCAGAATTGTGTTACAGTCAATGTGGGCACTGACTGTCCTCTAAACATGTCCTGGAAAGTGAAACTTCATGCCCAACCCTTTCACTCGCCGGCTCAGAAACGGCCTGAATAAATATTGGCTGTGCGGTACTACCATACCCTTCTGCATCAAGACCCAGCTTCCCCATGCAAACACAGCATGGGTCATCCTCCTGAGATTTACGGCACAAAAGCAGCACCGCGCCACCATCATTTTAGTGTCTTTCCCCAGAGAGCACTCTGACCTAGAGTATACTGGCGGCATATTAGTGTCTCATTATAACTAGTACTGTGTGTTAAATGCCAACCTGAAGGGGCAGTCGGGTGTATGTAGGAGACAGTACACAACGGAGGTTTCTGATTTCTTTGCGTGGAGGTTGGGTGTTACTGTCATGGACTGGTTGTTTTTTCCAGGCCTTCGAGCCTCCTCTTTGGGGGAAAAACTCATTAAAAACACGGTCCGTTATAATTTAATGGAGTTAAATTATGGGACAAATACCTGCTAACCATGCAATTTAATATCAGCATGTCACATTCAACCCACTCCTTATCCCACCTTATCACGATGGAAGAGTTTGCCTGTGCCAATGGACCCCAGAGCTACGTCACTTGGAGCCTAACACTGCTGCTCAGGTCTAGCAAGGTGAGCAGGTCTTGGGGGAGGCTTAAGACAAATAGCGATCTGAAGACCGTGACTAAAGGAGGTTGGCGTCAGGAAGGGCATCTGGCCGTAAAATTCTGCTCCAATACCCCCACCACTGGGGGGCAACCGGCCAATCTGGGTCAACCTGCATACCGGCCATATAAACTGATAACGTAGGATTTCATTTGTTACGGAGTCGAAAAGCTTAAACAGCAGGTGGTGCAGTCCCTAACATTAATTTCACCATCACCTCTCATATGCTCACATTGTTATTGTAATTACGTTGCTGTAGAACAGCCCACTTGCATCCATCTATTGTCATACTACTTTTCAAGAACAATATTCACACTAATCATATATTGTAACGAAATCCAAATGTCATATTGATAATGGGGTTTATTCTAAAGCTAGACAAAGGCCTCCCATATGGGGGGGGGAACATAGCGGTGACGTGGTTAGTACATTGCCCTATAAACCTGGTGATCTTAAATCGGATTCCCAGCCATAGCTAACAGCAACTTCAAAACACGAGCAACGAGGTAAGATGCAAAAGGGCAGAGGCAGTGTCCACAAAAATGAGGGACAACATATTCCAAAATGTCAACTTTCTGGCAGGGCCACTGGTGGAAGAAATAAGACATGCAGCGCCGCATGTGGTGGGCCAAAATGGTTACACATGCACGCTTCAAAGCCTCACCCTTCCTATGCTAAAGTTGGAAGTTTTTTTATTTATTCCAAACTCCAACTCCTAACCCCAGACAGAGAGCCAGTAAGGGTTGTGCAACCGTTAAGCGGACGGTCTCGTGAGAATGTTAATAAGCGGTGGTGGGCGAGGGTGGAGCGGTGAAGTGAAGGCGAGGTCTGAATAAACATCCTGGAGGACATCGTCTCTGAGCGCCCCAGAGATATACATAAGCCCGGCGTTGCACTGTGCCACAGCTGGGCCTCCGTGCAGTGTGGAGTCTAAGCACGTGCCCCTCTTGCCCTTTGGCTGCACTGGAACACACAACAACAATAACAAAGCCGGTCCAGCTCTGTAGACGTGCAGTCACATCGGACCGAACATAAAGCAGTCGCATCACTCACATTCACGATGCTCCCTCCTCCAGACACAACACCAGAAATAATTCACAGGATTCCATCCATCCACTTATGGACGAAGGCCTCAACATTCCCCTGGCAGTCTTGGGGGTTATTTTGGTCAAGGTGGGTCCCAAAGCCAGTTTAGATGTTACTCATCACTGATATTAGCCATGGCTAAGAATGGAATTCAAGTCAATGGGTCCACAGTGCAGTGTGTTTGTTAAGGACTGTGCCACCACTCCTTCACTGGGGTGCATGTAAGCTGAAAGTATGGGCATATGCATGTATGTGCTGCCCTTACAAATTAGGTTGGTCTAACTGTGATGAATACTTGGCTGTTTTGTTTACAGTGCAAAACACAATTTCACGTATCCTTAGTGCATTCACTAAAGCCATTGATTGAGTCCTGAGACACTTTTT
>JAZEWU010000005.1:3454812-3473651 GCA_036362915.1 Geotria australis
GGGGGGGGGGGGGTTTCTGTCGTTGTGCAGCGCTTTGTGACCCTCGGGTGAAATGCGCTATATAAAACGCTATTATTATTACTAATCCTGCCATCTGTAAAGCTCTGAATAACTGGTGTGCACCACATATATCTCTCTTCATGGTACAATGAACCAGTAAACGTAATCAGATGCCGCCAACATGGAAGGCCAAATGTTGCAAACGAAAGAGAAGGAACGCTTGACAAGCGCAAATTGGCAAAAGCCGTGGTGGAAAATGGATTGTTAACAAGGTACAGAGCACTATGGCAGCGCGTACGGACGCAGTGGCTGCTCTCGGTCACAACAGTACAGTGTTCCCACGTGCATCCTTGTCTACGTTTTCATATTCGTGTTCGTCTACGTCTTCAAGTTTAAATTTTGGTTATAATGAATCTTGTATATATTTCAATTATGGTCAGCAATTCGCATGTTTGTTGTGTCGCAGGAGTCCAGTAAAGAGCTTGCAAGCTCTGCTGTAATAATGAACATCTATCTATCTACACTCAGCACTAGCCACTTCGCACAGAACACTACAAAAAACTGCTGCTAACTACTCGTCCTGTAGATGGCATATTACTTGCACATCTTTTAATCTATATTTGCGCAATTTTAGTTCAATTTGCACTATATTTGTTATAATTATAGTTTTTGTTCTAGATATGTGCCGTGTTATGGTCCCCCGCGACCCCCAGCTTAGCTTAACTTGTAAATATCAACATTGTTAGTATTTAATTTAGTGTTTTTTTATCCTAGTAATTTTAAACCCTTGTTGTTGTGTTTCAGTCATTGTATATGCCAACACCGGGGTCTGAGAGAAACGGAATTTCGATCCTCTATATGTCCTGGACATATGGCAGAATTGACAATAAAGTTGAGATGATGAATGATGAAATGATAAGCCAGCACCAAAAAAAGCTAGGCAATCACCCATGACTAAACCAAGGTCTCATGTCTCACAAGCTGATGGTTTCAGCCCAGTCAC
Organism: Geotria australis; assembly: GCA_036362915.1. Classification (NCBI taxonomy): domain Eukaryota; kingdom Metazoa; phylum Chordata; class Hyperoartia; order Petromyzontiformes; family Geotriidae; genus Geotria; species Geotria australis. The sequence goes on from JAZEWU010000005.1 coordinate 3,455,816, forward strand.
CAATGAATGTACAACAAACCGATATTTAATTTGGTTTTATACTTACTATAGCGAACTAACAGGTTTGAGATTAGAAATATTGCTTTGCAAGTCATGCATGCAAGCAGTCTCACAGCAGAAAGTGGGGAAAAGTGCAACCCCTATTTGCAAAGGATGAAATTCAAAATTTGTAAAGATTTGTTTGGGAAAGGTCCTGTGAATAATCTCTTGTTGTGCTGTAAGAGTTCAATATAAATTATGTGTCTCATGGCATGATGTTTATACATAATTGGACTAAGTTTTCAGATACAAAAAAATAAGCTATAGGTTAATTAAATCAATTGTTTGGCCTTAGACCTACAAGGAAAGGAATTATTAATATTGTAAGTCAATCAGAGGATTAACATATCTTATTTACCAACTAATCCAGACCTAATGCATGTGTTGGCAAAAGTCCTATTTTGTCCGATTGGAGGTGAAAAGTCCGGGTTCTCCATTACAACGGGGAAAACCACCAAAGTGATATATATATATTGCGGCTGTTTCATCTAGATATGAATATGGCCAATGGCTTTAATTAGAGCTCACATTTCCTGACCTCGAACAGACTTGCACATATTAATATAATGTATACATGTATATGCAGACGCAGTCTATGGGGATACATTCAAAACGAAGCGTCTTCTGTGTAAGTTAAGAATCTCGTTCAAAAGCACTCGCCATATATCCGGAGCCTTCCAGATGGTAGATTTATTTTAAATGTACTTAGAGTTATAGTAACACATGTGTCCATTTGCATGTGTTTTTGTTGTTGTTAGTTTGTGTGTGTTTCTGTGCATGAGTGGTTGACCCATGTTTTATTTAAATCATGAGACACTGTTCCTCATTTTCTCAAGACAAAGTACTTAAACGTGCTGTTGTGCCCACTTATCCACAAGAAACAAGTGAAAGCGTCTAATTTCAGTAGGTGGCTCTGTGCTGGGAAGCAATCATTGCAAGAGCATATTTTATGGACGTGTTTGTAAATCCGAGCTTATGTGCACATAAATTGGTGCACATGTTCGAAATTTTGTGATGAAGCAATATTTTGCATTGTGCAAACATTTTCCAAAAATGAATTTTGAGATTATGAATGGATGGGAAAAGTGATACGGTCCTTCTCTGACCAAAGGCAAACTACGACCATTAAGCTCCCCCAAAATCTCAATACACATGAACTGCTACAACATATTAACACAACATTGATGTTCACAAAACCTTGCAAACATAAAATGGCAGAGGCTTCCACTGTAAGCCATCTAACCATAACCTTATATGATTATCTGAAACGAACCTGGAATCAATTAGTATAGTTTAAGAGACATTCATATATACAATACACTCCATGTGTAATTTATGTTTTGTGCACACAGCTTCCTAACCTGTCTTCATGGTGGAACGATCACATAAACCACAGTGCCTCGCCAGACTGTAATTTACTGCAATCCGGTTAAGCGCTCCAGTTTCGGAAACACTGCGCAGTTGAACTTGCGGACGTTCCGCGATTGTTATGGCAAGAGCCTCATTCAGCCCTCACATTATTTATATAATGCTGAGTGCATACAAATCTCCACCTGTATCTCTGTGTTACAACGCAGGAAGCTGGACGTTAGCTTTCTTTTGTCTTGCACGCGGGGCCTTCTCGGGGAAACGTATTGTTTCGTAAAGCGCTATCCTTCATCGTCTTGTGATATATTTTCACGTGAAATAATTAGTTCTTTATTTTTAAAATTAGAACATGTTTTGCGTGCAGCCCGAGTTAAAAACGTGTTTTGAAACCTGTGAGCAACACTTTCTGAAATGGCCCGTGTAGCTTTACACAAGGAATGCCTTCAAAAATCAGAATGCCTGTATCAATACTATAATGACACAAAGTGGCCAACATCTGTAACAAGTTATATTGCTTTTCATATGCCATTTACTGTAGTGACGTCATTTTCCCACTATAATTGCCAACCAAATCTGTAACAGCATGTGACTGTGCCATCACTACGACAACGCTGTATATTAGACATTACACGTCTGTTGTGCATCTGAGTGAAACTCTTTGAATGAAACATTATGTTGAATTACGTGACAATATATTATGAAGACAAAGATTCCCCATAAGCCTCCCCTGCCAAATACTGTTAAGCCGAAGTTAAACTGTGCAACTTTCCTATACACATTTTTGTTACGTAGAGAAAAGGCATGGCAGATGACCTGGTTCTGGGCCAAAACTTTGTATGGCTAGTGTTGATGAAAGACACAAGCTTCTTCGAGCATACTTTGAAACCAAATGAGGACACGAAGAGAATTTGTAAGAATATTGCCAAACCCTGCATGTTCTCAGCAAAAACATTTTATATGTATGTCCAAGGAAGATTTTGCTGTGTGTGTGAAGTTGCTGTTTGTGTGCATGTGTATGTGCGTTTAAGTGGGAACCAGTGGCCCAGAGGATAGCTCAGTATGATCCCCTTAAGTTAATTCCGGGTCATGGACAACACGCGAGGCAAGAGATTTCTGAGCCTTCTGGCTTTCACTTAAGCGAACTCGGCTTTAATTGAGTACCAGGTATAGTGTGTAACTATCAGCATTGGGGAGACAAAGGTGGCCAGGCATGGTGCTAGCCACAGCACCCTGTGTGTACCATGCCGCTTTCGCAAACAGTAATTGCCTCTCCATTCGATTTGGTGAAAAGAAGAGATCTGCATATTAGGTTGTGCGTGTATGTCTGTGTGTGTGTGCTGGCCATCAGGGAGTGGTAGTGTAGCAGTTAGTGTGCTGCGCAACAAACCCTGCGACCCGAGTTTGATTAGCACTCACAGCAACCAACAGCAGTGACGATTTTGTGTACCGGTCCTCAGCCTTCCCTAGGTCACCTCAAATGAGTACCTGGTGGAGTGTGTGAACATCGCCACTAGGCAGCCGGGCGTCGTGCTAGTCAACCACCCCCTCATGTGCCGTGCCGGCCTTTATTGGTGCTCGCTAACAGCACTTGACCCTACAGTCTCTTAAGGCTATATGGAGGATCTTTGCGCTGCCCATTAACAGCACTTGTCTCTCGCGGATAATCTCTCTTTGCTACTATATGGCCGTGCCGTTCCGGGGACATACCAAGCCAGTCCGGAGCAGCTCAGGAGGCACCAGGTTGTTTTTCTACTAAAGATCAAGTGCTGTCACATGTTCATTGCGTGTCAAACATACTGACGCAAATTATCAACCCTGCTCCTGGCTTTGCTTGGCCCAGAGCCAGATTCAAATGTCTTCAGAGCATTTCAAGTGTTTGGTTCTGGCTCAGGCTTGGCAAATCGCCATTGGTGGAACCACACTCACCAAGAAGGACCCACACGGGAAAAGGCTAAACGTGTGACCTTAATCTTTGTACGCTCCGTATCGGACAGGCGAGACATGTGTGGGTGCGAGGAGATTCTGACCGTCATGCTCGCGGTGCCACTCCATGGTCTGGTAGTAGCTGTGCATCACCTCCCAGAGTGCCTTGCACAGGTCCGTCATGCAGGGGATGTAGCTGTCCACGGTCACGTGCTGCAAAGAACACAGGTTGTGCCGGTCACCGTGCTTGTGATACATCGCATTACAGTAAAATCTCGATTAACCGGACTAATGTTAAATCCGGATTTTTATATGACGATCGTATATATCCAGAGTAATGACCACATCTTATAACCTATATATTACGAACACCATTAAAGAGCTGATGTAAAATTATACAAAGTTTTATCCTTTCTGGAAATAATACAAATGTTAAGATCTTAAACATAGCAATACATGCGTTAATAAAAACACTAAAACAAAAAATCTAATGCCCATTATTTCCAAATCCGACTGCTGTCTCAAGAGTAGTGAGCAGCGTCGGTTGCTTTCAAAGTCTGTTGAATAGAGGTCCATTAAATCGATGTTTTACAGTATGTTCAAGCCATCAATTTAAGTCGTAATAATACTATTGCGAAATTATTTCATCACGTAATATACAGGGGTGCATTACTCTCATGTAAAACTGGTTATTCTTGCCGAGGCCCCATCCTGAATTTGCAACATTGTTTTTCTCATTGTTGCAAGACAGCAGGGGATGGGTGTACTTGGAGACTTACATAAGGGTGATTACTAAGGAGCCACAGCGCTCTCACACACTGCCCTACTTAGGGACGTGTCAGAGATGAATGATTGAGTTTCCTGGCTCTCGCTGTGCTCAGCCTGGCAAAACACTACCAACACGTGTCAGTCTTGCATCTTCGGGCTTCAAACTTGGCTAAGGCACAAAGAGAAGTGAATATTCCCAAGCCCAGTGTGGGGGCTTACAATCTAGCTGGGTGGCAACTATGGTTACAGTACTTGACTCAGTATAGGAAGGTTGTGATTTACAAGCACGGTCATGACTCGGTCCAGCCCATTATCACTTCAGGGTTCTAAATAATAGGTGTACTCTGAGGAAGGTCACCGGTATTCATCATAGAGTAAGACTGGCCACCATCAGAGGAATGGGGAATTCCCGTCCTCACTCTGGGCTGCCAGCGGAGATGAGCATTGCCCCATTGTTGACGTCAGTGGGGAGTCGCTTTGGGTTGATTTTGACATTGAGCCGATGGGCAGTCCTGTTTCATTGTCATCTCCTCTTAAGTGTGCCACGAGCTCTCCCTGCACTTCTATACGCCACGGATTAAACGCCTTGTATTGAATTTGGGGCGACCTTAAACCCATGACTGAACCCAGGGATGTTGAAGGCCGTGGTTCAAAGATAAAGTGACATCTATAACAATTTGTATTTCATGATTGCAGATCACAAAGGTGGTATAACTACACACAGCATGCAGGAGGAAGCCACTGCTAACTACCCTATTCAAACACACGAATTCGATCACACATGCCCATATTAACGGTGTAAGACGCTTGGGTCGCTGGCCACTAATCCCATCACAAGAGGCATCCTTAAAGAGCTAAACAAACGAAAGTTGTGGCACGGTGGATCTTTACTCTTTCAAAGGCACTGTTAAAGGTATTGGATGTGATGGGCCCTATTATAACTTTTAACAGTTGGGCAGTGATAACAACAGGAATGTGGTTCCTTCATATAGTTAGTATAGTTCACACCTTGTGTTAAGCAACTATAATACATTTGTTAAAATATAATACATCCTAACAAGCTACACGGGACTTTCATTAAAGTTATTCCAACGTGACAATGAGAAGACAAATCATTTCTCAATACAGTATAGTTGTATTAATGCTATAGTCACATCAACTGGACATTTGTTTTATCTGCATTGAAACGCCCCAATAAAAGTAATATACAATATTTACAAACGATACCATTTGCTAAACTGCTTTATTTACCTTACTCTTACAAGTAACACGAGATCATAAAATCTTAAGCAAACAATGAATTAATTAACTAATTCACGAATAAACAAATAGGCCCCGACTAAATGGGCCACTCAAGCCGGAGAGCTATAAATCAGCTGAGCCGCGGTCTGCATTGGACGCCATCCCATCTTCGCTATCAGAACCCCCGCACCACTGCCCGAGCCAGGAAGGAAGCAGACATAATGCTGTCCTGCCCAGCCGCCCCCCTCCATCCGTCCATTGTCCGCACTTCTAAACAGCGGAGAACAAGTCACCCGCTCGCTATCACGCTCACCATCGAGAGCACACACGGGTTATTTTTTGCAGGCAGCTTGTGGAAGTGGAGTCACTTGCGAGCGAGTGGTCGCATGCCTTTGCATGTCTCATGCCCGAGAGAAAACCACAGACAAGGATGCGGGGCCAATTCCACAACCACGAAGCCACCAATCACTTTCACAATTCACTCCCACATTCAGACTTCAAAATACACTAACGTCAGTGAAGACTTACTCGTACGCTAACAAAGGGTGGGATTATTCCATGTAATGGCAGCTTTAATTAATTAGATTATGGTTCTATTTTTTAACCGTGCACACACGCATCTGTGCAAGTGAACGCTTTATACCCGTGTATACCCACTTCCTCACATAGCACCACCTGCAAAGCCTATTGCTGCTGCTCTAGCTGAATAGGCGCTAATAGTGTAAATGTTTTAAAGGATGCCTGAAGCTGTGGCCATCGACTTACGTGGATTAAACAGCTTTGACACCCTGTTTGGGAAGGTTACGTGAGTTATTCTATTATGCTGCCATTCGATACAATCAAATATTTTTTCAAGTACATTAAAGGGCCAGGCGGTTATTTAGACCCATTCCATCCGAATGAAGTTAAATGAATGTGAAAATATAAATTTAGTATATCAATAAGCTACAATGGGAGGTCATTCAAATTTAGTACTCAATGACTTTGATCATAGTTTCTGTGCATGTGATTTGTCCATGTTTAGTGCTGAATAACAGCCTTACAACTTAGATGCATTGTGTAGCAGATGCTAAGTGGCAAACATATTACCATATTTTCTTTGGTTTTCTCCAACATGCTACAGAGGGGATTCCTTAAAGGCTTGGAAGCATATCGCGATAGGGGGCATTGGGAAACTGTATTCAGTAACTCAATGCGCTATCCCGTAAATTAAGTATTTTTCCAGTAAGTATCGGCAAAACACTCAGTTGTTTTGAGAAGGGTAGTTGGGGAAAAAAACTGTTTTATTTTGTGTTAGTTTTTTACAAAGGTCACTACTGCGCTCACGCATTTGCAGTGCTCCCATGTAGTTACTGCCATCTGTTGGACATATCACTAATGAGGCCACTTTTACAATTGGGAAATTTAATTTCAATGATTTAATTTAGTGACAGGCAACTGTAATAAAATACATCAGTTCCAATAAAAAGGTGAGTTACTGCACAACACTTTCAACAATGTTTCATAAGGTAGACGTCAGTAGTTTTTCAAAAAACGTTAGGCCTCACAATGCTCAAAATTCATCTGACTAGTAAGAGGCTGGCTGTTGCCAAGTGAGTTTTACAATTTGCACTTGAGGCTCGGGGCCACCAATGGAGTACCACCCATGGGTATCAGAGTAGCGCAGTGGTGCCATCTGCACCTCACCGAAAGAAGGTCCTGCCCGAGGCAGTTCGATTCCCGCCCTGGCCACTCATTGGCTCACTCATTAATTAATTGGCTGATAACAGGATATAGAAGACAATGTGTCTGGCAGGTTGGCGCTGGATGACCGCATGGCTATCTCCCCCCCTCCCCCCCAATTATCTGCGGTTTCCTGCAACGCCTTGAAACTTCTTGGTAATAGTCGCACTATAAATGTCATACATTATTATTGTTATTACACATATAAGCAGGGAGATGAGTTTTCTCTGCTTAACTTTAACGTAATGAATTACTTTTGCAAACGATGCTTAGGCGGTTTCCGTAAATGTGCCAATCATTGACTCTAGATACATTTTATTCTAAGCAACATATCAACATTTCACTTTACTTTCAGAGTACCGTGTTCAAATAGCACACTACATGGATGTTAAAATTCAGCCACGAAGAGCAACGATCCTGCTCATCTACACCGTGTGGGCTTTGGCAGGCTCCGTTCTCATCCACCCATGACTCATAACACAAATGACTCCAACGCTAGAGTTCAAAGTGCTTTAACATTAATATTAAAGCGAGAAATAGTAGGGCAGGAGCAATCATTAATTCATTAAGGGGCTAACAACAAACAGATGATTGCCTGTTTTCGCATGAGTATTACATTTCAAACAGAGCTGCATTTTAATGTATAATCAATTACACCTCTGAATGTTTTTCAAAAGATTCAATGAAAGGGAAAAGACAGCAAAAAACTCAATTTTTTTAAAAAGGTCTCATGTGCATTAAATACGTAACACACTCAGTGGTAGCATACGGGAACAATTTAAGATAATTAAAAAAGAATACACGTCAATAGAAGGCTGCCATTCATTACATCCATTGTTCTAAAGCTTCAAGTTCATTGCATAAAATGAATCCATATGTACCTAACAGCACCTATACATTTACATACACATGTTTTTAATATATATACACGCACACAAACCATGGACAAAGGGCCCTTTTTCGCATTGGAAGCCTATTGGGGCATGTGCTGTTAAAGCATGACCGAATAAGTCTGACAAAACACACGTTAGCTTAGCATGGTCAGCCTTTACATCTACGGCTCTTATGTCAGTCACAACCATACCTACAAGGCTCCGTTGACCAGTCTTGGCTGTAAAACACACTGGGGTCCGTATATGGCAAACCATCCATCTCTCTCTCTGTAGGAGGGCTCGCATGAACACATACCGAGCACAGGTCCTTATACTGCAGCTTGTGGAAGCGAGTGTCGGCGCCGGACGCACAAAGCTCCACGTAGCCCAGCACCACCTGGAAAGCCGTGTTGTGGATGGCCTGCGTGAAGTGCATGTGCATCTGGTCCATGGCAGTCTGTACACACGTTCAAAACAACACGCGCAAACGTAGTGTTTAGACGCTGCTGCTCGTACAGTAAAACTGGAGCGCATGCATATTTGGATTCGATTTGTCTCGGACACATTTGTGAGAGCATTTGAAGCAGTAGACGGGATGTGAGTTGTGTTAGACCTCGTTAGATATTGGTGGCTAAGCAGAGTTGAGGTAACAAGAGTAATGGATGGTACGTAGAATTTGTTTTATTCTCTCTTCAACCGTAGCCACAGGTTTCTTTTCAGGCAAGGATTTGGCCTAAGATGCCAGACCACAATCACCTACTTTAGCAAACAAAGCCCAAAAAATTCAGGATTTTCACTTTAAAAGCAAACGGTATAAAAAGCATTGGCAAATATTCACAGACATTACCATGCTAGGGCTGAAATCCATCTGCAAATTCTATTTAATATGGAAAGCAAACTGTGCATTTATCAATACTAATTATGACTGAGCAAGCCATTTCGAGTACTAGAGTGGCGGCTCTCCCCTCCTCATGTTACATTACATTATTGTGGTCGAGGGGTTTACATGTCACCTGGCATCTAGCACTCCTGCTCGGGTCTCTCTTGGTGAACACGTCTACGGGGATGTTCCAGACAAATACTGATCCGAAGACCATCCGACTAAAGGAAGTTTGCGTCGGCAAGGGCATGTGGCTATACAATTCTGCTCCAATGATAGATAGATGGTTATTATTCCAGCAGAAAAGAGCCAAGTGAGCTTGCAAGCTCTGAATGCGGGATTCCTGTGATACACCAAACGTTCGAACTAACCAACCCAAACAATACCCCCACCAATGGGAAGCAACTAGCTAACCCGGGTCAACCTGGCTAGAGGCTATTTAAACCGGCAACAACAACAACAGAGTGGTGGCTCTGACGAGCCTGCGCATGTCGGGCTAACCTGTGTCTTGTCCAGCAGTCGATACGCCGTCTGCACCTTGGTGTAGTGTATGACATCGAACAGCTTGCACGTCTTGGCCAATGCCACATCCAGCTGCTCCTGTACACAGGCAACATAATCACATGGATTCAGTCGCCGCCTGCATTCGGGTTCAGCGACCAGTGCAACTAACCCAGCTCTAGGAGCTTACAGAGAAATTACAATTAAGCTGTGCGGCTGAGTGGCTGTGTCATAGCTTGTCTGCGGGGTGCTGTCTGGTCTCACTGTACGGTTGTTTGGTTGTGTGTCTCAAATTTTCTGACTCCACAGTTGTTTTGCTGTGTGGCTGTGTTCCCTCACCATCTGCTTATTTCACGGAGTGGTCATCCTTTTGCCGTCTGCTTGTTTGGCTAAGCGGTCGTGTGTCGCGGCGCATTCTTGTTTTGGAATTGTGGTTGTTACTGTCTCGCCGTCTGACAATTTGTCTGAGAATATGTCATTGTCTCACTCTGAGCTTCTCTGGCTGCTGCACAGCTACCTCATTATTTTCTTTTCAAGTGCATTTTCTACAGGAAGGGATGACGGCCCTGGAGGTTTCTCACTGATGAATGTGCCGCTCACCTCCAAAAATGATGAGATACAGCAAATGGTGTGATCAATACCCTCGAAGGGTTGCTGTGAACAGCCACAATTTTCACCTGAACCATTTTTAACCTTCTTGGGTTGAGTCCAAAAGCAGCCGCGGCTTTTCAGCCATGCAATAATGGGGCCATGCGGTCTGGGATTGAGTCGGGGAGACATTAACTTGTGTGTGGTGAGCTGCCTGCACAGTGCCACAGCTGCACAGCAGAGTGTAACTCCATTACCTCAATTTGCTCCAAGGTGTCCTGAAGCTTTGAATTGAGTTCACTGAAATAGAATTTAAATTAAAAAGAAATCACCATCAATAACCATTAACTCACCAAGAGCAATTTGCAAGATAATTAAGGCATACTGACGAGACAGGCGGTTGCAAAGCCAGTTGTAAATAAAGCATCGGGTTACTCTCGCAATAAAAAATCTCACTGGCATCGATAATGTACACAAGTAATATTGATGCCATTTGAGATTGCTGCTAATATGTATTTGCAGCATCAATAGACAACCACTATGACTACTGTTCAAACGCTACTACCCATAGTAATCACCGTTAACACAGTAAATGTTGTGTTAAGTCACATACAAATATCACGGCACAGATTTATTACAATACAAAATCACACAAATACCAAAAACTGCTGGTCCTTAAATGAAAATTCTACATTATGCTTCATTAAAATGTAACTTCTTTATAACACCTAACTGGATATTCCAGTACACAGACTACCCACAAATTAAATGTAGTTACATGCATAATTAAAGGACATCTTCGACACAAGTCACTCATTGTTTATCATCCATGCACAGGGGGTTCAAAAAAAGATACAGATTGTACAGTGATCACAGGAACGAGTGTCAGGAAGCATATGTGACTGATTAAACCATTGGTTATGATGTTGCACATGTTTGCTTACTAGCCACAAATAATCGATTGCAATCCTGACTTGAATGCTTCTCTTGGCTGCTTGCACACTGATGGTTAGCAATCTCACAACGGTGGGGATACTGCACCCCCTGCTGGGCATATGGGGAACTAATATAAAAAACGACAAATACGTCTTCATGTGGGACTCAAAAGACAACCGTATCAATTCAGAGGCGCAAATGAGCACTTTATCGTTATTAATATTGTCAATTGTTGTTCATAAAAACAATCTAACTGCAGATCTTACACCTAACCCCTTACAAACTGGTTTGAGGCTTTGCCAAAACCTCTGGGATTTTGAGTTATAAATTACCACTTCTAATTATTATAGCCTTGATATCAACAGCAATGAACTGCACAGCTCATTAAGGGTTCAGAGCAGCCACAGCTTGGATACAAGGTCAGGTAAATCTACGAGACTTGACCCAGTGTATATGCAGTCTCGGAATGGACATTTTACATTACAATGTTGCATACAGTTAAGACAACCATTTCTCAGTCACCTTAACGCATAGATTTTTGTATCTAATATATTGATAACTATTTGTTTTGGGGTAGGCCACGTGGCAGTTTAATGGTAGATTAATGCCATTTCTCAGGTTTAATTATATAATTGATAAGAATAATAATTCACTGGACTTACTTTTGTCTTAAATTAAAATTATTATTTACACTGGGCTTCGAGAACAATATAAACATTAAAAAGATATGCAAAATCAGTCAAAACAAGTGGGCTTCACATAGGACTGCATGGGAGGGTTTTTTTTATGTTACCAACACATTTCCAAAAAAATAACAACGAATTTCTTCAACGAAAATAAGTCTACTGCAAACTACACTTGTAGAGGATATGTCCATCACTTAAAAAAACTCAGTGAGTTTAATATAGATAGAGGTCATCTAGTCTTGAGTGAAGTGTTAGCAAATTAGATATGGCTGCCAAACATGAAAGAGCTGGTCGCAAAATAAGACTTTTTAAAAATGATTATTATTTTTTTCTGCAGTGTGGACACTGGAAATGCAAGGTCATTGAGCAAACTTGGAAACGAAAGCATTCCTGAGACATTATTGCTTTTAGTTTAATGGCTCTCAAAGTGAGTCGGTCACTGCCTCCTAATTTTCACAATGACTCCTACGCAGATGAGATTGAACTCAAGAACGACGGGGGCTTAATAAGGCATTGCAAAGTCCACCTAAACCACTCCATTCACACGTGGAATTAAATTTAGAAATCAATTTTCCTTCAAGAAATGTTTGCAACAAAATGCCGGAAGATAATTGGTAATAAAATATGCAACTGCATAACATCAATCACAACAAACCCCCCCCCCACCCCCCCAACAAAAGCTGTTTGGCCAAAAATCCACCTCCACTATTTAACATTGATAAAGCACCAACTGGTGTCTGGTTAATTAATTATACAAACATCTCCATTGTCGTAAGACACCACTAACCTGATGCAAGAGTAGTGGCTGAATGAACTGACAGCATTTTGGCACTCGAGACAGAGCTGAATGGCAGCAGGAAAATCTTCTTCCTGTACAACACAGCAGGAATAATACTCAAGCATGGAACTTCTTAGCTTACAGCTGCCACAGGAGATAGCTGGCACTCGCCCAAATTCCACCGAGTCTTCAGCTTCCTGCAAATAGTTAAACTTGAAGGGTGGAGAAAGGGGACATTTATGAATGCATAGCCTCAGCTTCTCCACATCATCAGCCATTTTCAATCTACTGTTGGATGAAGGCGTCTTCATGCTGTCATCATCCCACATAATCCCACGATACCAAATTCTAACTCATCCATACCAAGCATACTTTCACTTGGCTGTGTATTTATATAAGAGGTAAAATACCAATTAAATCACTGCCACAGAACGATACTAAACTGGGATTGCCTGGCACATGAAGACACAACTAATGGGCAAGCACTGCTTTGCATGCTGTTCAATTATGCCATTTAAGATTGACATTTTGTTACATTTTTATAATGTGTAGGTTGTCCTCAGAAATATCACGTTTTCTATAGAACATGGTATATCTGCCCACATTATATAAAGGACACGGTGTAGCAAGATTAGCCACCGTTCTCCACTGAGTGGTGGTGACATCACTACAGTGCCTTTATAAGGGAAGGTGTACTTTGAGACCATTAGAAGGGGTGAACAAAGTAATTTAAACACACCGAGGCATAATGAGTTAACAGATAAGGGTGACAGGCAGACCCATGCCCTACACTCCCATCGTTAGCTTGTCGTATTTTTCTGAACACACAAACATGAGTGTGAACTCACATGTATACGTGATACATGCATGAATATACACATTTTACAAATACAGTGACTTAACCAGCCTTGGTGATAAGAGCACTCACCTCCAGCATCTCACTCAGCCGAACATCTGTCCTTTGCTGCAACACAACAAAGCATGCACAATCTTTCAGTAAATATGCATCACAACCGGGTGTAATTAGACCACAATATACCCTCGCATATGAACATAGCTAGTTTTAAATGCCATCCCTGTTGTTGCTGTGTTCCAGTACATGTATATGCCAACACCGGGGTCTGAGAGAAACGGCATTTAGATCCTCTACATGTCCTGTACATATGGCAGAATTGACAATAAAGTTGAATTGCATAGACTGCACACACCAGCGTTTTGATGGTACGCAAGGACTTCAGCAGACCGATGAGGAGCTGCCGCTTCCGCTGGTTGGCGAGCAGGCCAAGGCTGGCGGCCGTGAAGCCTTGCTGGGCAACCCCCAGCTGCCTGCACACACGTGCACATGTGGGCAATGCTTGTGATGGTTCTCCTAAGCCAGTGCCACCATCATTAGCCAGGTACCTGCGAAAATGTGTCCTCATGCCGGCAGTTAACGGCGCAAGTTCACCAAATCACATTTATGAGCACGTAAAACACAAACACGTAACCACAAAATCCTAAATGTTCTTGGTTTGGTATGTCCAAACACGGACAAATGATTTCTGACCTAATGAGTCGCACAATTGTATTGGTCGGTGTGTTGTGATCGCGCGAAAAAGAGATCCGTGACACCGACATCAATGTAGTTTTGTAGTGGGGTGACCATAAAAGTATTCATTGCACATTTTTCGAAAGGATGAAAATCATGAGGCATTAAAGAGAAGCAAATTATCCTGACGGGCAGGTAAAACGTACGCAGAATATGTATACAATTACAATCCAAAACAAAGAATATATACAGGCAAGACGATAGAGTCCATGCGTGTCCATTAAAATTAATGAAAGAAAAGGAAGACTGGTCCCTTCTTGAGTAAAAACGATCAAAAACGGTTGTTGCCAGCAAGTGGGCGCTATATAAAGAGAGTGACTTGTTATCAGAGGGCGAAATGTAGCAAAACGCCTAGCAAGGCATACCGTTAGACAGAACAAGCATCTTACTGTGTGAAAACATTCTTAGATGTGCATCATTAATGTATTTGGCCCACAACAGCAACGCGAAACACAAGTTTTGACCTGTAGAGTGGCATAATTGTGGTAGAGATATGCTCCGGTCAAACGCTGGCCAAGCATTTTGCTAACAATATATATTGCTGAATATATGTCCCTGTTTATAGATAATAGCAGTTTAAAATGTTCCTCAAAAAAGCAAGAATCTCTTCTGTATAACATTAATATACTATACAGTAATGTAAATAACATTGTGGCACCTCGTTACTGTGGATACATTGTGCTATATACTAATTTTAGGCTGAGTAAATCTAGAGGGGGTCTAGATTATTTGGCACTGGTACTGTGCTTTAACTTGAGCTCTACTGGGAGTACTATCTAACCCACAAAAAACAACAAACCACTAAGTGGCGGTGATGTCACCACGGTGCTTGTGCCAGGCCAGATGCCTCTTGATACCACCCACAACACCCACACAAAAATTGCATGCAATGATACGTACATAAATTCGATGACTTTAACACACACACACGGAGATACGCGAGTGCACACACGCAACGTTTATGTACAGAAACAAAACTCAAGCCAAAATTTGAATGTACTCATGCCGACCTAGGGGAGGCCTAGTACCAGTTCAGATAATCGTCATTGGAGTTGGCCGTAAGTGGGAATCAAACTCGGGTTGCTGCGTTCATAGCGCAGTGCGCTTACCGTCACGATCCTGCCCCCCACACAACCACACTGACACACACAGGTCTGTATTTAATCTAATAAACTGCTGGAGCAGTGCTGTTAGCAAAACGCCGTTGAAGGTCGGTTAACCGTACAATGGTGTGCGCAAAGCAATGCGTAGCTCCACAGTATAGTACTGCTGTTTCATCATGATTTATTGAGTCTCCTGTTCCTAGATTCTATGAAATGTCGTGATTAAGGCTTACATTTTTTTTATTGTCTCATTGATACTATGGATCTATTTGTTTTTATTTCTGTAAAATAGGTCTCATTTGTGTTGTCTGTCATGTTCTATTTGTTGTGAATCGTTTGTTGTGTCTTTTTAACTCAAACCAATAATTTAAAGGACACATTTAAATCTATTATAAATCCATTGAAAATTAATTATTATATACACAATGTAATGGACACATCATGTACATAGCTATAATTGACTGTTCTGTGCCTGATGATTACACACCGCACTGGTTACATATGTACGAAACATGAACACAATGGAATGGCGTATACATATATGCAAGCTCTAGAACAGCCCAGGATTTTATCTTGGGTGTCCAGGCGTTTTGGTCTTTTACAGAGAACTAGACACTTTATCAGATGAAGAGGGAGCCTTTGGAAACCCTTTGGAGCAGGATAACGTTGACGTTCAGTATTGACCCGGGGCCATTTTATTTTAAATATCTCTTAAAGACTGGTAACACCAGTGTGTGTCTAATATTTACTCCAAATGCAAATGTAAATAAGGGAGTTACATTCCATTTACTGCTTTACACACTGAGTTTTTTTTACTTGAAACTCGAATTCTGTTTACACCAGCTCATGGGGAATGTCGGGTGACCTTCACGCGTTTTCTAACCAGAACAGCTGCGGCTATAGCCACATTAAATTTATTCCTTACCACAATTTCTCTAACAAAATATTAAAGTGTCTGCGTAGACTTTCCAATGAGGGATTGGCCTTCATATCACAAGGCATTGGCAATATTTTTTAGACATGATGCACATTGCATTGAAGCCATATGCATCATGCATGCATTGGTTAAAATGTCTTGCATAGGGACTTAAAGTATGGCAGAGAATACAGTAATGAAATAATGCATCTCACCGAGCTCTCAGCCGGTTATACAGTACATAAAATAAAAAGTGAAACACAATGAATATGTTAATTACAAATGTCAATTTCCACTATCTGAATTGGGTGGGATGGTGGCAGAGTGGTAACATCTATGCCTTGCAGAAAGTATGTACTGCATGGGGCAGTTCGATTCCCGCTTCGGGGACCTGTGTGGAGTTTGCGTGTTCTCCCCCTGTTCTGTGTGGGTTGCCTCCGGGTTATGTATTGGGTAAAATGTCTTGTATAGGTGCAGTAGCCTAGGTTTCGTAGTCTGGACCTGTCTGCATTTCTTATTTATACAGATCTGAATCTGTCACATATATAATGTCCTTTATTAAAGGTATTCGTTTGAAGCGAGAACGATTCAGAGGCACGTAGAAGCCGCAGAGAGGCGGGGAGGGGGAAGGCAGCCATGTGGCTAGCTGGGGGCAATACTTTTCCAGATTTTGCGTCCTATATTGTTCTCTGCCAATTAATTAACGCGTTTTTTGTTTGTTGTGGCAGTTAAACGGAGAACCCGGAGGAAACCCATGCAGAACAGGTGGAGAACACACAAACTCCGCACAGAAAGGCAGCAAGGCAGGGGTGGAACCGCTTTAGGCAGGACTTTGTGTGAGGCGCAGATCTTACCACTGTTCGATGTATGAGAATTGTGCTCAATAGGTGTTCTTTCAGATGTTACCACTGTGCCACCCTGCCGCCCAGGATAACTCACCGCCGCCCATCGCAGCAGATGGCCTTGGCTTCGTGCAAGCTGGTCTGCAGCACGGTCACCCTGCTGAGTTCCTGGCACATGAGCACACAGTGCAAGTTATTGCCGCACGGAAAAGAAGGGCAGACTATTTCCCATAGTTTAATTTAAAACCATTATCTACCGGTTTCAATGTGGCAGAATAACATTTATAAACACGTGTAAAACTAAGGTTAACAGCCACAGCAGGGTGCAGTTAGTGTGACTGACACATAGCAGCATTGTATTAGTGCGGCTGATCACGTGGCAGATGAACTGGGAGACAATATGACAAGGTAAAACATCGTATTGATGTAGGTGGCTCGACGTATGAGTGTATGTATGGTGTTGTGAGCATTCGTCTCAAAATTATGTTAAGCCTATATTGGGGATCTGCGTCTCCGGGTGTGTCAGCTCTGTTAGGGGGGGTTGAATAAGGAAAGTCCTTGGGGAGCTTCAACCATGATATTTAATGGGAATTTTCCGGTGATAAATGTGCTGTGCATTGAAATACTGTACCAACGAAATGAAAAAGCCTGGTTCTGACAATGAAAAAGCCTATGTACGGGTGAAAGGCGCTATATAAATTGAAATTATTATTGTAATTATTATCCTGGTAAAGTACTTTATGAAACTTTAACCATTCTACTTATGACTTCTGGGCTTACCTGTACATAGGCTGACTGTTTCTCCAGTATCAGGTCAGCCACCTTCTTGGACACCTGTTGACAGGGCATTAATCATTAAAACACACATTCCTAAGCAGATCTGCATAGGCACTGTAGACTTAAACAAATTCAACATCCTGGCGATCCCATACACTTTCATAATTCAGGATTACAATTTCATTCAAGACTGAAGTAAATAAACTGATCACTTGTAACTGCAGGTGTCATGTGAACCCATCCATCCATCCATTTTCAGAAACCGCTTAATCCTATACAGGGTCGCGGTGAGCCGGAGCCTATCCCG
>JAZEWU010000005.1:3473707-3492627 GCA_036362915.1 Geotria australis
TGCATAAGCAAGACATTATCCTGTGACTGAAGAGCACCAAATACCAATGGAAACATGTTCTGTACATAATCTCGGTACGACACACTGCATGTGCAGTGGGATGTCTTTAGTCACGTCGCGATCTCTGTCAGGAAATACTTGGTATTGTCTGCGAATTCTACCAAACACTTCGAGGCCGAGGAGCTGAAAGACAACGATGTCCAGAAGCTGACCATCGTGCTTCGAAGAATCGCAAAGAAGAAGAAGTCCAAAATGAAACAAGATTGAGAGTAAGGAATATTTGGTTATAAGTGGTGTCAATATAAGCTATTATTAAATACTGTAGAGTATATAAAGCATAATTATATGTATTATCTCTATGTACAGGTTTGCTGAGAGAATAACTTTATAATTAATTAACGTGGTTGAAAAGCAACTCGATGCATTTAAAGCCTCACATTGGCCACTTGATTAATATTCATCTCATATTTTCTGCTCCCGTTTGCAACTGCCTACACGCGCTGCATGTTTTCCCACTTCTAGAATTAACACCTGACCTTTGTGTGCTGTGTATAATTTAATGAGACCCTTACTAAATTTGCCTGTTTGCTTCTTGTACAATACAGTTTATTTTTTACAAATAAACTATTGGTGGACTGTGAATGTCTCTCATTATTTACATCATGGTGGGATTAAACCAATGGTAAGACGTGCTTTGACCACACATGGGGGGTGCCTCCTAACGGGACATCATTCAT
The DNA here is from genome assembly GCA_036362915.1 of Geotria australis. Lineage (NCBI taxonomy): Eukaryota > Metazoa > Chordata > Hyperoartia > Petromyzontiformes > Geotriidae > Geotria > Geotria australis. The sequence continues at coordinate 3,474,445 of JAZEWU010000005.1, forward strand.
GCAAAGGGTTTATCAACTACAGTTATATCAATTCCATGACTGCAGCTTTATAGAGGTACCAATTAACACATGCAGGTAAAACCGCACTAATTAATTCAGATATAAACATATTGACATTAACACAGCACATTGGTCGTTATTATAGGAATGGACAATTGGGATTGTAGAGGGCTGGGCAATAACAGTGCATGATCACTGTGCCTTCTTGGACGATACGTGCACATGCCTGTCACTGCTGTGTGAGCGGCATATCACGGACAGCTTGCCTCATTAAAATTATAATATAAATGACCTAGGAGGGAGCTGACACAGGCATATCATATCCTAATTTGCATAATTAATTCACATCTCCCCAATGTTCAGCATTGCAACCTATGGTACAGTAGTAATATTACACTCAGGTGTGTGTATGTGTTGCCGACATAATGCATTCGGTAGAAAATTGTTCGTTAATTATCATGCAAATGCATTAAATATGAATTTGGTAATTAAACAAAGAACAGTGATTGTATGCAAGTGTATTGAAGTATTAATTTTTGTAATAAAACAATTGCATATTGCTATGATATATACTCCCTACAGTCTGAAACAAAAAAGGCTGTAATACAATAATCAAGACTGAAAGAAAATGAAAGGGTATTGTTGGTCAGATGCTTTCAATTGGTTCAGTGGCCTTGAGTTAGTTTAGAATGAAACCAACACAGAAAACAAATCACAAGATTCCTCAACAATTCTGGCCAGATTGCACTTACAAGCAGTTAAAAACAGAAAACAATGTCAAGCCAAATGTTTTATTCTAAAAAAATACAATTATTCATCAACACGTAATTTCTACGATTACCCAAAGCACAGCCACACCTAACATGACAACTAAAATCAACCTTGGCTGCTTTGCAACCTGGGTAGATCATCAATGAACAACGAACTTTCTCAGTGGTTTAGACATCCAGTACCATTTGTGTGAGAGGAGCAAACATCTTATAGACACGATAATATTGTCAGCACCCTGACTGGAGGCAGGACTCTTGCCATTGTTGACTAAAGAAGTGAGAGCTTCCTCATTCGCTTGCTGTTGCGTGGGCTGCTGTGGCAAGGAACACTGAGAGAGGGCATGCAGGGCCTCACCACTGCCTGCTGCCGCTTCAGCCTGTCCCGGTATTCCTCCAGCTCAGCCAGCTGCATCACTTCGGGCAGCTTCTGTTGGTCATGGGGAATCATACGGACAGGTCTCAGCCAAGCAGCAACAGTCAAGTGGAAGAGCCGCAGAGTGAACAGGACACAGGAATTGTGGAGTTCAGTTCTGAAATAGGACTTTTACATGTTCTAAAACTTACAGTGAGATTTGTATGATGAAGGTCACTATAACATCCGATAGAAATGAAGTGCAGGGAACGTTAGAATATATTAGAGAGGGCTGCAAAGTTTGGCTAAGGATAATCAAGTACAACAGGGTTTCCAATAAAATTGGAGATTTTGTACGACTGACACCACTGGAAAAACTGTTGTGTTATGTGCAAAGCAAAACATGCATGGATAGAGCACCCAATGTGGTAGTCCACATAATTAGCATGTGTCTATTTTGAACATTACAATGGCCTATAGCATATCAACAAAAGCAAAGAATGTGAATGAATGTGATGCAGTAGTTGAACCAAAACGGATTAAGAAAGTTAAAATTACACTTTAATTTAATACTGGAAAGACATCCCGAGTGGGAGTGGGTTAATTTTCAGATGCAAGATTGTTCCAACAAATAGATGAACATTGATTTTGACTGCTGCTGTGCTTTGAGAAATTTAATACAACACCTAATATTATTTGTCAATAATGAATACACGTATCCAAATGTCACCTTTGTCAACAATTTCGTTAGAGCACCCACACTGAATTATCAGAAGATATGGAAACACGCCAAGACGAAAGTATCTGCCAATCGGATTTACGCAGACAAGCGTTCACACTTAATTAACAGAACTGCTTATGTCATGCAATAATCTAATTTTAATGAGATTCAACTGAGCATGTGTGTTTTGTCGGCAGTTTGTTACATGACGACAGCACGAGGTCTGGTCTGTGCATGAAATCTAGTGGGTTGCATCCTTGGGCTTATCCTACGTGTAGAGACAATGTCATCTTATTTATTGCCAGTCAGTCAGTTTTTATTCAAGCTGAAAGGAACCGTTGGGCTATGTAGCTCTTTTAGCAGTTGTCCAGCAGGGAGGGGTAAGCAAGTTACAACATCAAATTAGTCAGGACTATTAACCTTGGCATCATGTCTTTGAACTGTGGGAGGAAACCGGAGTACCCAGCGAAAACCCACACGGACACGGGGAGAACATGCAAACTCCACACAGAAAGGTGCCCCAGGTGGGAATCGAGCCGCCTAGGGCAAGATTTTCTTTCTGTGAGGCGCAGATGTTACCACTGGGCCACCCTGATAATGAGCGAATATTGTGGCCATGTTTTGGGAAACCAGTCATCTTCACAGCACATATATTCAAGTTTCAAGTTGTTTTTGTTATAAATTATATTTGCTTCATTGCTTTACTTCATTTTGTTTTGATTTTGTCATTTTGATGACAAATGTAGCTCTTTAAAATGAGACTCATCTTGATCCCTTGACATCTCACCTGGTTAATCCAAACAAACTTGAAATATGAAACTCAGTTTCCAGTGCATAGCCCAAGTACCTCCAGCTCATATCGCATGGGGTCGAAGGCCTCGTCATCGAAGTAGACCTTCTCAATGCTGTCTATCACCTCCTGCTCCGCCTCGGGGTTACAAGGAGTCTCCGGCAGCTCCTCCTGGCCACGTGCATGCATACAAAGTCAAACAACATTACACTTCTTTATTTAGGCAAGACTCACTGAGCCTCATAAATCTTAAGGTTACTGCATATGGACACTTGGTCAATGCATATTGAATAATTATCTTCTCTGGATAACCTTAAGAAAAAACACACGCATTGGATAGGATAACAATCAAACATGTGTAAAGATAGGTCGATAATAATCTTGCTGTACTGTCCACATGTACTACATTGCAGTTTGGGTTACGTTTCCAAATGATGCAGTTCATTCACTGTCCAAACATATCACCATCTGGATTGTCCTACATTGATTGTGTGTCATGTGCTTAGCTCAACACATTTACAGCTTGAGTTATGCCTTAACGTTTCAATAAGCCTAAAGGAATTTACTGCACTGCTGCCACATTCACTGAGAACAGGGCTTGATGTGCATGGAGGACAGTAACAACTAGATAGCGGATTCTACGATCTTCTAATTATTCAGGATATCAAGGAATCTAAAAGCTCACTTAAGTTGTCAAAAAGGTACAAAGCAATATAAGTAAAGGTATTATTGTACGTATTAGCAGTCATTACCACAGATTTTAGCAGAGGTGGTTATGGACAGTAACATAACTACTTTGAAAAAATAGATATAGATTTTTATTTGTAGAGCAGAAAAATACCCTGTGTGCTTGCAAAAGCTCTGAAAGCGAGATTTCTGCGATACAAGAAACATGCAAAATACCCGTGCATGGTCACCCATATAGTGTCTATCACTAAGCATGACTGTATATAATAAACTATGCTCCCGAGGCCTCATTACATTTAGCTACACAGCAGTTTTTTCGCATTCATATTTGAAGGATCTTGTGTGCAGCCCACAGTAGCATACCTAGCTAGCCACAAGCTCAATTTCACACTTGCTATTTTGACTGCTTTCCTAATTTGCAGGTCAAAAAGCGATAGCAAGTTTACCTTCTCTTACAGCAAGCTTTCATTGTTTGGCAATTCAGCCTGCTTGTTCATACCATGCGGTGTCTTGACTGGAAAGCTCGGAAAATTCGTTTGGAGATTTTTTGCAAGGTGTTCTAATCACTTTAGATCACTGTAATCCCACTCTCTTGGTGTTTCAGCTGGGTATTTACTTTGATAAACACTATTTGAGTCAATGTTAAAAATTTGTTTTGATTGACATGTGAGTAACATTTGAGTGTTCTGTAGGGAACACACAACTTGGCAGCCAGTAAGCTGCTTCATTTGGATATGGAAAAAACATGTGACATGAATGCATGTTTTTAGGACACACAATAATGGCTCAACATTGCTTTTTGAAATGCAAATATAAAACACAAAATGCAGCCAATTTATGGCTTTCATTAAAAGGCAATTGTTAAACTCGAAATCCCATCTTAGAGCAGCTAAAGTTTGGCTGATGTGCAGTCATGGGGAAAATGTTATTTCACTAAGTGAATACAATATTTTACTAACCACAATGGCACAAATCAAACCAAGCACATCGCACGTTCAGTAAAATCGCAACTTTGAATGTTATATGAAATAAATGAAAAGAAGATTAAGCCCACACCTACATTTCGACACCCTAATGGAGAAAAGTGTTTCTTAGGTGGTTCTGTTAATATTGCAAATTAAAGTGGACCTTAGATAAATGTATTTAAAAGTATATGCATATGCTCTTGTGAGTTATAGGAAAAATAATGTGTAAGCGCTTGAACGAATGTGGAGGCTTTTAATAGAACAGACATAAATTAGGTTTGGTGGTATTTCAAGAGAGATGGTACACTTACGAACCTTGTGTGGCGTCTTCGGAGGTTCTTGCTGTGATGCACTTTCACTCAAATTCTCAGAAAAGCTCTTGGAACCCTTATTAGAAAGAAAATAAACAATACCTGTTATAAATGTTGAACTGGCTTTGCACAATCACATACTGTAACACAAACACATATCAATTTTAAATGGGGTTTTTCATCATGTGACAGATATATAAATTAGTCCTTTTAGGCAAAATACTATTCAGCTTTCTAAGACTTTCAAATCATTTTACAGTCACTTGTGAACTGGACTTTTTAAAGTCCCAAATGCCCTACTATTGCTCATCTCTGGCAAGAACACTGGATAATCAAGCTTTCAAAATACCGTAGTGACTTTCCCCTGAAAAAAAGGTAACGCGATCTCCATAATTAATCCAACAGGTGTGCCGACTTAACTTGACTGATATCCCACATGACGGAATGCATGTGTAAATGCCATCATAATGTAAGCTGTTAGTAATAATAATAATAGCATTTTATAGAGCGCCTTTCACCCGAAGGTCACAAAGCGCTGCACAACGACAGAAATAAACAACTAATAAAAACCAAAGCAAAGCTAATGGTAGAAATTAGAGAAAAACAAAATTATCCTGCTTCACTTAACCACCCTATAAATCAGTTGCTGGAATTGGTTTTGTGACAGACAGTAGAATATTCTGCTACTGAAGAAATACGTTGATGCCCGTGGAGAAAATACCCCTGTTCACGTGTATATCAGTTGGATCGTCAGTAGAGAAAAACTAAGCCATACCACTTATTTTATTGCTTGCAGCTGTTTGCCGACTTATGTTGGCAGATATCCCCCCTTGCTCCAAATGCCGTTTTATAAATGGTGGCCTTATCTCCTGAATGTATTTAAGAGAGCTGTAGGGCCCTGACAGCTGAGGGCACAATAGGCATGGCTGGTAAGCTGTACTACACACACTCTAATGTTCACAGAATGACAAAAGAATATGTATTATTGCATTGATTTAAAGACACTGTGGGTTCCATAGAAAGACAACTGTACGACGCTACGTAAGGGCCAACGAAAAATTGATTTTCAAAACACAATGCCCGCTTAATATGATTTTTATGTATGGAATTTACAATTGGTCTGCTGACTAAATTGCCCCCCGTGCCCTGTGATGGACTGGCGTCCCATCCTGGGTATAGCCCTGCCTTGCGCCCTATGTCTGCCAGGATAGGCTCCAACAGTGCAAATTCCAAGCCTTGAATGTTAAATGAACGGAGCACACATAATTAATCAAATCACAAATTCCAAAGTATTATTAACGGCCAGAATTTACGTGATTAACCTACTTATTAATGAATACCAATCTGTCTGTTTAAAGACACCAAAACGAAAACTAATTATCTGAAACTTGCCACGTAGTTGATACATTTCAATGTCAGATCTGTAGAGCATTTGAAATAAACATCCATTAAGTAATTGCTATTTTTATTAAAGTGTGTGTTGCACACTGGTGCAATTAGAATGGATGATCAATGGGCGCGCATGAGTATAAATGTGCGAATTAGGAAAGAAACATGTGAGTGCTAGCATGCATGTGTGCTGTACATATTATATTGTGAATACGTAAGTGGAGGCTCACACACGTAGTATAAGCATTAGCTTATAGACAAATTTCCTTGTGCAGATTTCTTTGCATAGTCAAATATTGAAAATTAAATAGAGACTGGCTTCCCATCTTGCTATCTTGTATTACTGTTCTTAAAATATATATGTATTCCAGAGCTAGATAATAATATTTATCAATATTTAATACCCTTGGGCATAACAATTGGACTGTCACAATGAATAAGCACAGAATTAATGAACATAAATGTAACACTCATCCTTGGAAGAGACCCTAGGTGCAACATGTTACGTTATTTATTGCTCAAGGACGAAATATTTATACTAGACTGGACAAGAGCCATTGTTAGAATGGGTAGTCTTCTTCTTTGCGATTCTTCGAAGCACGATGGTCAGCTTCTAGACATCGTTGTCTTTCAGCTCGGCCTCGAAGTGTTTGGTAGAATTCGCAAGTAATACCAAGTATTGACAGGGATCGCGACGTGAACGCTTCTACCTTGATCCCCAGAATGGGTAGTGACAGCGTGTAATGGCTTAACTATAATAAATTATATTGACATAATATGCAAAAGGTGATGACTATAGTTGCTTTATAAACAATTCATTTTAAGATATATCAATTTGATGGCACAGTAAGCAAATGATTGCCTGCACAAAACAAAATTAACTCGTGGTCAAAATCACATTCTGGAGAATACTGAATACAAATATGGAATATTGCATAGCTTTAACTCATTCCACAGGGAAATGTTACTATACATATTTCACACTAGTTATGTAATGGCACCGATTGCACATGTCATAAGCATAGACAGCATGCAGTAGCTATTTAATTGCTTGTGTATTTACAGTCCTGCCCAAGCCCACTTACTGTTCTTGACAAGCAAAAGTATGGCTCTAAAATGTTGATGTTCGCTGATCCGTGTGTTCCTTTTTCTCTTAGTACATACTTCGTTGCACACCTTCACTTTTGAATACATTTTCTATGTCATGTCTATATCAGTCAATCAGTTAGTTTTATCTAAGCTGGAAGGAACCGTTGAACTGTGTCGCTCTTTTTATCAGTTGCCCAGCGGGGAGGGGTAAACAAGTTACAACATCTCAGGGCACTGGGGGCAAGTTATCTGGACAACCTAGCCATGTATTTGGACTGGGAGGAAACTGGAGTACCCAGTGGAAACCTAAACATACACGGGAAGAACATGCAAAATCCACACAAAAAGGTTCCCGAGCCGGAAATCGAACCTAGGATCTTTCTGTGAGGCAGCAGCGCCACTCACCGCGCCACTATGGCACCCCATAGTTCTGCGCCCCATATCACTGATGCATGTCATAGCAGGCGATATAGAATGATTAAATACTACATTTCTAGGCACACTGGTATGTTGCTTTTATTGGTATCAAGTCTGAAATTTTGCCCATAAAAAATAATCCCAGCCAAGTGCATGGAGCTAAGCCGAAATATGCATTAATAAGGACAATCTTAATGCATCGGTTAACTCTGCATATGACAACATTCCACACTGCTGTATTCTTGCGAACATCATGTGATTATTTGTGTCCGTGCCGACTGGTGGGAAGATTGTGCCTGTATCATGTGTCCCCGCTGTTGATTATACTTTACTCTAATTTTCACCCATTATCAGTACCCGCTTAATCCTATACAGGGCCAGATCCTACCTCGGAAGTGGGCGAAAAACAGTGATAATAGTGTTCCCAGTATGAGATGCCAGTCTATCGGAGGGCTTGAGGGCAATTTAATCAGGCAAATTAACTTAGGCAGTATGTCTTTAGACGGTGGTAGGAAACCGAAATACCCGGCGAAAATGCAAGTGGACAAGCGGAGCATCCAGGTCGGCAATCGAACCCATGGGTTCTTGCTGTAAGGCCGCAGCGCTGCTCAATGCGCCATAGTGCCGCCCTATACTCATTCATTCATTGTCATAAACCGCTTAATCCTGTACAGGGTTGCGGTGAGCCGGAGCCTATCCCGGCAGACATAGGGCGCAAGGCAGGGCTACACCAATGATAGGACGCCAGTTCATGCCGCCCTATACTGTGCATGTAATTAACAAACGATTCATAATTTAAACATTGTACTCATATTCATGGGTGTATATATTTACGCAAGCATCCTCCACAATCTAACACACATTGAAAACCAACAGTACAGTATTTACTGACGAAACATTAATGCAGAGTGCTACTTTGGTATGACTGCAGCGGTCAAGGGCAACCCACACAGCATTCAGCGCTCTGAATGCAGTAAAGTATCGTAATACTAAAATAAAAAATAATTAGGACCATATACAGTATTTCATTGGCATAATATATTGTCGCTAAACATTGTGCATGACAATAACAGACTTCCCCTTTGCTGTAAGTGGCGGGTTTACTGTAGGTGGCACGCCTCTTGCTGGACCCGAAAACAAGGCTGCGCTCCGTGGATTATCATGCTTTCTGTTCCATCGTTCTAAGTCTGGAATTCTGGACGCAAGGCTAGTTCAGCAATTCGCAGACGCGGAGTTTTTAAACGCATCTTAAAACTGGTTGTATTATTTATTTGTTTTTTATGATTGTTTTTAGTTCATACCGCTTTAGGACATTTGTTTCTGCGTGTGTATCATGCTATACAAAATAATATTACTATAGATGAGACATTACTGTACAGTACAGTATACCAGGAAATTACAATGCCCTGAAGACGGCTTCAATGCACTTGCTGTTCTGTCATCTCCTGACCTAATTGCAGCACAGCGGTTCGTGACTGTTTTAAGGGGGTCTCCACGCTTTAGGGTCTAGGGGTGTGCGGGAAAGTCTTCATTCCGGAGCTGTGTGATCCTGTGGGCCGAGAGGCCGGTGCGAGTGTGGAGCTCTAAGGTCCAAGGGTTTTGTGTCAGGAGTTCTTGAAGCCTGGAGGGACTGGGGTCTCGTTAGAGCGGGTGTGGTCCTCGATGCCTCGAAGTCGCAACGCTCTGAAGGTCACGGTGGTCCTGCAGCCAGACGCTCTGAAAGTTTCGAGGTTTGACGGCTCGGGGCAGGCAACCTGGGCAGGACACCCACCCCTAGGGTCTCTCGCGCCGGAGAACTAGGAAAACCGTAAGGCCTGAGGCCTATCCGCCGTCTCCCGGCCGCTGAGTGGTCGGCGCGGCCCGCGACGCGGCCAGACTCACCTGCCGGCTCATGAGGGACTTTATCTTCTGCATAGCGGCGGCGGTGGGGTGCGCGCCGGCACCGTCGCGGAGCGAGGCGGCCTGAGGGAGGAGGCTCAGGCGGCAGTCGCTTCCACGACAACCATGACACCGCCCCCGTCCGGCTTGACGGGGAATCGATCCGGCGGGTGTTTATCGCATCCTTCGATTACTCACATCATTTATCTTACGTCTATCAGCATACGGAACGTAAGATTCTCCACGATATCGACTTGAATTTAAAAGAGGATACGAAAAAAACCACGCGTTTGGTCACTTCACACGATCTATTTACGAGATTTAGCAATCGGGATTTACCGGACGGTTTATCGGAATCGTATACATTCTCCGGGAGGTTGTATCGATACCGGAATTGACGCGGGGTGCGTTCCGTACACAAGCTGGCCGAGCGCTCTGATTGGACGATCGCTAGCGAGCACGTGACACGGTGGGGGGAGGGTAGGGGGGTCATCGGGTCACGTGTCGCGAGCTGACCCGTGGGGGGTCGCCGTGCTGAGTCGGCGAATGTGTGGCTTAAAGTGAGACAGGGTGGTTGCTGGCTCACAGAGTCACGCCTAGACAGATAAGTGTTTATTAACCATCATTTTTCCATTTTCAGAAACCGCTTAATCCTATACAGGGTCGCGGTGAGCCGGAGCCTATCCCGGCAGACACAGGGCGCAAGGCAGGGGAACACCAAGGATGGGACGCCAGTCCATCACAGCGCACTGATAGATAGATGTTTATTATTACAGCAGAAAAATACCCAGTGAGCTTGCAAGATCTTTACAGGATTTCTGCGACACAGCAAACATGCAGTTTAGTCAGCAGGCCGATTCACCTAGGCAGCAGCATGTCTTTGGACCGTGGGAGGAAACCGGAGTGCCCGGCGAAAACCCACGCGGACACGGGGAGAATACGCAAACTCCCACACAGAAAGTCACCCACCAGCAGAAAAATACCCAGTGAGTTTGCAAGATCTTTACAGGATTCCTGCGACACAACAAGCACGCAAATTTACAAAAGTAAATACAAAATATAGAAATAATTACTTAACAAAACAAAATATTAACATTTACACAGAGCATTGCCCATAAGTAACAAAATAAATACAAACATACAAGGTTGTTAAAATACCTAAACATGTAAAACGGTTAAACTTCTGATTTTCCTGAGTTACTAGTGAAAATGCCACTTATGCTCGGGGCCATGATTTTGTGGTTTAATCGCCCCAGTCCAAAATACTGCAGTCTTACTAGGCGGTACTGTAGTCATTTTATAGCTCCTAGAGATGAGTGTTGGTAATGATGGGTACTTGATTGAGCTCATCATTCCATAGTTAAGATGTTTTACGTCGGTGCAAATATTTAGTGATTTAGTGATTACGTCTGATCGGTATGTTCTAAAACTGGTTCTGCTTCTTTGGTCTTTTTTTTTCTTTTCGATTCTTCGAAGCACGATGGTCAGCCTCTGGACATCGTTGTCTTTCAGCTCGGCCTCGAAGTGTTTGGTAGAATTCGCAGGCAACACCAAGTATTACCTGACAGGGATCGCGACGTTATGTCCACAGATGTGTAGTTCTGGTCTCATTTTCATACAACACTGTGAACTGATGTAGTATTTCACGGCGTGATCTATGAGAATTGCTCTTCAGACGAACGCTGCATACCGCTATCCCAAAAGAGCAGATGTTCAGAGTATTTCTCAACCCGCTGTACAGTACTGTTAATAGTATTATTAACTTTTCACCCGTGACAGCTGGAACATCCTATTAATCTGAAAACAGTTCCGATTCTTGGGATTTTTGATTCAAAATGGATGATAACCCGCATTTAACAAGCCCTGAAACATTTTTAGGACAACCTTATGAGCATATTAGGTTTACCATCGACCACACTATTAATGAGATCCTGAACATTACGAATGAGTATTAGGCTCTCAAACCAGGGCCTATACACTTATATTTCTGTAAAAGTGGATTGGCGACAAAGGCATGACCTATCTTAAGATATGCTGATCAGTCATGACAACCAATGGAAACAGACTACTGCACAGTATATGACTGAAGAACTTAAGGAGAACAGTAAAGAGGGACTCAATATGAAAATAACCAAAACGAGTCACATATGTTTGTAAAGGAACGTCATGCCATAACCATGTTATTTACTCAACAGGCAAGGCTGCTGCATATAACTTTCGGGTATTGGGCCATCGGGGAGACACATTTTAACCATGGCATGATGGCGCGGTGAGTATCCCTGCCGCCTCAAAGCTCGGGTGTCTTTCTGTGTGGAATTTGCATGTTCTCTCCGTGTCCGCGTGGGTTTTCGCCGGGGCACTCCGGTTTCCTCCCACAGTCCAAATAAATACGGCTGCATAGGTAACCCTTGTGCAGCGCTTTGTGACCCTCGGGTGAAAGGCGCTATATAAATTGAAATTATTATTATTATTAATTGGCCTGCTAACTAAATTGCCCCCCGGTGCCGAGTGATGGACTTGCGCCCTTTGTCTGCCGTGATAGGCTCTGGCTCACCGCAACCCTGTACAGGATTAAGCGGTTTCTGACAATGAATGAAGAGAGAGACTTGGAATTAAGACTCGTGGGAAACAATTTCAACCTGTACTCAATCCATCTTAAGGGGCTAAGAGTATATAGAACCTGGAATGGTTATACAGTTGTGCTATTAGCAAAGGCTTGAAATATTCACTTTACACCTAGGCTCACGGTAACATACTATAGAAGGGCAAAACATTATTTTATGTATCTGCATGTTTATTGGAATTGAGGTGCATTGTTTAAAAAAATGTTTCATACTGAAAACCAACGTATGACAGCAGCGATACAGACAATAGTAGCCCGGGTTTGTTACTAATATGTACAGCTCTCGCACACGGATGTAGTCACGTGTATAAGATGATATTGGGGGTTGTAGATACGAAATGGATCAGCGTTTGGAATACGTAAGAGCAATGGTTGCACAACACGAGATAGGGGCCGAGAAGATAATGCTGACATGTGCTTTGTATTGTTGGACTCCTGTTCAGATTATATACTGTTTTATCAGCCACTTTTGCGCAGATGAACTGTGTTCAAAATGTACAAGCGTCATTCCAGGTATATTATCCACGAGAGATACTAAACTTCTCTAGTTACCCTCCATGACTTAATAACGTTGATTAACTCCGTCATTATAAGTATCAAATTAACCCCGTACAGGGTCGCGGGGGCCCAAGCCTATGCCGACAGAGGACAAGGCATCTTCTTCTTTGCGATTCTTCGAAGCGCGATGTTAAATTACAGTTTCCCATTTTCTTACACAGCCCCTTGCAAGGCATGATTAGACCCCACATAGGACGCCAGTTCACCGCAGGGCACCAGGGCCAATTTAGTCAGCAGGCCTCTTTACCTAGTCAAGCCACACCTTTATAAAGACCTTATCATCATGCTATGCAGATCACACTTTACCCTGCCATGAAAACAAACTGCTCCAAAACTGTTTTGGAAATACAACCCAAGCCGCCCATGACTTTGGTTGAAAGTACAGTATACAGTACACAAAATTGTGAACAGTATACAGTACACAAAAAACATCAGCAGTTCCGGAAGTGCATTGTGGTTCTCTTTTCGTAGGTTCACCATCAAAATACATTTGAGGAAATATGACTGGTTGGCATGCAGCGGCGATAAAGATAGAGACAATAGTAGTCCGGGTTTGTTATTAGTGCATTGTAATCACCGCTGAATGCTGGCACCAAACCTTAGTTTGTAGACTGCAGGGATTGAAGCAGCTAGGCTTCACGCCTCCATCCCAGTGCTTGTGAACTCTGAGCAAATCTGTCGCACTCCTTTCCCTGGCTCTTTACAACGTGTGGAACAGGGTGCACGACTTGTGTACTCTACGATTATAAGGAACGTGCATACTGTACACTATGCAGTACCTGTGCAGCAATGTGCTCCTGCAATGTGCTGCCACTGTAGTGTGTAATTTACAGATATCCTTTGTATATACGGTATACTAAAGTAAAAAAAAAAGTGGTGTCCCGTTCAAAGCAGCGTTATTTTTATTTAAATATTTCTCCTGGAATAATCCCTGTAGGTGAAACATCTGTACTGTATGTGGGGTGGGATAAATGGGCCTATTCGGTGAACATGATTTAGGGATCAGATTTAGTTAACATTCCCATATCCCTGTCTCTTGCACTTATCTAAAGTGGCACAGAGATCTAACGCTCGCCGTAGCATATACTGTGTGTACAAATAATACAGAATTCGGTGTTTAGCATTATGTATTGTTGATAAAAACACAGTTGATTACATTAAGAGTGTGGATTGGAAGCTGTACTGTAGTATGGCCCCATATACAGTACAGTACTTTAATAACATACTGTATAGTATATACTGCATTTGCGCGCAGTGTAAACAGAACTTGGCATACAAGGTGGAGTACGTTGTACACTGGCGGTGAAGTTTTCCCAAAACGAGGGAATTAATCTGAGGGGTTTCGCACATCGTATCTCGTTCTTTGACGCCAGAAACACCCAATCCACACCGCCGCTACCACCACAATACAAACTGTTAAAAACATGCTTTAACTGCACGTCGCCGCGTAAACGCTGACTGCTTCCCCGTGTCTTGCTCTAAGGCAGTAAAAAAAACCCCGTTGATAATGCTGTATTGTGATATTTAATTTAATTAATTATAATAATGGACCCCGTCACAACCGCCCCCTTGGCAATGCGGTCCTGCCGGCCCAGGTGCTCCCTTCTCCCGCTGAGTCAACTATCCGAGGCCGCTGCGACCTTTATCCCCGTAACTGCAGGCCTCGTGTTACTTTTGGGTAAAAAATGGACCAAAAGCAAGCGTGAACTAACACAGGAGTTCGAAACTCAAAATGTATACAACACCCTTACGTTATAATTACAATTGTGATGGAGGGATACAGCATTATGCTTTAAGTACGAATACCCGATCGCAACATCTGAACGTGTTTCGATACTCCAACTTTTGTCTTAATGCTGTTGTCTCATTTTGGTTACTGCTTTGTTTTTCGGCTGGTCTATTGGAATGTAAGCATTTAGTGCGGTTGTGAAATCTGTGAATTTGGCTGTTTAAGGGGGTAAAAGCATCGCACCGCTTTACATTCGCACTACGTGTCAATCCACTGTTGGGTTGCGGGGGCTAATTGACCACGCTCAGTAGCGCTGAGTTTAATGTGGAGCGCGTATAGGTAATTATTCCTGTACTGCCATCTGCTGCCCACATAGTAAACCGGGGCGACTTAACACCACTTAAGCCTCGTTACACGATAACGAAATACTGTATATACACATGTATATATGCTGATCCATCGATGCCATTTTATTGCTTTCATACAACGGAAGCACATTCTTTTTACATTTCATAGGGAAGAAAGGTCAATTTGATCACTGTGTAAGGGACGCGTTTGTTTTGGTGTTTTTTTCCAAGTTTATTAAAATGTACGTGTCGCAACAACGTTTACAACCACATCAAGATAGAAAACGCGACATTTTCCCTTCCAACCGCACGCGACTGCGACTACAGCGCGTCTGCGGATCTCGGGACCGAGCCGCGCGTCTCATTGGTCCTGGGGCTCGGCTCCCCCGCGGCGCATTGGTCGCCCGACTCACCACGTGCCAGAGCAATCCAACAACCAATCGGGCGCGCTCCACCGGACGGATCTCGCTTCCCCGCGCGCAGGGATCCCCAGCGCTGAGGGACGACGATGCGACCGCGCTGCGGAGGGATCCCGGTGCGCTACTTTCTCTCTATATATACCGCGGCGCAGGTTTGTCAAGCTCAGATTGGTGAGCGCGCGTACGGCGCTTGGTAATACTTAGTCGCTGGCTGGCCAACCCCCCCCCAACTTAAAACAATAGCACTTCCCGATTACGGTCTTGTTATTGTTTATTTAACTCGAAAGTTGTTAGGCGTTGTACGAGCGCGTTCCGCGCACTCGACGCGACAACGAACAGCATGGCAGCCGCGATCTCCGGGGTGGTCCCGGCGGCCACCGCTGAGTGCGACGGCTCGGAGGAGGAGGAGGGCAGCGGACGACGCTGCGGGTCGGGCCGGGCAGGGGGTGTCTCCTCTCCCGGGCGGGCGGCGAGGGACGAGCGAGGCGGAGCAGATGCGCCCCGCTCCCATGGTCACGCCGCGCAGCAGCAGCAGCAGCAGTCGATGGCCGGCAGGAGGCGCCACCGCCGGCGTCCCTCGAAGAAGAAGCAGCGGCGCTGGCGGCCCTACCTGTCGCTGTCTTGGGAGGAGAAAAAAGCGATGGAGGAGCGCGAGAGCGAGCGCGCAGCCAGGATGCGCGCCGAGATGGCGGCCAAGGGTCTGGCCGTGGCGCCCTACAACACCACGCAGTTCCTCATGGACGAGCACGACCGCGAGGAGCCCGACCTCGAGCCCGCGGGCAGCGACGGCGACAGCGACGAAGACTCCGAAGACGGCGCCGGTGAGGACGGCGAAGGCGGCGGCGGTGGAGGAGACGACGAGACGCCGTCGAGGCTGCAGGGTGGCCGGGACGGCTTCCTGCAGCGAGACTTCTCCGAGACGTACGAGCGCTACCACGTGGAGAGCCTGAGCTCCATGAGCAAGGGCGAGCTGGTGCGCGAGTACCTGGAGCTGGAGAAGTGTCTGTCGCGCCTGGAGGAGGAGAACCTGCGCCTGCGGGAGCAGCTGGGCGAGCGCGGCTGTTGGAAGGGACCCCCCGCCGCGGCGTTGGAGTCGCGGCCCGCAAACCGACCTCAGGCACCGCTCCCGGCCGCTGCGCCGTCATCTCGGTCCCCTCCGCCTGCCACTCCGCAGCAGCAGCGGCGTGACCAGAGCACGGAGGGTGGTGCGTCTCTCTGTGCTACGAATAGCGGCGGTGGCTGCGAGGCACCCGGCCGTGGAAAAGGTTCATTGGACCCCCCGTCCGGTGGTGTTGCGGTGTCGGAGAAGCAGCTTGTGGTGGACCTGCAAGCCGAGGTGGAGCGGCTGCAGAGGGAGAACGGGCGACTCGCTCACCAGAACGAACTCTTGCAGCAGCAGCAGCAGCCGGAGTCGAACGTGGAGTGAGCGGCGACCCCCGTGGGGAGAACTGTTCGTGTTGGAGAGGGGACTTGGCCGCTGTTGTCCACCTTCGTTTGGGGTTTCATTTGGGCGTTTCGCCCCGTTCTGCTATTTACTACACACTGGCTTCTTACGCGAATGACAGGCTGAGCCCGAACCCTATAATCCTTAGCTCAGCCTCTTATTGGATTGTAAGAAGCCCGTTTAACCAGAGGCTGCACTAAAGAAACATGGCCCTAGACTTAGCCAAGTTTATCGTCGTCTTTATTTGAGTAACACACACTTGGTTTCCTACCGGTTTTTATCAATTGGATGTGTGAGTTACAAGCCAACCTGATATGCCTCCCCAAGTCGTTTGTATTAGAGCAGCATCGTTCCGTTCGGTCCTTGTTCCGCGCCGGTTTTTAGAGTGAATTTGTCATTGTTATCGTAGTTTATCCTAGTGTCGTTTTCTGAACGTGTACCTTTATATGGAAATATAATTGGGCCAAATTTGAATGGCACCCCAGAGGTAAACTGTTCAGGACCATTAAAAATTGTTTTTAAAATGACATGTTGGTCTCGATTGGACATGGTTGTAAATAGTACAATTGCTGGGCGTTTGTGAATCCAATTTTGGCTGTGTACACTGTACAGTAAATGACTTTACAGATCTTGCCTATTTTGCTTTCAACAAATATTTTTGTAAGATAATTGAACAAGTCTTGTTTATACCGCTCACCGTATTTAAAATGTGAATGAAACATTTTAAGTCTTGTGCTATATCTGAATTTGTTAATGCTGCAAAATGAGATTTTAATGCGATGGCTAATTTCGTTGGAAATTTGTCCAATGTAACATTTTATCTGTACACATGTATGCAGGACAATGTTTACTCAGCTGTTCTCAAGACACAAAACCAGCAAACTTGCAATTGGCTTTTTAACTTAATAAAGTGGGTGCATTTTGACCGACGTGTGTGTGTGTGAGTCGTGTTTGCAAGATAAACATGGGTTACTACAATTAAAAGCAGTTGAGTGAAGACTTCACATATTTGTGGTGCACACGTCTGCCAGCAGTAAACGTTACTTGGAGTGCACAGACCTGACTTGCAGGGTAAATGGATGAACCTTGTTTTGGTCTCCCTAGTGTGAAGTCCGGGTCAAAGGGTGCTCCAAATTGGCTTTGAGCCACCAGACTTTGGAGTAAACCAGCCCTCGGGGGTAGACAGCACAGGCATGCACAATAACCAGTTACTTCTTGTATGTATGTCTACTATATGTAGTTTGTCCGAATTTTCATTTGGCAACTACTTGTTACATATGTTTAAAAGGGAAATGTGCAGCCCCACAATGTCTCACTCCTGCTAATGCTGGGTCTGCTTAGAAAGGTTACTTGGCCTACTCTAAGGTGGCTAGACGTTTGGGGTGATTGACCACGTGTACAGTATCTGTACTGCTTGGTAAGGAGGATTAAGACCGTTGCCCATTGTCTCCACTGTGCCAGGAGAGTGATTAAACTGTTGTGATTTGTTTTTATCTGTAAGTGGAAACCTGAGTTCAGCAAACATTACACCAATGCATAGCAATTCATAGTGTGCTAGATGCATTGGGTTGTCTTAATCCGGTTTTTTCTGTTTATACATTTTCTAAACTATAACGGATCATTTTGTGGACATGCGTTAACTTTCCAATAAATCAAAACATCTAAGAGCATCTTTAGAACATCTGTACATACGA
>JAZEWU010000005.1:3492731-3504790 GCA_036362915.1 Geotria australis
GCTCCCTCTAGTGGAGGCCCTTCTGCCAGCAGTGGCATGAGTAAACACCTGCAGTGCTGCACCTTTACCTTAATCCGGGTTTTAAGCAAAAGTATTTCCTCCCGATTTGGAGTGGATGCTAGAGATTGTGACATTATTTGAAAAGAATAGGCCATGTGCGCAGGTATCCTAGTCCAAATGTTGTTTTTTCAGTAAATGTTTAAAGATTTTTCGCATCTCCATAAAGAACAACATCGACCCCTCCTGGCAGACTGATGTCTGAGGGCAGTCTAGTGCTGTGCCTACATTGTGCGGCACATGTAAAGCCGCTGTGAAATAAATTAAAGATGGGCATTGGAATGACTGAGTTGTGATGAAAGGTGCTTCGAGTTGCAGAGACATTTAAGCACATTTTAAATACAAAACGCCATATAAATACAGATCACCTTTCTCTTTTACGTAGTAAAATGCTCTTAAAATTAAATGCATGCAACAATTTACTATATCATTTTCAGTGTGCACCTTCCTTAGCGAATGCATTTATGCTGCACCAGCGGATTGTCAAGCCGTTTTACTTCTCATGATATTCTCCATTAAATTGCACGTTTTGTCATACTTTGAGAGCACATGTTGATTGGAAAATGATGAGATACTGTAGTGGGATTTCAAAACCACTTCACTGTTCAACTTATTTTCATCAGGCTCTTGTTACACACGTGCTAAGATGTACAACATACCCAATTATGCAAGAAGCCAGCTGAGTGGAAGAGGTGCTTAAGTCTTCTGCCTTCCACAAATGCGGCGTGCTGCTCTGTCCATGAGCACAAGTCACACATGCTAATTAAACACCTCGAGGTAAGCTTTAAATATTAGCAGTTTGAAAACAAGATTATGGCCGAGTTTAAGTAGCTTAACGTTGATGCAATACCAACAAATAAACGCTGGTGTATATTTGTAAGAGATGCATGTGAGTGCAAATTAGCATACATTAAAAGTACTGCAGGGGTTCCCAACATCTGGCACCTCAAGGCCTACTTGGGTATAGTCTCAACGGACCACTAGGTGGTGCTCACAACCCACTGATGGGTCGTGACCCACCGGTTGAGAATGGCGTCTCTATTGTACTATAGGATTTTAGCACTGCTAGCTTTCTGAGCTTACCAAGTTGCAAAAATGCTTTCATCAGCCATAATCTATCCACTGCTGACTAAATGCCTCCCCATGCCAATTCAATCCCTCGAAGTCCTGCAATGTCACAATGCATATTGCGGCTGCACACCGGAAGATGCCATAATTTAATCTTCATAGCGGTCATCCTCTCAGGCATGTTCTCTCTTTTACTATTCTATCATCAAAGCTGCCCATCGGGCATCATTCTATCTCGTTCCCTGCTCAAATCCACCTACTCTAATTTGCATTTTTCTGATACCCGTGCTTCACTGCGTGTCTCAATTTAATTTCCACAATGGAGGTTTCCACACTTATTTGCTTCATTTTCAGCCTTTGCTACATTCTCTTGATCAGTAGCCATGTTTCTGATCCATCTGGCAGTGCATAATATAAATAGAAGAATGAGGCATCAATACACATTTGAGGTACAGTATCTCACTTTGTGTAAACATTAAAAATGTCCACATTAATTCCATCCAGGCAGAGAGCTTTTACTCTTTTCAGACTTCAAAGGGCAATGGTTACTTACTGAAGTGTGACATCTGAAAATTCCTGCTGTTTCCTAGTACATATATGATTTTGGAAGTGGGTATATATTTTTTTGATGTAGAGATATACATACATTCCTCTGCTAGCTTTACAATTGAAGGGGTCATAATCTGAGCATAACAACATAGAAGCTGGTGGTTGTTAAATCACAAATAGCTCTTGACAAGGTGTAATCACGACGCACCATAGAGACGGGATGTAAAACATAGTCAATCCAACATTAAAATGTGTTACTCATTACTATGCTGGAGTGTATATGGCTTTAGCTAAAAAAAAATGCTCTTGCATTTAGTAACTTTAAATCGATCAGTTTGTGCAACGATCGCACTGAACACAAGGCACTTGGCCATTAATATTTGATTTAACTCCTAGCCTACAGTCAGACCAGAGCCCCCGCTTCATGATCAGAAGGTTATATATTAAAATTATTACACAGGTCGACTCGGTATAGCATCTCTTTATAGGTCGATAATGTGACTGCCACTTTGTGGGAAGGTCATCGGTGATTGCCCTATGAAGAAACTGGCTTCCAACATGGGAATTCGAATTTTAGCCACAGGGTTCAGAACCATCAACAAAGAAACACGCATCCACGTGACTCTAAACAGGGACATACTTGGACTTGAATCATACCTCAATGCAACCCGATTTCAGATGCCAGATAGAGGTTTGCTTGGAAAGGTCATCAGTGGCGACAGCGGGAAAAGTGTTGCAGGACCTCTCACCTTTGACCCTGTTACTCGTTACTCCTTTTATCAATGGGTTAGAATCAATCAGCATCATCACAGATAAGAGGAGACGCTATAAAATGGTCAAATTGGGCAATAGATTCATGCAGAGATTTTGAAGGGAAAAGTTGATCTCTCATCAGGGTAAGGGTCAAGTGACAGCCTTAACATTTTTCTGCTGTAATAATAAACATCTATCTATCAAACAGGATTACTGAGAGGCAGACACAATACATGCTTCTGAAAGTCCCTTTCCATGGCAAATAAATGATGAAAATGAAGATGGTGGAGATTATAATAATGACGATGATGACGATTATAAGACGATGGTCAAAATGTGATTTAATTATCCCGCAAAGCCCTGCGTCTCGAGACATGTTCAAGAGGGTTCTGCATTGGCCACGTTTCATCATTTTTACGTTTTATCAGTAGGAGAAAATGGAAATGCGTGTAGATAACCTACACATATGAGGTGAGTATTAAAGGTCTGAGCTGACGGGTTCAAGTACCATCTTGCTATACGTATGTGTCCTCGCCTTCGTGCAGCTCAACGGATTTGGAAGTTTAACAAATCTGCATCGTCCACCGATGCTTGGACCTCTGACCTCGCCCGCCCGCCCGCACACTCACTCGCTCAGTATCCCACGCACACACCAGGTCTCCCTCTCGCGCGTCGCGACCTCCTTACACGCTGTCCCGCACAGACGCTCCAACTCCCACGCACGCTCCCTTGTCCTTCCGCCTCGCTCGCTCGATGGCACTCCTGCCATCGCTCTTCAGCACGAACGCTCGTTTACTGCCTTGTAAGAGAATTAGCAGAGTGGCCGTCCTACGGGCGACCGCGTGCAGCAAGCGTGTAACCACGTTCTTCCGACATCTCTTGTCGGTGACGTTTTCTGCTGATGTGACCACCTTGAGCGGGATTTCTTTCTGATGTCCTTTATAAACGGTCAGTTTTCACATGCAACCATAACCCCTGATGATGCTTCCAACGTGCGAGGCGAAACGTCGCGAGGGAGATCGCTCGACACGGCTATCCCGAAAGAACAACTCTGAAGAGCACACACATCATGAATCTTGCCGTGAAAACCTACATCACTATATTGACGGGTAATCGATAAGTGGGACGTAAAGGTGAAATGAGGCAAAAGCCTTGGTGTTGTGCAGATAACATTTACGCTTATGAAGGATTCGAACCTCGTGCGCTCAGTGTCGGACGTACATAACACACACTTGCTCCATTCTATACACATTTTGACGGAATAAGCAGACAAAGATCACGGTGAGGCATAAAGAGGATGATGGTAGTGTACAGTGTAGGTGATGATGTAGATATTTTTGATGATTGCGCCTCCAAGTCATTGATAATGCCATTGCAGTCTCCGGGTTGAGGCCCACTGCGCTGCTACATTACGCCAGATCTAGCTATGACCCGATTTTGACGGAGAGAAAAGTCACAGCTGCAAATTCACCCTATTATGTTCCATTTTTATCTGGGTATAACAAGAGCTATTTTGTGGATAATAGGATGATGATACTTATTAAAGATGTTGCTTACGTGCGCACAACGGGACCGACCGGATTTTCACTGTGCAGGTGGTGATTTTGCACGAGTGCCAGTCAGTGCCCAGTAGGGAAAACTCCACTCTCAGGTTTCGTCTGATATTTTCACGGCATTCTCAAGAGTAGTGTGCTGTAAGAGGTGTCCAGTGGTTAGCGCACTGGGCTACGAATTCGGCGACCCGAGTTCGAATCCCGCTCACGGCCAACACCAGTGACGATTTTCTGAAACCGGTCCTGGGCCTCCCCTAGGTCGACTCAGCCTCAAATGAGTACCTAAGTGCGGTGTATAAGCATTGCCACTGGGGAGACAAAGGCGGCCGGGCGTGGTGCTGGTCACCCACCCCCTCGTGTACCGTGTCGACCTTCATAGGTGCTACTCGCTAACGGAACTTGCCCAACAGTCTGTTAAGGCTATACGGGGGATCTTTGTCTTATTCCACCAAATATGTTCTACCGAGGTCTTTTTGAGCTTTTACACGTTTGCGGCGCCCTTGAGGAGAGTACAGTAGTGAACATGAGTATCCCAGATAGAATTCCACTAGAGGTAAATAAGACCTCTTCACTGCTCAGATATCGCAATCATGGGTAATTCATGCAAACAGACTTTCTCCCTTCGAGGTGCTGTACAAGCCTGTACCCCAAATGCAGTTTTTTTTGCGGATGGATCCTTTGATATAGTCTGAAAATACGCAGAGCAATTAACTCATGTCATTGGCAATCATCAACAAATATCAAAAGAAACCAAAAACCTTCAGCACGAATTGAACTAAACCTGAAAAGAATGGAAACAAGCGTGGAGAGATGCAATCCTGGAATTACAATGAGAGACAGAAAGTGCAACCCATGGATCAGAAAACAAGTGCAATTAGAGATTTTATAAAGGCGAGCTTGGGCAGGACATGGCACTAGAATGGGTGACGGCCAGTGTTAGGTGTGAACAATGCAGTGGTAGCCAAAGGAGAGAATGTGCCGAAGAAGATGGCCAACGTGGAGTTGAGGCAATGAAATCAGCTGATGTGCAGGAGCTAGATGTATTGTCGGGAGGCTTTCATCTAGCAGTCAATAGATCACGGCTTGCAAAAAATATCAAAAGTGCACCATTGCGTATTCAGTCGCAGTTATGGAGATGATTATTGACTTCATTATAATTCAACCTATGTTAATATTTGCTCCCAGCCTTTGATAAAGTAAAATAACTATTGACGACCATTGAGCGTGTAACCAACCACATTCTGCACAGAGCATGAATAACTGTGTGTACGTTTAACATATAATGGTGACACACACACACACCTGTATTAAGACCTACAAAAGTGAGCCAGTTAAATACCGCAGTGATAACATGACATGTAAATGTGGCATTTATCCTGTATTTCAAATGAAATTTATCTGTGCAAAGGTATTCATTTCTACAGTTCTCATTTACAAGCCTGCAATTATCCAGCCCAGACTACCCCCTGCACAGATGGTTTTATCATTTAAATCCACAAATGCAGTTCTACCGTCGTGTATTACTTTCTGATTTTACTTATTGTTTATGTTGGTTCGTTCGTAGGTTTGTTGTATCGTAGGAATCCTGCTTCCAGGGCTTGTAAGCTTACTAGGTATTTTCTGCTGGAATAATAAACATCTAATTATAAACATCTAACACCTACCATCTAAGAAAAACATTTGCCTAATTTTACAGTCTAAAGTCACATATGACCTTGAAATCCAGTCTGCGTTATGTGACCTGTAGGAATGTTTAGAGTGATTGGAATCTACAGCCTCAGGTTTTCCTGGCTCAGACTGTAATTACACCTGTTTTCAGTGAGGTAAAAAAATATACAGTATATCTGTACAATAATGCAAATCTTATGTGGTGCTTATGGTTGGTCAATGAAGGAGAGCTTGGGTCTCAAGTCTTGGCTGCTGGGATTGTATCCTTATCTGACAGGACAAAAACAAGTGCTGATTTGGTTGAATGTGAAGCGTTTTTAAAAAGACCACCAAGCCTGACTTGAAATGGGATGAACATATACAGGCTGGAATGTGAAGTGCTTTGGAAAATGTTAATACCCTATAATGTTACCTGGATTATGCTTGTAATGGACTGCTTAAGAGTTTCTTGCATTCATTTTTCAAAAACCTCTAATAATCCCTTATGAAGCATTTAGAAAGGATTTTTTTAAACATTTGTTCCTGCAATGCTAATAGTATGAGTATAATGTGTTTTTTTACGATATGCCATAGTAATTTTCCCCGAGCGTCTAAGTTTTACATTGCAATATCCTGTATGCTGTAATAAAAACCCATGTTAATACAATTAATAACTGTAACTTGTTACCGCAAGATCCACTGTATGAGTACACATTTCTATTAAACCTTAGACCCACGTTTTTATTTTCATGGTGAATATTACATAGGACATTGCAGACAAATTGCGAGTTGAATGCATTCCTATTTTATAAAATAATTGTAGAGGAGCCTAATTTTTGCTTTAACGTATTTACTCAGATTTTAACCACATTTTATGTCATTACGTTTTCCCTTACAATTGAAAACAAACAACCAAACAAGCACTCATACACCACTGAACTATACAGTAGTTGTATTAGTCAAAGCTAAATATATACAATCATAGCCATATTGTGCTCAATTGCCCACTGATAATCAAAAAGGGATACGAGGCCACATTTGAACTTTGCTGCAGCGATCATGAACATACTCTCGCCATTTACAATCCCTGATTGAATCCTCATTCAAAATTCTGACTTTCATAATTAGCACTATAAACATACACGACAGTAGGTATTTACATCATGGTACGTCTGCTTGAGATTGTTCCAGCAGGATTCTGCTGTGTGCGTGAAAAACATGCAAAATAGGTGGCTGCTCGAATCTACATTTTTCCGTCCTCACTATTGCAAGGGATTTATTGTGGGGTAGTGTCTGGCACTGAAATTACAGTCCAGACGAAGCTATTGTATATTTATCAGGAATGTGACCCCGGAGATTTGAGGAATTGTCAGTTTGGCATCCCAATTCGATTGAAGGAAGAATTAATTTTCGTCTAATTTTTCCTGACCCGTTTTTATTGTTTCATGTCTTGCTCGGTAAAATGTAATTCGTGTATAATTTTCACGTCGATTTATAACTTGTACGCAACCAACATGCGTATTTTGTTGCAGACACCGTAAGGAATGGAATACATTTGAATTGATTAATTAATTTATCGTCACATGCCAAATACATTTTCAGTGAAGTTCACCAAAACCTACGAGTTAATTTTACCATTGGGTGAGTTTATTTTTCCACTATTGCCTCAATCCATGCCTTAGTAATAAAAAGCTGAAAGAGCAGTAAGTTGATTAATGTTCATAAATTAGCTAAAGTAGGGGACTATGCTGCAACCTTTCAGCAGGCATCACAGGCTGTTTTTAACAGCTATTTGCATCTGGCTGCAGAAAGCAGCTTTATCCCTCCTGTGTTGTGCTGACAGCTTCTGTCTGTGAATAAACAGCATTCATAAATTCATTGTACTTTTGCATTTCAATCGAATGTTATCGTATATACAGACTTTTCAATTATGCAAATACTACTGAAGAGTTCTGCTCTTGAGTGTGGATAATTATTATTTCTCTTGAAGGGAGAGCATTAGCTCTAAGTCAGCATGCGTTTGGGGATTTCGCCATAGTGTAATGGTTCAACACTGACCCTGCAATGCGCAGGTTGCCGGTCCGTACCCCCGGCATCACAGCTGATGCAGTGGCACACGTTTCTTGAGACACCTGCCTCTAGTCCAGTTTATGAACGGTCAGTTTCCACATACAACCATAACGCCTGATGATGCTTCCAGTGTGGGAGGCGAAACGTCGCGAAGGAGAGATGGAGATTGCTCGACACGGCTATCCCGAAAGAACAGCTCTGAAAAGCAATCATCACGAATCGAGCCGTGAAAACCTACATCAGTACATCCACGGTTCATCCGTAGGTTGTGTATGGTGGGGTAAATTATGCGTATTCCCACTTACCTTCTTGCAAGGCATCTGGCTAGTGTGGAAGAGTAATAATAATAGCGTTTTATATAGCGCCTTTCACCCGAGGGTCACAAAGCGCTGCACAAGGTCCGAGAAGAGAACGGCATGTCAACAATGAAAAGTAATTAAATATAAAACCAAAGGAAAAAAAATTGATCAAGGCTGCTTCGAATATACTGAAAGGTCGTGAAACTGGCAATCTTAAGAGCGGCAAAAATTTGCCAGCGTCCCCTGAGATAGCCGTAACTTCCTTAAAGACAAACACGGAGGGAGACAGGGAGGGAGGGGGAGACATAGGGACACAGAGACTGGAAGACAGAGAGACAGACACGACGGGAAACAACGCCAGTCCAAATCAAGCAATCAACAATGAAGCACAAGAACAAAGACAAAGACACACGCAACAGCAAAGAAAAAAAACCGCAGCCACCCACAACAACAAAACACAACTTCCACACGCGACACCTGGGCAACAACACGAGGCGAGTCTAGGCAAGGCAGGACTTACACGAACCGGGCCAGGAGTAGGCCGCACAAAACAGACAAAAAAAAGCAAACAACAAGAGCATGGCAGACAACAAAAACAAACACCAAAGTTACACATAAACGAACCACCAACCAAAGAGAAAAGGAACAGATGAAAAATGACAAATATACAACAAATTAAAGCTAAATAAATACGATTAGCACGGAGCGCCATCCCACGCGCTCACACGCGTGGGATGCAGCGGCGATGAAGAGTAGGTCGATCTACCAAGACGGGCATCTCTAGAGGCTGCCTAGAGCTCCCTCTCGCAGTGGCATGAACAAATAAATACTGGCCGGTACCTTAAATGTGTCCACAATTGTAATTTTATTACATCTCCATAAATGAAACATTGTTTTTAATATAAAAAGGAACCATTCCCATCCGCATAATGTTGTAAACATTGCCCATGCTGTAACATAGAATTTTTCAAAAGCTACAGTCATCAGTGGGGCCGGCAGGGGACGCACGCCATTCAAATCCAGGCTCCCAGGGGCAGCACCCATGCTGAGGCATAAGCCATCGTCAGTCTCCGTGGCAACAACTTGCCCTGTCAACTACATGAATTCCACAACGTAATATAAACGAACGGAAGCAAATGGAACATCGCTCCTACGCGTAAAGAACCTTGGTGAAGACAGGTGTACATTTGAACGTGTGTCGGAAAAAACCCCATTAAATGACGCACATTTCAGCAAAACCTGTGGTGGCATCTGACGCATTGGCAACGTTGGCCTTGACTTCATCTGGGGGAACAGCATTGGTGGTGCCATCCTTGCAGAGTCTTAGCAGTGAGCTGCACCACACTGTAGATTTATTGTGGCATGTTTACCATTAGAGAGCGGTGTCAGAGCCCGTGAGACTAAGCCTGGCCCATCCATACATGCCCGGGGAATGTAATTTTGTGGGGTTTAGTGTTAAATCATATTTAAACATACACATCGCAACAAGGTCAAATAAAAGAAGGACATTCACTTATTCTGCACGTCTATTTTGTATTTGAAGGTTATTATATATCATGTTTCTAAATTCATCCAGTTTTTTTATTGCAAGAAGGTGTATAATTTTGATATCTGCTGGTTGGCTTAAGCTAGCTCCGTCACAGATGAATTACATTTTAAATTGAATTATACAATACATTTAAAACTTGCCTATAAAGTATATACTTAAACGCCTGCTCTGATGAAATTCTAAACACGTTGCTTGGAAAGTATAGCAGCCCTACTTTTTCAAAACACAAGTTAAATATTAAATTATCATAGTAATATACATTTTTAAAACTAAGCGTATGAACGATCACCTCCGTCGCCTAAATCACAGGCGTCGTGTGCATTTCAGATAGTAGGAAGGTTTTGTTTCTGTAGGTGCTTGAAGTTTCAGTGCTGCTCCGTGGCGGTACCTGTAATGCACGCAGATTATGCTGATATCACACCCACAGGCCACCTGTACTCATCACTCATTCCGACATGCTGTGGGCGTGTGGAGTCTCCTGGGGTTCACAGCACCCCATGATATACCTTCTCATGCCTTTTTTTCATGCGGCACCAACTGGCATGAGCGTGGCTTATTAAACAATCAGTGGGCACACCCGACAACGACCATCATAATTAGCGTGTGAAAGAATCGTGAGCTAGTGACTGCCTGATGTTCATTCATGTAATCATTGTTAGAAACTCCCTAATCCTGTACATGGTCGCGCTGAGCCAGAGCCTATCCCGGCAGACACAGGGTGCAAGGCAAAGCTATATCCAGGATGGGATGCTAGTCCATCACAGGACACCAAGGGCAATTTAGTCCACAGGCCAATTAACCTATTCCTGCGGACTAAATTGCCCCGGTGCCCTGTGATGGACTGGCGTCCCATCCTGGGTATAGTCCTGCCTTGCGCCCTGTGTCTGCCGGGATAGGCTCCGGCTCACCGCGACCCTGTATAGGTTTAAGCGGTTTCTGATAATGGGTGGATGAATGGATAATATGTCAACACGTTATAGACAGAACTAACGCGGCAAGATCACAAAGGCAAATCATTAATATTAGCCTTTGTGAGCTACGGTTCAAACGGCATTGGACAAGACATAGGGTTTGTTTGGCCTCTAAGCCACACAATCACTCCAAATAGTCAGCTGACTTGGCGTGGATTCGATCACAAACAAAAACAAGAATCCTGGGTAGATTGATTGCTACAGAATCTACCCTGGTGTGTCAAGCGTTAAGCCTGACATCTTGTGTTAAGTGTGATGCAATATGGTTATGTCTGTCTGCACCAATAGGGGTCAGGCTATTAACGTGTGTACGATATATAACGAGTGCATGCCTATGTGTTACACGAGGTCTTCATCATCATTATCAGTACCCGCTTAATCCTATACAGGGTTGCGTGGGGCCAGAGGCTATCCCAACAGACATAAAGTACAATGCAGGGTTATACCCGAGTTCGGAAGCCTGGCCATCGCAGGGCACCAGGGGCCATTTAGTCAACGGGCCGATTAAGTTAGGCAGCATGTCTTTGGATTATGGGAGGAACCCCGAGTGCCCAAAAAAAACCACAATGTAGACAAGGGGGAGAACTCCACACAAAAAGGCACCCCAGCTGGGACTCAAAACCAGGACCATCTTGCTGTGAGGCAGCAACGCTACCCACTACACCATCATGGTCTTTGTGAACCATAAGGTCTTTGTGAACCAAACTGAGATGCTCGGTTGACAGCTTAAACATAACATTGAAGGAATGAACTTGACTCAAACAAGTAAATTGTATACGTCTTTCTGTTTCCTTTCAAAATTCCAGCCCACTCATCACCCTCACTATGTTACATTTCACTCCGTGCCACTCAGCAATGGCTATCCCACCCATCTTGTTGCGGCATGGTATGACCCAAAATCACGCGTTTGCACATCACAAGCACGCGACCACGGATCGCGAGATGTCATCTGTGAGTGGCAAGGTTAGACACTGAGGTAAATACACACATTCCCAGGTCTAAGGGTCACGGTATGATTTACCCAATTGTCCAGCTCGGGTGCTACAAGGATGTCAGTACAGTACTACGAAACAAAGGAGTGCATTGTGGCTGCTGGCTGAGGCACAGTTCAGCTGGTTTAGTCACTACAGTGATTGGACAATGATTCGTGATTCGGATAAAAAATAATAATAGACCGATCAATTATTTTTGTTTTGTTTTATCACCTCATTTGTATTTTTATCTCATTTCTTATTTGTACCTTGTTTTCTCGCCTCTTTTATCACCTCATTTGTATTTTTACGTCATTTCTTATTTGTACCATTTTTGTTTACTCCATTAACTTGATTGTAAGATTAGATTTCAATCTGGCTGCTATTCAGAGTTGTTCCTTCGGGATAGCCTCGTCGAGCGCTCTCGAAAGAACAGCTTTGAAGAGCAACCATCATGAATCGAGCCGTGAACATCTACATCAGTACACAATTTTAAATTATAAAATAATCCAAACTGGGCGGCACGGTGGCGTAGTGGGTAGCGCTTCCGCCTCACAGCAAGAAGGTCCCGG
>JAZEWU010000005.1:3508726-3519627 GCA_036362915.1 Geotria australis
CTTGTGCATTCTGGAATTGACTCGTGATTTTTGGTGGTTTCGGTAGTATTCCTTTTCATCTTTCTTTTATCTTGTCTATATTAAATATGGAAGCAACATGAGGGCAGAAGCATGTAACACTACAAAATATATTACAATTTTATTTTTTAAATAGCAAGTTTGTCACAACACTGCTCCACCACACCTCCGGACAAAGTAAATTCTTATATTTTTGCATAGTTACTTTCTAGCATAATATTATACACTAGTTACATGTATTGCATGAATTGGTGAGCACTTAAAAATAACATTAATGGGTAAAATTTGGTTTCATGGAAACAATAGGGTGTTGAGAATTGCTCTTTAGAGCTGCTCTTTCAGGATAGCCGTGGGAAGTGTTTCTCTTCTCTGCTTCAGGATGTGTTACTTCCCAGGTTGGAGGCATCTTCAGGCAGAGAAGATAAACACTTACTATGGTTATCCCAAAAGAGCAGTTGTTAAGAGCTGTTCTCATACATCGAGCCGTGAAAGCTTGCATCAATACAGAAAGGGTTGGTAATGTATTTCGATGACAATGTATGTTTCCAACGTTTAAAGTGGCTGGGTACTTCAGAGATAAAGGCCGAGCGGAAAATTGATATTTAAACAATGAAGTCGCTTTTGAAATATTTCGCTTCACATGTTACTTTTAACATATTGCTTGAGGGGAAAAAATACGATTTTAGATTGCAGTTGTGTCGCAAGTGTCCGGTAACGAGCTTCCAAGCTCACAGGGTATGTTTCTGCTGTAATAATAAACATCTATCTATCTATCCAGGTTGGTCTATTTTCCACCACTCGTGGTGGCATATCGCTGGGTCATGAGCTCTATTTTGAGATGTACATCACCCTCCCAGTCACTATATATTTTGCTGCCAAAACATATTTAACGTTATTATACGTATAGACATTGAATTGTGTGCGAAGAAGTGGGCAGATGAGATTATCTACAATGATTTCCACAAGCAGGAAAGCCGGGTCGGGGGACAGATCCATGGAAGAAGTCAGCCAAGGGGAATGTGTCATGTTTTCCTAGTGGGCACATACGTGCGTGCAATCCATCCATCCATTGTCAGAAACCGCTTAATCCTGTACAGGGTCGCTGTGAGCCGGAGCCTATACCGGCAGACACAGGGCTCAAGGCAGGGCTATACCCAGGATAGGACGCCAGTCCATCACAGGGGAAATTTACTCAGCAGGCCAAATAACCTATGCAGCAGCATGTCTTTGGGCTGTAGGAGGAAACCGGAGTGCTCGGTGAAAACCCACGCGGACACGAGGAGAACATGCAAACTCCACACAGAAAGGCACCTGAGTCGGGAATCAAACCTGGGTGCTTCTTGCTATGAGGCGGCAGTGCTACTCACCACGCCACCGTGCCGCCCCATAAGTGCATGCATGATTGAATTATGTAGAGTATTTATTTTTGAAAATTACCTTATAGTGTTTAATCAACTAAAATGAACGGTTAAATATATTTTTACATGTTCGACTTTAAGAATATATTTTTAGGATGGGATTTATTGTTCTTAAATAATTTCCTCTTGTCTGCCCAGTGCTGATGTTACGTATTGCTCTAGATATTTATTTAAGGCAGAGTTGAACTAGAGGAGGCCGATAACAAGTCCAGACACGACTCATAACCTATAATGTCCATAGCCAGGACAAATATCCCCCCTATAGCCTTAACAAACTGTAGGGTCACCTTCCGTTAGTGAGCACCTATAAAGAATGACGCGGCACAAGAGGGGGTGGGTGGCCAGCATCAAGCCCGTCCTTATTGACAATGTTTATACACAGCCCGAGGTACTTATTTGAGTGATGGTGCACACACTACTGCACCATCACTCCTTAAAAACACAAACACACAAACTCGAATTTATATTCACCAGATAGATGGCCCAAGAAGGTGACTTTCACACTACATGCGCACAGCATCTCCCCCTTGTCCAGCCAGCATTCCACGCAGTCCCTGCAGGCACACAAGACAGCAGCTAGAGGCTGGCTGGGAAGGTTAGTTTCATACACAACAAACCCTTGCATGCACGGGAACACTGCATGTAATACTTTCACCCAAATGTAGAACACCACGCTTTACAATGGCAGATAGTGGCTGGAGGCACATCACTGCAGTATGTTGTTCATTCATTCATTGTCAGAAACCGCTTAATCCTGTACAGGGCTGCGGTGAGCTGGAGCCTATCTCGGCAGACACAGGGCGCAAGGCAGGGCTATACCTATGATGGGGCGCCAGTCCTTCACAGGGCACCGGGGGCAATTTAGTCAGCAGGCCAATTAACCTATGCAGCAGCGTGTCTTTGGACTGTGGGAGGAAATCGGAGTTCCCGGCGAAAACCCACGCGGACACGGGGAGAACATGCAAACTGCACACAGAAAGGCACCTGAGCCGAGATTCGAAGCCGGAACTTTCTTGCTTTGAGGCGGCAACGCTACTCACCGCGCCCCCGTGCCGCCCTGCAGTGTGTTGTATTATTCATAATAACGTAAAACCCTCCGGTTAAGCTTTCCTTAATAAAGCAATTTAACGACACAATGGTGAACATCTTGGGACAGATGCAATCACTTGATTGGAGCACAGGAAGTTGCTGCGTAATGATGAAGAGAAGCAGGAAAAATCAAGCGGTGTAAATCTGCATCCCATGCACGGTCTGGCTCATTCCAGGCTCCAGTGCTTGTGATGAGCCTAGCCTATACATACAACAAAGTTAGTATGTGTTGTGGCCCAATTAGGCTTTCATGATTGCTACAAAGCCATTTTCAATGCCAAGCCTAAATAACAACTGCTGTGCAGCCTGGTTCAACATAAGAACATTAAAGGAACCTTTTGTTAATGCAGTGGAGAACATTTTTAGGATTAGGAACATTGTGAGCCAGCCAGTCATTCATGGAATTTCATCTTACAAGGCAACAAGCATTTCCCACACGCATTGTGTACATTTTTCTGTGAATTATTCGAGGTGTGGTCACCTGGGAACAATCAAACACTGTGCCATGAGCACCTCAAGAGGTTTCCTTGTCTCGGGAAACAATGACCTCTGACTTTCACTTTGACATTACTTGCAGAAGGACTGTGTTGCTTCATTATAGTCTGTGCCTTGAATCAAAGTATTACAAAATAATTCTCCTTACACAAATGAAAATATCAGTCGTATAAATTCTGCATTCCTGTGTCAAGTACACCCCATTCTCATTGAGCATGTCTGCACACAGAAGCAGCCAGGTGGCTAAACATTACTTTTAATACACGACAAAGACCCCCCGTGTAGCCTTAACAGACGGTAGGGGCAAGTGCCGTTAGCGAGCACCTATGAAGGTCGACACGGCACACGAGGGTGTGGGTGACCAGCACCACGCAGACATTCACTAACAAACACGGCATCGGAATGGTTAAATAAAGCAAACCAATGACCGTTCATATACTTACACGTGCCGAACAAATAACAAACTAATGGAATCTTGCCCACGGGCATGAATAGAAATCCAGCCATGAATGGCAGAACGCGGTGGGTGGAGGGGGGCTGGCACGGGAGGCTCCGGTGACAATCCCACGGCTCGGCCAGCGAAACGAAACTCACGAGGGCTCTGATGTCGGGTCCCGGGCCGCTGGCCCCGAGCGACCGAGGGGGGCTCGAGTGTAAAGCGATCGCGTGCGGAGGGGCCACCCACCCCCCCCGTGCCACCAACGCGGCACCCCGTCGAACCGCGGCACCCCGTCAAACCGGCCGTCACCAAGCGGACACGACGCTCCTCCGTGGACACAGCCGCCGCTGTGTGCGCGTCGCAGGCTCCGCCGAGCACTTTGTAGCTCGACAAATTGAAAATGAAAAAAACCCCGCCGCCGAGAAGAATGACTCTCGCAACACGAGCAGGCTGGAAGAGAATCTCTCAGGTGTGTGCTATTCGGCTGGCTTTGCGGTGGTACTGCTGCGGCCCCTCAACATCGAGGCTGAGTGAAGAGTTGATGGTGAAGTGTGTTGAAGCGCGGTGGCTGGATGACCAAGTGTCATCTTTTCTGGTGGATGCGTGAGACTGTGATATTCGGCGCACGTTGTCTGACAGATGTAGGTCATGTTATTGGCAGCTTAAAGTGATTGCATGGAAAAAAAACTAATTCGGTTTCAACATCTCCACTAACACTGAGGCTGAAACCCTCCACTGGCCAACAGAGCATGTCTACAAAACCTAGACAGAATTGCTCTGAACAGCTGCTCTTTCGGGATAGCCGTGTCGAG
Organism: Geotria australis; assembly: GCA_036362915.1. Taxonomy (NCBI): domain Eukaryota; kingdom Metazoa; phylum Chordata; class Hyperoartia; order Petromyzontiformes; family Geotriidae; genus Geotria; species Geotria australis. Next base: position 3,512,998 of record JAZEWU010000005.1, read on the forward strand.
CGTCTATCCCGAAAGAGCCGCTATTAGGAGCAATTCTCATTCACTGAGCCGTAAAAAACTACATAAATATAAATTGTAGACATTCGAATGAAAAACACGAATCATTTCATGTGTGTGGCTACATCGCATGGTGGACTTTGAGGTTGAGTGAAGTCACCACTGCATGATCCCAGTGTGGTTTGCTTGTGATAGAGTAGAGTTGAGAATATAATGTTTGTGTTGACATGAAAGACAGTTGACTGCTGCTGTACGTTGGTGAAAATCGAATTCAAACTATGGACGTTTGGCCGAGGTCAAGTCGATGACCTGACAATGCCGGTATGGGATACTGCACTGTAGAGAAGAGTCGAGGTAGGAATTGCTTCTTGTGAATACAGGCGCTAACAAGGTTTGTACAACCCAAAATATGGGTTTTCTTTATGTTCATGTGATGGTTCTAATTTCGGTGGCGCTGTGCGAGGAAACCAGAGTACCCGGCGAAAACCCACGCTGACACGGGGAAAACAGGCAGACTTCACACCGAAAGGCATCTATGCCGGGAATCGAACTGATGGGCCATTTGCTGTGAGATGCCAGCGCTGCTCACTGCGGCACCGTAAAACCCCGCACCGTCAAGTTGTCCATGTTGTTTTCCCTCCATTCATCATGTGCACAGGATGTGTTAAGTTGACGAGGCTGCGGGGTAGCGATGGTGGCATGGTTGGGAGGAAGTGTGTGCAGGAGGCTTGGGTGGGTGAGTGGGGTGAGAATGTGGCTGGGAAACGGGGGCTTATGTTGATTTTGCGGCTACATGTGTGAATTATTAAAGGGGCCCTGCGTGTGTTCTCCCTTACATTTTAATAATCACATGATGCGTGCACATCCTCACGCCGAGATTCAACAACAACAAACTGGTGTTGCGATATTACGTTTCGAAATTAATTCATTCATTCATTGGCAGAAACCGCTTAATCCTGTACAGGGTTGCGGTGAGCCGGAGCCTATTTCGGCAGACACAGGGCGTAAGACAGGCGCATACCTAGAATGGGACGCCGGTCGATCACAGGGCACTGGGGGCAATTTAGTCAGCAGGCCAATTAACCTATGCCGCCGCATGTCTTTGGACTGTGGGAGGAAACCGGAGTGCCCGGCGAAAACCCACGCGGACACGGGGCGAAGATCCAAAGTCCACACAGAAAGGAACCCGAGCCGAGATTCGAACCCTAGAATGTTCTTGCTGTGGGGTGGCAGCACTACTCACCACATCACCGTGCCGCCCACTTTTCTAAATGCACAGTGAAATAAATTTGCACGGCAACTAATTTAAATAACAAATGCCCTCTCTTAATTGACCATGTGAGGGTCCATTTAGCTTCATGATCTGTTTAGTTGCCAGAACGTGGCTTCGGCCGTTTATTTAATTGCTAATTAACATTATAGGCAATTTTCACATTCGGGATATGATACATCGTGGCATATTTTGCGTACACGCGTGATCAATATGCGAGCGGTACACACGTGCACACGGCCCCTATCCGTACAACATCCGCTCTCACCGACACATGCGATGTAAATGTAATAACACCACACAGATGGTAATTCTCAGGATCCTTTTAAACGTACAGTGTAAATGAGCAATGCTTTATTTATTCAATCGCCCTTGCCCTCTCTCCCCCATCCAAAACCTCGGCTTCGCTCTCTCTCCGTGTCCTCACGTAAACCGTTCGCTATAATGAACTGCGCGTGTGGCTGGTCTGGTTTCCTTGCCTCATTCTCTCTCTCTCTGCACACCGGGGCTGCTGCCGCTGTTGCTACCGCATGCGTTTGATAACCCGTGATCAATCACCGTGACGCCGGCAGTTGGGGTGGTGTGTGTGGCTGCCTCGGCTGGAGAGGGGCCTCGCTCCACACACACTCTCATTTGCGAGAGTTTCGGTGGTGATGGCGAGACGGAGCGAGCCGTTCGGCGCTCGTCCACGTATTGACTTCCCTAGGCGTCGGCACGGTGCTTAATTGATTGGAGCCGCTAACCAGGCCCTCTCGCCGGGGAAGGGTACACCCACCCCACAGGTCGGGAAACGGTGCATTCCGTGCCACGATATCATCCCGTATAGCTGTTCATTTATTTACATCCTTGATACAGCACAATTGTGCCGTTCGTGCCATCTTCCCCGATAGCAATTTGATGGAGCAATGAAAATGCCCCGCTGCTTGTAAAACGCTGGGGACAATACTTAAATGGTCATTGTTGGTTGGGTAATGAATCTGCGTTGACTGCAAGCCAGCTCAGGTGTGTAACCTGGCAGTGAGGGTGCGCGAGAGACAGCAAAACGCAGGTCTTCTCGCAGAACCACGTCTGGGAACCTCAGTAAGGGAGGGAAGGAAACGTGTTAAATAGACAGCAGAAAAATCCAGCGATGTCTGGATCTGGAGCTTTCCCTGCCACAATTTGTCACTTTACTGTCAATTGGGGCAGGATTTATTTTGATGGAATGGAGCTTCTCTCAGTGTTAGATACCAGAAGCAAGCGTAAATGGTGTGTGTGGGGGGGGAATAATTGCAAAAGCCACCCATCGGCGCTGGAAATAATAAAAACGGAAGCTTTCCCGCGAGCGCATGCACTGCGGTGACCCACAATGCAGACTAAATGATGGACGATTGTCTAGTCACTGAGCAACCTTTCCATGAAGGCCTAGAGATGCCTTTGTGTTCTGAGGGCATCTAAAGTCAAGCGATATTGTATTGAGTGATGGGCCTGTTTTGTGCCGTTATCACGCGTTAAACACAAAGCTGGCTGCATGCAATCTTTCCATTACAAATGGGCATGGTGGCGCATGCCTGTAAGCCAGATACTTGGATATGTACGTGCATGAGATGCCCATCTGCACGCTATTGAGGTTGGCTGTCGGAGGCAGTGTAAGAAGTAGGTTGCTGACCTCTCTGTTTAGTGTTCGAGCAAAGCTCCCTTCTAGGCTTGACCTTTTTTGTTCTAGACAAGCTGGGTTTTCTCCAAAATGCACAAAAAAGTATTAGTCAAATTGGGCAAAGATCCAAACCTGTAAAATGGGTCTCGAGACCCAGTAAATATGTCTTGAGTAAATATGAATATTACGTTATTATTACAAGCCATAGGCGGCACGGTGGCCCGTTGAGTAGCGCTGCCACCTCACAACAAGAAGGTCCCAGGTTCAAATCCCGGCTCGGGTACCTTTCTGTGAGGAGTTTGCATGTTCTCCCCATGTCCGCCTGGGTTTTCGCCGGGCACCCCGGTTTCCTCCCATAGTCCAAAGACATACTGCTGCATAGGTTAATTGGTCTGCTGAGCAAATTGCCCCCGGTGCCCTGTGATGGACTGGCGTCCTATCCTGGGTATAGCCCTGCCTTGCGCCTTGTGACTTCCGGGATAGGCTCCGGCTCACCGCGAAACCTGTACAGGATTAAGCGGATTCTGACAATGGATGGATGGATAGATCACAATCCATCTTGAGCGATTCATGGTGGAAAACGTCGAAATCCTGTCGAACAGGCCATACACTGTACTATCATTTACACGCCAGGACACTGACTGCCATTCATGGTCTGCAGGCACCGTTCCCACTAAATTAGAAGAGCTACAAGCAACGGGTAATTGTGCTGATGTCATGGCAACAATCGCCATTTATAGTCGTTATTTATTTACGCCTTGTTCAAGACGACGTAAGAGTGGTATTTGGATGAATAATACACGAGTTTAATCCCTCAAAGCCCTCAAGATTTCCTCCAGCACTCTAGTTTAGGGTTACAACACCAGGTAATGTGGGCATTGTATGAGCTCCCCTTCACAGGAGAGATCACCCATCATCCGGGGTTAAATTGCCCATGGCAACAGCTTGTGCAGATAATTCAAGACAAGTAAAAATGTCAAGGAAGCTGTCTACCAGTGACTTGTCAACCAGACCATGACTTCATCCCAACATTCCAATGTATTCCTCTGGGAATTCTATAAACATCCTGTAGCAATTAAGAAATCCATCTCATGTGTATATAATGTTGTTGGTCTGTCGCTAGTGTATAAAAACTAACTGAAATATATAAGGTTCTGGTGGCAGCAGAGAAAACATGAAGAACCGTGGAAATCATGACACACTCCGAGTCTGTTAACCCTGACGCCTCGATGCCCTACACCTCCATTCACCAGGTAGATGCGTTTTGGCCGTAGCTACATTACAGCAAGCAGTGCATTATGGGAGCTCAAAAATGTTAAAGTATATGAGGCTCATAGTATGGCAGGTCATTTGAAACCTATAATAGCAGCGCACTGCCTTCCAGCCAAAAATACACTGAGTTGAAATTACTTTCCAACCAGAAGTATTTTTCAACTTGCACATTGCCTGGTGTCAAAATTGTTTTAATATTTAATAACAATAGAACTAACACGCAATTGCATTTGAGAGACATTCTTTTGTGATATGATTAGGAATAGCGTTGGGTGATTTTGAGACTTCATAGCCTGCAAGTTTGATTCCGTTCTTCGAATCAAACACGAGTGAAAATGGGATAATGGGATTGGAGAAATCGTCGGCCACACAGAGCCTTTCATGGACTTTAAAGAAGACTGGAAAGCCCTTGAGGCCTGGCTGGCCTAGTGGAATCACCATTGAAAGTACGGCCAATGCCTAGCGTAAAAGCTTGGCCCAATTTCACCCGAATCCAGTCTGGCATTCAGGCAAGACAGAATTGAACCAGAAGCCAGCTGGATGTCATCGACCAGAATCGCTCAAGAATCGGGGCAGCTACGTATCTCTATATTCTTGGCTATACACCTTGCTGCTCAATGGATGCTAGCTAACCATGAGCGTGCATAGGGAATGTGCCAATAATAATAATAGCATTTTATAGAGCGCCTTTCACCCGAGGGTCAAAAAGCGCTGCACAAGGGCATCAGAGAGAACAGCATGTCAGCAACGACATGAAAAAAAAACCAGCTAATAAAAAGCGAAGCAACGAAAATTAAATGATTAAGGCTGCTTCGAATACACTGAAAGGTCATGAAACTGGCACGCTTAAGAGCGGCAAAAATCTGCCAGCGTCCCCTACGATGGCCGTCACTTCCTTAAAGACAAACACGGAGGAAAACAGGGAGGGAGGGTGAGCAACAGGGGGAGACATAGGGACACAGATACATGAAGACAGAGAGACAGACATAAGGGGGAAACAGCGCCAAGAACATATACATAGACACACGTAACATTGGAGCCTATGGGATGATTTAACATTGACGTCTTTGGGATGATTTAACACTGAAGTCGATGACAGGATTTAACATCGCAGTCTATGTGAGTGGGCAGCACGGTGCCGTAAAGGGGAGTCGCGCTGCCGCCCCGCCTCTTTTGATAAATTAACGCGGTAGCACCGCCCACAGAAGCCGGTTGACCAATGAGAAGTATGTGTCGGTTATTTTTTTAAATCTTAGGCCAGCGCCCACTACGGGTTGATTGACTAATCCGGAGGCGAGGCTGGCCCGCGTCATTGTTTTGATCACGTGACGCGGGGTGACACGTGGGCGTGAGGGTGACGCAAGACATGGGGAAGATACACGGGAACATGTGATGGAGACAGACACGAGGTGAGACACGGGAAGACGGGGAGAGACGGGGGAGACGAATAGAGACACGGATTGAGACATGGGGAGAGACACGGACACGGGGTGAGACACGGGGACAGACACGGGGTGAGACACGGGGAGAGACACGGGGAGACACATGGGGACAATATTGGCCTCCATGAGGTTGTTCAGTGCCCACATGGCCTCCTGTCTTGCCTGAAGGCCATGCCAGAATTAAGGTGGAATTTGGACAATTCCGTGCACGAGACATCGGCAATGCATTTCACTGGTGATTATGACCGCCTGAAATATAATCACAATAAGCTATATTTGCAATGGAATTGCAATAGAAAATTAATCTACAACACTATCCTTCCGCGGCAAGCGTTCATGTTGGAATCTCACTGACACGTAAAATAGCCCGTACAACAATTGCAATTTTTCCCCGGCGAAAGGTACACTGTGATATCGTCCGAACGGAATACGTTTCCTCCAGGAATTACCCAGCTGCACTTGGCAATGATACCTAGTAAAGAGATTGTACCTGTGGCACCTGCAAACATCAGAACGGGGTGGGCAGAGCGGAACGGCATCGGAAGAGCTGGTTGGTCCGCCACTCACGGGACCCCAGGCTCTCTGGCACGTATCTCCAATCCAGCCCTTGTGGCACTGGCACCTCCCAGTGTGGCACACTCCCCGGCCTACACACCACCCGCACGTCACGCCAGCACACGCCTGTAATCTAGCGAATGTGCCTGTAGGTGGCGATGCGGCGAGGAACTTGCTGACTTATCTGCGCGAAGTTTCAGTGTTATCCCCCACGTTGTGCGTGGGATTTCTGCTGCAACGAATGTTGTGTTCTCACCGCATGTGTGGCCACGGACGCAACCCACACGCGACGGATTAATAGATAATTTTGCAAACTACAGCACCACCGCTCAACACCCAAAAAAGGCCCAACACATTATCTTACTGTAATATTTTATGTTATAGAGCAGTGAACAGATAGTATGACTAAATCATATCTTCAAGCTATAATAACAGAGATTTTCTTAAATTAATCTTCT
>JAZEWU010000005.1:3520054-3555754 GCA_036362915.1 Geotria australis
TTTCTTGACTTCAGTCGTTGGGCCGGGGGTTGACGTCCATGTAGGAGGTGCCGTTCATCGCTAGTAGCCTTTGTCATCTCGACTCGACTGGCCACTTCCCGTCTGATATCAGCAGGGGCAATGCCAGCGAGGACGTACAGAGAACCCTGGCCAGTTTGGAATTAGAATTACAAGAGCCAATTTAACCGCACTGGGTGGATATAAATTGGAATACAGTAATGTATCCCAAAACACCTTTTTCAACATTTGACAATCGTGAACATTTTACTTGAAAGGGGAGAATGTTAAGTACAGCCAGTAGGTAAATTACTTTGTTCAGGCTTGTTGTGGACAAAGTCCAATTGATGTGTGCAACCTTGATTGGATTACAGATTTAATTTAGTGGTTATATAATTTGATTGGTGTGTTAATGCTAATAAACTGAAACTAGTACAATATGATGTTAAACCAATTTATACAACTTAAGAGACCTCACTACGTAGATTTGGAATCAACCAGAGAACCAGCCTTTAATGATCCCCACATCTCAAATGTTCCCAGGTCGCACTGTTCACGTGTCTCTTGTCACTACATGGCTTCATTAGCAACTTCCAGGAACGTATGTATCTGTTTGTTGGAGCTTCCTGGCTCTAAATTGATCAAAATAGAGAGAGTTGTAGCATAGAGCTTTGTACATGTTATGCTGACTTAAATAAATAGTGTGTACAACATAATAATCACGACATCGTGGAAATGGGAAAGGCAGGTGCACTAGCACTGCACATTACTGGTGTGTCATACTTTAATGCTATAAACAATTGCAAACAAATTAAGTTGCTATGTATCCCGGTATCTTTTCACGATTCTACTGTGTGACAAGACTATCAGCCCATCTCCATGTCATTAAAACCAAAATAGTGAACAGAAAACCTTTCAGGGATTAGGTGGCATTGATAAATTATTATAGTTTGGGCATAGGTTAAACGCTGATAGAATACTCCAAGACACTGTAACTCTATGAAATATTTATATCCCACCAACCTGATTTTTGGGGGGGTTCAGAAAAAAAACCGATATCTAGGTTTCAGGGAAAATGGATTATGGGAGCTCAGGTTATTGATGCCTCCTCCGACAATGCGTGGATAACCACTGCCTTAGGGTCAGTACTGTGGTGTCTTGCTTATTTTGGATTAAGCACTGTGCTGTATGAATACTGGCCAAAGTTGCAGACTGCTGCACCTGAAACGTAATGGGAAAATCGTACGGCACGTCTGTCGCCTTATATCAGTGCAGTGACAGCACCCACCCATTCTATGAAATGTGAGAGTTTTTGACCATCCGTCACAAATACTGCAATGCCTGGCACGTGAGTGACGATGCTGACGGTGAGACGCCACTACCCGAGACCAACGACAGCCATCCCTCCCATCCGCAGGTGGGTCACGAGGGAGAGCGATGGAAAGTGGATGAAACTGACCTGAACACAAGAGGCCGCTGGAAACTGGACATTTGACATCCGCGTGTCCGTCGTCCGCCACCGTCCGCGACAGCTGCTCCGCTCTGCTGTCAGGCCGCTCCGTGCCGTCCTCCGTCATCAGGCTACCGTTGCCTCTCTCCAACCGCCGGGTGATCAATCTGGCCGGGGGTGTCTGGCCGCACGGATCGTCGCTGCACGTGGCGTGCACGGACAGCAGCAGGGAGTGCGGGAAGCCGCGGGGCGTCACGGTGAGCGTGCGGTGTGGCTGCATGCCGGGGCATCCCATCGCCCGCAGGCTGATGTTAAAACGCATCTGTGAAAACAGGGCAGCAACAGTAACCGTAAAAAAAACCCCTCAATTTCCAAGTTTTATTCCTTTTAGTTTTTTCTGCTGGTATACCTAAATATAAAATTTGTTTTGTTTTAGAATTCAACCTTATTGCAACATATATACAATTACATTTCACCTATATGTACACTGGAAACCATGTGATATAGCCGTATGAAGAGGTGATCAATCCCACTGCCTACAGCATATGGCTCGCACTTGGAAGGTTGCCAGTTCAAACCCCAGTAGGGGAGAGGGCTCAGTCCATCATCCCATTGTGGGAAGACTACAGTATTCATGATGTGAAGAGGCTGCCTCCCCCACAATGAGAATGTGGATTCAAATGGAGATGAGCAGTGCTTCGTTGCTCACTTGAGCACAAATACACAAGAACCTTTCACTCCTCTCTGTTGTGGCAGGTGAAGCATCAGTGGGAAAGTAAGTGTGGGACTTGCTCTTTAGAGCGTCTCTAATGCTGTGTTTTCCTCCTCTCTCGACACAGCTATCCTAAAAGAGCAGCCCTCGAGAGCAATTCTCACGCATCGAACCGTGAAAACCTACATCAACTACAAACTAAGTTCTTATTAAAGAATTGCATTTAAGCTTAGACTCACTTTACGTAACCGGACTCACCGTGTCTTCCTCCTCATCCTCTCGGCACTGCTGCAGCCTGGCTTTGGCCTCACCCTGGCACGTTTCTGACACAACGATGGAGAGGCCCTGCAGGTCTCCCATCAGCTCTAGCTCCAGCCGCGATGCGAATTCCTGCGTGGCGCATTCGGGGAGGGGCAGCCGTCACGGAACCACAATCTCGCCGAGAGTCCTCACGGAGCATCGTAAGCACCTAACAGGGCACAACCCTCAGCAGCACGCAGGGCCCTCACATGAGAGTGCCTATAGAGAGTGTGTCTCGCAGCCTATTGATTCAATGGAAGAATGTGAGTCAATAGGGCAGAGGTCTTGTGAATAGGTATCGATCGTAAAGCGGCCTTGGAGTATTTATTGATCTCGTGGAAGTACAAGGACTAGGCTAGGCCACACCAATAGTGGGTAATTAACTTGCAGCCCCGTTGGCGATCCACTCCTGAATGAAGGCCTCTCAATGCCGTGGCTTTGGTCAGATGGGGCTACAAGACCGGCCCAACCACCTGCGAATGTGGAGAAGCAGACCATACTATGGAACACTGCCTTGTCTGTGCTCTACTACCGAACCTCTGCAGCTCAAAAGACCTTGCGGAGTTCAATTAAAATGCAAGGGGCTGTGTAAGAAAATGGGAAACTGTAATTTGACCATCGCGCTGCTTCGAAGAATCGCTAAGAAGAAGAATGCCGTGGCCGTCATAGGTGGCGGAGGTGCTGGCCCATCGAAGACCGTAAGCGGGCATTGTTTTCGGCGCTCCCACGTTTGGTTTAGAAATCCCGCGTGAGATGACAGAAGAGATGCAAATAGCAACGCGACAGAGACGTAGCTGGATGAGAGCGAGGTGACATATGTAAAATTAAAGAAATGTAGAAAACACAAGATGGGAGTTATATTAGAGAAGTGAGATACAGACAAGATAGGGATGCAGAATATAAATTAGCTTTTGTCCATCCATTTTCAAAAACCGCTTAATCCTGTACAGGGTCGCGGTGAGCCGGAGCCTATCCCGGCAGACACAGGGCGCAAGGCAAGGGAGCACCGAGGATGGGACGCCAGTCCATCGCAGATTAGCTTTTGTCATGTTCATTATTTGTATTCGTTTTATTAGAATTCAAATTCTAGCTGACATGTGGTGCCCCCCTTGTAAACCATTGACGCAATACAATCACGTAGAAGGAATAGATAGATGTTTTAATAAACATCTATTACAGCAGAAAATACCCAGTGAGCTTGCAAGCCCTGGAAGCAGGATTCCTGCGATACAACAAACGTATGAATTAACCAAACCAAAAAAATAACCAAAATATACGGAGGCATATAGTAGCCTGACACTTATTTTACAATGTAGAAACTTGCTGATAGCAAAAGTGGAAGCTCTGACCAAAGGATGGATAAGCAGAATCTTGCTGTGTTATTTTACATCGACACGACGTTAAGTAATCTTCTTCGTTTACACTTGTGGTTGTTTTTTTATTGATTAAAAATTACCCCAATCATTTGAAGAGGCCCCAAAAATACTGTACGACGGTCCTTCAGCTGGCAATCACAGTCGCTTCGGGACTATCGCGTGAGTTCACTCATATGACAGCTAAGCCAAGTAGTGCAGCTGTGCACCTGGTGCAGTCTCATCACTCACCCTGTACATGTTGAGTATAAGGTTCGGCACGATACGTGAATTCGTTTCCAGAACAACAACCGTTGAGCCAGGAATCAGCTCCGAGTAGTTCTGCCGTAATGACAGGCGACAAAGTGAAAATTACACTTGGGTCAAGCAAATGTCAAAGTGGAGTTTCAATGTGGTGCCTTTCAAATTACTGACATTTCCGGTCTCTCTCTCTCTACTCTGAAGACAGGCCACTCTCTCTCCTGCCTCACAGGATCTTTTCCTGTTATAGGGGAGTGTTGTTAACGATCAGCTGCTGTCAGTTGGTACCTTTACCCGTCTGCTAATTACATTACGTTTAATTTTAAATTGAATTGTACCGATACAGACTCCCCAGTTGTCAAGAATCATTGACGGAAATTCCATATTCCCATGGTGGGGATCAGTCTCTCCATAGGATGGCCACTGAATAGCAAAGAGTAAAATATGTTAGTGCTTGGTCTTAAAATACCATACCATTACACGTTTATGTCGCTTTGCCCGTTATGTATTTGGTTGTGTTTTTCGTATCTATCTTTCAACCACAACCCTGTACAGGATTAAGCGGTTTCTGACAATGGATGTATGGATATCTATCAAGCAATAATTGAATGTTTGTTACATGGAAAGTCCCATTTAGCCATTTACCCAGCTTAGTTTCGCAAGGAAGATCCGTGGGGCCATCAGCATAAAACAACAACAACATCAAAGTGATACGTGTAGGGGAACAGACAGCAACGGAGACTCTACCTGGTACAGTTCAAACTGGGCTCTGCTGACGGCGAAGATGAGGCTCATGTTGTTTTCGTTGAGCGTGTCGCTGAGCATGCCCAGTGAAGGGTACTCCTGCCCGCACGAAAATAAACATCACAGCAGATGAGAGCAACTGTGGAAATGCAAATACGCATTAAAGCAGTCTAGACACTGGGGAGATAAATATTGGAAATGAAAGGCGATGTTCATTAATTATTCTCTTGAAACAATATAAAATGCTGTCAAAATATAGTCACACGTGATTTCATATCATTTTTTAAAAAGTATTTGAACTTACATAGTCAATTTCACGTGAGAATGCATAACTATGTTGGAAGTAAATGACGAAGAAAAACACATTCTGTACTGATGTAGGTTTTCACAGCTCGATTTATGATGGTTGCTTTTCAAAGCTGTTCTTTCGGGATGGCCGTGTCGAGCGCTCTCCCTCTCTCCCTCGCGACGTTTTGCCTCCAATGTGGGAAGCGAACTGTCGTGAGACAGAATCGGCTCGACACGACTATCCCAAAAGAACAGCTTTGAAAATCGACTGTCAAAATCACCTTCTGTTAACGTGATGGCACTAAATTCTGATGAAGTCACCACATTTCTCAGGTAGCAATTGTCGCTCACCACCCTTGGTTCAAGATGCTGGGTAAAATTGAAAAGTGACAGAGACCAAAGCAGGTGATTACAGGGATAGTACCATATTCATTGGAAGGCACCAGCATCTTAGCAAATGCCCCATTCAAATTCCCTTTCTCACCATTGCAATCATGAGAGATTTACCAATTTGTTTCATTCAACATCGGCAGGGTGGCACAGCGCGTCTCACAGAAAGTCCTGCCCGAAGTGGTTCGATTTCCGCCTCAGACGCATTTCTGCATTGAGTTTGTTCTCCCGCTGTTCTGCATGGGTTTCCTCCGGGATCTCCGGTTTCCTCCCACAATTAATCAACTGGATGATATTATAATACGTAAGCGGGTTGGCGAACCGCCTGGCTGACTCTCCCCTCTCTGTGGTTTCCTCGCGCCTCTGTGTCTCGTCCATGATCAGACGTGGAATTTGTGTGCGTTATAAATTGTACTACTCTTATTTTTACGTAGTAATTATTATTATAAAAAATTGCTGCAAGACTACATAGCGCTATTTTTCGGGAGTTCATCCAAAAGACAATATTTCATACTTGTAACCGTGATTATTTGACTCGATGAATTTTGTACTGTTGCTTAACTAAACACAGCTGATCAAACAGCAGGTTGAATTCCAACAACAACAAAAACATATACTTATCAGCATCAATGCAGAATACATTTCAACAGTTTTGAAGCAAGAAGCGATTCTGGAGTGGACTTTTCAAGCTGTGAACTTGACTCTTTCGCTCGCATGTCCTCCAACTTGCCACACTCTATCTCTACACGGTGGTCCAGATGTCAGATTTCATAGTTTTTCAAGTTTGTGATCCTTCACTAGCCCATACACTACAAGCTGTTCTTCAATAGTATCTGAACTCGTATCTGCCGTCTGAAATAAACAAGGGTTATTTAAAACAGAAACGAATTATCAAAGGAAAATAAAGTTAGGGGTCAGTTAAATGGGAGTCGGGCGGCACGGTGGCGCTGTGAGTAGCATTGCCGCCTCACAGCAAGAAGGTCCCGGGTTAAAATCCCGGCTCGGGTGCCTTTCTGTGTGGAGTTTGCACGTTCTCCCCGTGTCCACGTGGGTTTTTCGCCGGGCACTCCGGTTTCCTTCCACAGTGCAAAGACACGCTGTTGCATAGGTCAATTGGCCTGCGGACAAAATTGCCCCCGGTGTCCCGTGATGGACTCGCGTCCCATCCTGGGTATAGCCTTGCCTTGCCGGTATTGGTCAGATTAAGCGGTTTCTGACGATGGCTGGATGGACGGGAAACGGGAGTTACAAGACATCTGGAGCACCCGGTAGAACGGCGCGCGTGGCAGCCGCGGCTATCGCGACACCCGCACTTTCACATATACACGATTCCATCCCCCCCACTTTTTCATACAACACCCGCGGCTGCGACGCGCCTGCGCAGAGAGCCGTGGCCTCCTTCCCGTGGGTACCATGTCGGCTGCGCGCGTGTACACGTGGCGCCCTCCGAGGTGGCAGCCCCCGTCGTGGGGCCGCACCACGCCGGCCAGACGCGCGTCCAGAGGCAGGTGCAGCTCGGCATCCGAGGCCACGAGGAGCACCCGCAGCGCGCCCGGCCGCCACCCGACCTGCTCCTGGCGTAGGGGAGGGAGGTCACACGCAGGAGCGGCAGCTCTACGCTGGGCTACAAATCTGGCTATGACCCGAGCTCCAATCCCATCCATCCATCCATTTTTAGAAACCGCTTAATCCTCTACAGGGTCGCGGTGAGCCGGAGCCTATCCCAACCAGCCTCTAGCTTAAAATTAACTCGTAGGCTTTCATGACCAATGTTATCCTCTAGCTTGCTGTCTGCGTGCCTGCGGTTTTTGACAACGGATGGATGGCTGGAACAAAGCGCCACTCTCCTAACCTTGCAGACGGCAGCCTGGAGGATGGCGTCCAATGCGCCCTCGGGCCCGTCCAGGTTGGCAGAGATGCGCTGGCCCTGCACCCGCACCGTGAACGCGGGCACCGGGGGCACCGCGGGCACCGCCGTCGCCCACACGGCCGCGATGCTGCCCAGCGGCAGCGCGTGCCAGAAGGAGAACGGCGGCAGGCACGTGGTGGATGCCACCACCCTGCACGAGTCGCACACAGGCGCAACGCAACCAAGATCACCCCGTATTATAATAATAATAACATTTATAGAGCGCCTTTCATCCAAGGGTCACAAAGCGCTACACAGGGCTGCGGAGAGAACGGCATGTCAACAACATCAAGACAGATTAACTGAGAGTCCAGGAATAGCGATAAATTATAGGACATAAAGGCAGCCTTAACAGACCGCAGGGTCAAGTGCCGTTAGCTAGCACCAGTGAACGCCGGGCCAGCCCCTCCGTGTGCTGTGCTGACCTTCGTAGGCGCTCGAAGCAAGGCAATGCGCTCACACCACACAACAACAACCGTCTTTCGCCACTAAGTGGCGGTGACGTCACCACGCCGCCTGTGCCAGGCCATATGCACCTTGAGGCCACGTGAAGTGTCGAAGGCTCGTCGACAGGAGGTCACAGGACAGACCCAGGTGTCATGGGCTGCCTGACTGAGATGACCGGCAGATACACCACCTGAGCTCTCTACTGTGCCAACTTGCTGTGCTTTGGCCGCTCAGCGCTCGCCTCGCTGTTGTGAGCGTCGCTCCTCCACCCTCCCTTGTTGCTGGAGGGCGACTGCCTCCAACTGCCCAGTAGCGTCCTTCACGAACCTCCTCCACAGAGGTCGATCTTGACACCGCCGGTACCAGTTTTCAGCACACACACACACAGATGCACATCCACTCCGCGTGCGTCTGTGCGTGCAACGCAATCCGATGTGTTTATCGTTGCACCGCGTGTTGTTCAGCATGAAACTGACACGTTGCATCTCCAGGGACCGAATTCACTCGGGCAGCTTCTTCTGGAACTAATTTCAAAGTCAATTATTTCAAGGTCAATTCCCAGGCTGGCCTGGGAACGCCTGGGAATCCCCCAGGAAGAGCTGCAATCTGTTGCTGAGGAAAGGGATGTCTGGTCCACTCTCCTTGGACTGCTGCCGCCGCGACCCTCACCAGGACAAGCGGTTTAGAAAATGGATGGATGGAATTATTTTTTGTTAATTTTTCACAAATCAATGTGCAGCACTATGTTTAGGGCAACGCGCAACTGAGGTGGCCGATATATGAGAAGTGCTCTCCCACACACTGAGCCGTGAAAACTTTCATCCGTTTGATGGTTCAAAATACTTCCAAAAAGCAATTCAAATTTTTCCCGTAATAAGCGATTATTTTAAGTGCACCACTCACAACAAGCCGGTCTACAAAAAACCTGCCCACATACGCACGGACCCCTCCCGGCCAGCGGCGTACAACGAGCCAAACTGCTGGATGTGTCGATGTTATTTTCCACAAATGTGTGTCAAAGTCACGTGGCCAAAACAAAGAAGCGAGAGTGCTCGTACTGTACTGTGCAAACAAGGTATTTGAAGATTATAACTCAGGCGAAGGGCAGTCATGCCCTACGTCAACTTGGGACGTGCGTCTTTGTGCAAATCCTGCTCAGTGGCCAATGCACATGATGGGGTCGCAGTCCGTTCCTTCATCCTCGCTCCGTCGAGAGGTACCGTTGACCCTTGCCCTCGCTCGCTTCGCCTGTCTGGGGAAACGCTTTTGGTGGGGAAATGCACAATTGCCCCCATGGCAGCTGCGGCGAGCGCTATACATAAACATACGCTGCACACACGCTGCATGTTACTGAGTAGCGGGTTGCACACGACCTTATGAGATCCGCATGGTCCATGCACATGCACAAACTGAATTTAAATCAGCTGGCACGTATATCATAACGCGTATTTATCACTAATTTAAATGTACTCGCTCTAACGTTCCATGTCACGGTATCTCCGTGCTCAAACGAGCACGAGTGGCGCTCATATCTATCGGTGGCCATGAGCCAGAGGTAGAAACCTTCCACATTCCCTTGGCAGGAGCCAGTCCACCCATTGGACAACCAGTAACCGCCGTTGATAGCTCGCAAATTGGTACTCGTTTACCTGCCTACACTGGAGTGACAGGTCTTATAACCATCCATTGTCAGAAACCGCTTAATTCCGTACAGGGTTGCGGTGAGCCGGAGCCTATCCCGGCAAACACAGGGCGCAAGGCAGGGCCTATACCAGGATGGGACGCCAGTCCATTACAGGTCTTATAACCATAGAGTCAAAATAGGAGCCACCGACAGACTCGCCTGCTACCTGACGCACCAGCAAGGGTTAAGGCGGCGCTCCGGCAGAGCGCTGGCAAAGGGGCTCACGGGCTTGTCCACAAAGGCGCCAAACCCCAGGTGCAGGACGTGTTCCGCTCCACGCAGGCCCGCGCTGCCTCCCGAAGCCCCAGCCCTCGAAGCTGCGTCTCCCAGGACCTGAGCCAGCAGAGGCCCTAGGTTCTTGGCCGCCCGCAGGTGCGGCAGCATGGAGGCCGATGCGTCCATCAGGTAGTAGACGTCGAGTTGCGGCGGAGGCCCCAGATGCCGTCTCACCAGCAGCTGCACGGTCGCCGTGACACCTTGCAGACATATGGGTGAGCATTGCGTTTCCCCTCGTAACATTATCGTGGCGGAGGATTTTGCATCTTCCCATAAGCCCCACAGCTATGTCACCTGGAGTCTAGCACTCCTCTTAGGGTGTGCTAGAGGGAGGTCCATCCATCCATTTTCAGAAACCGCTTAATCCTATACAGGGTCGCGGTGAGCCGGAGCCTATCCCGGCAGACACAGGGCGCAAGGCAGGGGAACACCAAGGATGGGACGCCAGTCCATCGCAGGGGCTAGAGGGAGGTTACAAATACAATCTCGAAGACCATCCGACCAAATGGCGCTGACTTATGGAAGGACATCAGGCCGTAAACAATTCTGCTCCAATATCCCCAACCATTAGGGGGCAACCGGTCAACCTGGATACCGGCTTTTGATACTGGCAACAACATTGTAATGGTGCAAAAGAAGCTTTCAGAGGAGCCTCAACCAAAACCTGAGTTTCTCCAGCCATACTAATTTAAATAACGTATTGCTGAGTGTGATAGTTGATTGAGCAGAACCTCTCTGAGTAGGCAGTTTAGACCTAACTGCATTGGAGAAGGTTGTGTGTGCGAGGTTCGAATGTTAAGAGTAGGTATTCTGCGAGCAATACAGTTTTTCTTCGTGTAAAAAATATACTCTAAGATACATATGCCAAACATTCCGATGCAAGAGCCTACTAAGCATACTGAGCCTCAACGATAGTTTTCTGGGCAAACAAATAGAAATACTGTATGAGACAATAAACTGGGATGCTGTGTTGCCAGTGATGCACGAGCACAAATAGCAAAAGCTGAAAATGTTCATCAGTAACATTTGCCTAAAAATAAAACAACATATATGTGCTAAGAGATAATCAACATTTTGGGCAATAACCTTTGCCACGAATTTGGGCCGTTGCCTAAACATCCGCTATTGTGTTCATTTTATTGCAGTGTCAATACGAGCACGCATACACAACTTAATCAACCAGGCCGTGCAACGCTGCAAGCATCCATCGAGCAGCCTGAAGATTCATAACACGATTTTTACACCACACTTAGCAAACAAATGTGGCAGCAGCCCGTATTGCAATCTCTGGGGCCACCGCTCCGCTCTCCCATCCTTGGCACAGACACGAAAGGTGGCGTGCGGGCAGGGCCCGCGCCAGACTATTTTGCGCCTTAGGCAAGGCCAGCTACTTGCATCCCCCCACCCAAAAATAATAATAATTGACAGCCGGTTATGAACTAACAGTGAACTATAAACTATTATTAACAATAAACTGTTATATTTTCCATTTACTATATTTTTCTTAAAACCATCCGTCCGTCCATTTTCTAAACCGCTTGTCCTGGTGAGACTCGCGGTGGCAGCGGTCCACGGAGAGTGGGCCAGACATCCCTATCCTCAGCGACAGATTCCAGCTCTTCCTTAAAACCATAATTTGTATAAAACTGTGACCCTTAACGGTCATTAATGCGCCCCTCCGAGGTCTACGCCCTAGGGGGTTGCCTGGTTGGCCTAATGGATGCGTCGGCCCTGCCGTGCGAGGTGGGCACCTGGCCGGAGCCACACGGCGGCGGCGCGCGGTGCGAGCGGGCCCGCGGGCTCCGACGGGCCCTCCGCGTGGACCATGGCGCCGGACGTCCTCACGTGGTGCGACGCGCATCCCTCCGCCAGCAGCCGCAACACCGGCCCGCAGCGCCCACCGGGCCTCCTGAATGTCTGGGTACCGGGCAGGGCGCGGCGTGCAAACCCACGACCGCTGTTCGTCACTAAATTTAGATAGATAGAGGTTTTTCTAATTACAGCACAAGCATTGCCCGGTGAGCTTGCAAGCTCTTTACGGGACTCCCGCGACGCAACGAACATGCGAATTGCTGACAATAATTAAAACATGTACAAGATTCATAAAAACCGAAATTGAAATCAACCAACAACAAATAACATTTACGCATAGCGTTGCACACATTTTTCAAATATAAGAATCCAAAATACACAGCATTGGACTTTTTTTTCTTTTCAAATAACCATATAAGGTTAAGGCTGTGCATTGCGATAGTGAAAAAAAGTGGCGGTGATGTGCCTCGGTGCCAGTGCCAGGCTAAGTGCGCCCTTGAAGCCACGTGAAGTACCGAAGGCTCAGTGACAGCAGGTCACGGGACAGACCCAGGTGCGATTGCAGGGCAGAAAACAAAGCCAAAGATCCCCCATATAGCCTTAACAAGCTGTGTGGTCAAGTGCTGTTGGCAAACACCTATGAAGACTGACGCGGCAAACGACTGGGTGGGTGGCCAGCACCACGCTCGGCCGCGTTTGTCTCCCTAGTATTGATGTTTACACACCGCACCAGGTACTCATTTGAGGCTGAGTCGACCTAGGGGAGGCCCAAGACCGGTTCAGAAATTCGTCACTGGTGTTGTCCGTGTGAGCGGGAATCGAATTTGGGTCGCAGGGTTTGTAGCTCAGCGCGCTAACCACTGAGCCACCGCTCCCCACGGGAGAGACCCAGGTGCGGCACAATCACAAAGACACGGTCGTGTGTGTGTAAACAACAGAACCTCTCCATGCCGACATACAGACTGTGAGGGTAATGCTGGTAGTTAGCGCTTGTAGGGAATTGGAATGACTCCCTCGTGAGTGGGTGATTTCAGCACCAAACTCAACCGGTTTTGTCTCCCGCAGTGCTAATGTTAAAGCTGAATTGACCGAGAGAAAACACAGGATAATTTCAGATTTCAGCATTGAGCACTGAGCAGGATTTTAACAAATTTCCGCCCCAATTCTACTACTTATATTGTTTCTAATCAGAAACGCAAGTCTTTTGCGATAAATGCATCTGGACTGCCCATATGGATGAGCCCTTAGACATAATCGTGCCTCCACGCACACAGAAAACAGGCACAAAGAGCAGGCACACACACCCTTAATGCTCATTCTGCTGAAATAATAAACACCACTTCTTTGAACCGCAGAGCTGCAAACGAGATTCGCTCTCCGCCATACTGATCGAGTGGACAAATAAAAGCTTTGTTGATCGATGATCGGACTTTAAAGTGTTATCCTGGTTGTGAGCGGTGGTGATTCTGTGCGGTGGGTTGTGGGTTTGTCCTTGCGATGGCTGTGTGCGGCGCAGCGGGTACCTCCTGGGAGCACCAGCCGCACCCGGTGCCTTTCCGCATGCACCCGTTGCACGTGTCATCCTCGCACGCGCTTTCTGCGAGAAAGGGGATAATTTATGCCCCCGTAATTAAAACCTGAAAAACCTCCTGGCTTGAGCTTCATTCACTTTTTGGCGAGATTTATACTCTGATGGCTGGGCCAAAACACATCCGCACTTGGCTGCTCGCCTCATGGCCGTTAATGGAGACATCTGCAAGTCTTTGTGAGAGATTGTATGAAAAGGAAAATTTCGCCAAAACTCCGGACATGGCCTGTTGGGCTAGTTGATTTGTTTTGTCTAATAGTCATACGGTATGTGTATTCCATTGTCTCGTAGCTGCGTGATGCCTGCAACACAGCGGTGCGGCTTGAGAACGTGCAAGGATTACCTTATAAAGCACCACAGAGCTCCAGTGTTTACCGTCTACTCTGTATGGCCGCGACGTCAGACTAAAATGTCACTCAGATGTTATTTCCAGAATTCTTTTGTCAAAGGGTAACAGGATGAAACTAGACGCTGATGTTTCAGGGTTTGTAATGTTTTCACAGTGCATAAGGGTAATGCAAAAAAACACAACGTAAATATGTCGTGTTGTTTTTATAATCAAGGGTGAAATGGCGCATAAATAAAGAGGTTCCTCTCTTAATTTGAATTGTTCACAAATTACCATATGTATGACCATTTGTTTGGATCTTGTGACCTACTGCCGATAACACGCATCACTTTGCTCTGTGTTTACGCCTGCTGGCCCAGCAGGCGTAAAGTTGAATTGAAAACTGTGAATATGCCATATGCTGAAAATGCCTCCAACGTGGGAGGCGCAATAATAATAATTTTACAATATTACGAAGGAGAGAGGGGAAACACTCGCCACGGATATTCTGAAAGAGCAGATCTTCAGAGCGATTCGAAATAATGAGTTGATATTTCGGACACTGGCCTTGGTTAGAGAAGAGAAAGGAAAAGGGAACGCAGGAGATTCTGACTAAAATCTCTCCACAAACGAGTCCGAATAAATTACTATCGAGTAACTGGGTTATACTTGAGCAGTGTATTGTATGGAATTCAACACAATATCTAGATTTAATACATATCTTCCATGCGAATACACAGATGTACAACACCACCACAGAAAAAAACATGTATTTTTGTTTTAACACGCACATCAGAAAAGTACTTTTAAACACTAAGTCAATACAGTACATGTGCAGGACTCACTCACCTGTGTTGACGTACAGACAGAGCAATATCGGTAAGCTGACCAACGATCTCAAACTCATCGCTGTCACAGGAAGAAGCCCAACAACGTCTGGCTGCTCACAGTCAGCACAGGTGAGCAACGAGTCGTGCAGGTGAGTGTGGAATGAAAAGCAGAGCAATGCAGGCACAACAGGCAGGAGGAGGGTGTGCACCCGGTGTGGCCGTGAGAGTGAGACTGGAAGAGCGTTCTGGAGCCTTAGACAGGGAGACGCGCTGAGGTATAGGACAACAGCGTGTCAGGTGAAGTGAGGGTAAAGCGTATTGTGCGGGCGATATGGATGGAGAGCGAGGCAGTGAGTGTGTGTCAGAGGGTTGGTAGGAGTGAGAGCGGATGGATAACAAGCAATGAGACGGAGTGGACGACGCAGCCAGTCCACGCTTTTGCCGAAATCTCGATGCAATCAACGAGCCACCTTGCTTGCGGTGAAATGCTCACCACAAAATATCGAATGCAAATGCGTGCCCACCAAAAGGCCTGGCATACAATACAATCACTCTGATGTATATAGTGGGTTCACCGAGAGGCTGTCTTCTGTGTGAGGTTTTAACTGAATAGCTGGATGCTTGATGCAATCACAAAGTTACCTTCAGAGCAGCTCTAGTGATAATGAATAATGGAATAGCTTAGGCAATAGCTTTCGTGATCGGCGGTGCAGAACGCGTAGATATTTGAGTCTTGTACGTCGGTTTGTGATATCGGATAAGTACACGCACACAGACACCCTTGACCAGCCCTCCCCCCCACGGTGGGATCAAACCCAGAGCACGCTCAAGGGTGAATGCCGTGCATCAAGCTCTTCTCATTGAGAAGCGACGGTTCATTTTCCATCCATCCATTGTCAGAAACCGCTTAATCTTGTACAGGGGTTGCGGTGAGCCGGATCCTATCCCGGTAGACACAGGGCGCAAGGCAGGGCAATACCCAGGACGGGACGCCAGTCCATCGCAGGACACCAGGGACAATTTAGTCCAAAGTTCATTATCCCACAGAAAGATGTTCACCACTAATCGCATGGAACTCTGGTCAGTTAGTGATATTGTTAGAGCTGTTTAACCCTTTGTTATGCAGAGCCTAACTAAAGGCAGGTTCTAATCTAAATCAATGTTCAATAGAAAATTATGGCCACTTGCATGTAAGGTAACAGCTAAATTCACCTTACTATAAATTCATTCTGTTAAGGGTCACGGTGAGCCGGAGCCTATCCTGGAAGAAGCAAGGTGCAAGGCTGGGTTATACCCATGATGGGACGCCAGTCAAGCGCCGGGCAATTTAGTCAGGCCAGTTAACCACGAAAGCATGTCTTTGGACTGTGGGAGGAAACCGGAGTAGCCGATGAAACCCAACACGGACACGGGGAGAACATGCAAACTCCACACAGAAAGGCACCCGAGCTGGGAATCGAATCTAGGGTCTTCTTGCAGTGAAGCGACAGCGCTAACCACTGTGCCACCCGGCACTCCATTACATTGATATACAAGTAGTGCACAATATATAATGATGCGTCCCTTTATTGAGCGTGTGAAAATTCTGTAAAAGTTGGTATAAATCCGTAACTGACTGTAACGTAACCTTCTGTCTGGATCAATAACATCTCATTTTATGGCTTACTCTGGAGTGGTTTCAGGACAAATTAAAAATATATTTGATTTTATTGCCCCAAGCTCAAATCGTTCAGCTCACAAGCATTTAAAACGTTGCCCCTCTCACCTTAATCTACTTGAAACCGACTAGTTAAACATGTTGTACATCTTCAACAATCAGTATTCATTATCTTTATACGTGAAACAAACAAATAACATAATTAGGCAAGTGTATTTACACACTTGGCAATTTTTGTATACATGTATTTACTACTTTCATACGCAACTGTTAAATCAATTTGAAAATAATACACACTGCACTGACTGGGCTTAAGTGAACGTTACTCCACATGGCTCGACAGCCAGCAATAGGGAGTCTCTAGAAACACGACCCTTATAGCTTTCTCTAGAAACACGAGCCTTACGAATGTCTCAGGTCTACGTTTGAGTGTTGCAAAGTGTGTTTAGGCTATGCTTCCATCACGACTCTTAAACAGAGTTGCTTGAGCGTTATGTCTATAGCCCAGTCAAGGACAAGTTTCCTGGTGGGAACGCCACTGCCCATAACTCAGCACTGAGGGTCACACAGTTGCCTTCTGGCAATTTTCACGGATTTATACCGTTACTGAGTGAAACGAACCAGACTGGGCATGACACCAACCGGTTTTCCAATTCACTAGTGAATACTTTCAAATTACTCCTGTGCAATCATCGAATGGGCTGTAATCACCGAACAATGAACGCTTAAAATAAACAAACCACTTGCTGTCCTTCTCAGTCTCAAGTAAAGCTCTCACGACATATGTTTTTGGCAAGCAGTGCCGATTTTAACAGAAAGAAACACATTGAACAAACATCATGAGCGAAAAAATGTTAGTGCCGTTGACGAAAGACGGCACTTCTTGCATAGGCAGCTCCAGACCATCATACCTCCTTTACAATGTCTAGTATCTCTGACCAGGCTTATATCGTAAAAAAACAGTCTGTTTGGTCTTTGTTCACAGCACTAAATTACCAAGCACTTGTCTCTGTTTCTTTAAAAAAGAATTTAAGCGGCCCGTTAGCTTGCAAATCACTAACTTTCCAGTTAACTTATACAATAGGCATGTACTGATGGGCATGTTTTAAAATGAAACACCAGCTGACTGGAACGTTACATGCTTTAAGATCAACGCATTTATAACACTTCTCTGTAAAGCCTCTAAAAAACAAGTCACATGTCTTATAGGGCGGCACGGTGCCGCCTCACAGCAAGAAGGACCCGGGTTCGAATCCCGGCTCGGGTGCCTTTCTGTGTGGAGTTTGCATGTTTTCCCCGTGTCCGCATGGGTTTTCGCTGGGCACTCCGGTTTCCTCCCACATTTCCAAAAAGACATGCTGCTGCATAGGTTAATTGGCCTGCGGACTAAATTGCCCCCGGTGCCCTGTGATGGACCGGCGTCCCATCCTGGGTATAGCCCTGACTTGCGCCCTGTGTCTGCCGGGATAAGCTCCGGCTCACCGCGCGACCCTGTACAGGATTAAGCGGTTTCTGACAATGGACGGGTGTATGGATGTTTTCCACTGACTGCACTGACTCGAGTCATCACCTTAGTGATCAGACCGCTGCCTCCGGCCAGATGTAGAACGTCTGCCGCCAACATGTCGAGGCTCAAACCGTCCTGCAGCCCCGGAGCAAATTCCTTCCCGTCCCGGCACTGTCACCGCACGCGAGTACCCAATCCCATAATCACAACCCACGCTTGATGACCCACATTCAATATAGATAGATATAGATGTTTATTATTACAGCAGAAAAATACCCAGTGATCATGCAAGCTCTTTACGGGACTCCTGCGACACAACAAACACGCGAATTGCTGACAATAATTAAAAATATACACAAGATTCACATATAACCAAATTTAAATAAACCAACCAAAAAACCCCATTTAAACATAGCATTGCAAAAAAGGACATGCCTTCGTTTGCACATCCGTTTAAAGTGTTATCCTCCTGAGACCGCGCAGGCGAGACATTTTCATACGGTTATTCGAAAACACCCGCCTCACCCTGGGGGTAGTTTGTCCTCACAATTTTTTCCGTAAAAATAATAAATTGTCCGGACGAACCATCTGCTTTGGCGCCGGTCTTAGTTGTTGAGGAATGTTGTTGAGGAATGAAGTAGGTTTTCACGGATCGATTCACGACGGATGCTTCTCAAAGCTACTCTTTCGGGGTGGCCGTGTCATTGAGCGCTCTTCCTCTCTCCTTTGCGAAGTTCCGCCTCTCACGTCGCCTGAAGATGCCTCCAATGCGAAACGTCGCGGGGGAGAGAACCAGAGCGCTCAGTGACCCGGCTATCCCGAATGAGCATCTTTGACAAGCAAGCACGGTGAAAATGTTCGACACGTATTGGTAAACACCTTGCGTGAGACGCGCCCACGCTCATACCCCCCGCCCACAACGTGGGAGTTGTGCTCAACATCCATCTCTGCCCGCGTGGGTTTTCGTCGGGCACTCCAGTTTCCTCCCACAGTCTAAATACATGCTGCCGTATAGGTTAATTGGCCTGCTGACTTAAATAGCCCCCGGTGTCCTGTGATGGACTGGCGTCCGATCCTAGGGATAGCCCTGCCTTGCGTCCTGTGTCTGCCGGGATAGACTTCGGCTCACCGCAACCCTGTACAGGATTAAGCGGTTTATGACAATGAGATGAGAGCCATCTCTGTCGACACTCGTGCATCCCACATTCACGTTTAATTAGAACCAAAGTATGCTGGATTAATTTATGCAAATAAATGCTTCACGATGGAGTTTTGTTTTCCGCCAGATTAAATTTACCCGGTAAGAGTGATAACGGATACAAAGCAACCAATAGTGTCTCACGAAAGAACGCTCTCTCTCTCTCTGCCACCGTGCATTGTGAGGATACGAGCTGTGGTTTCAGAACATGCAAAGCAGAACAACACTGTGTTTCTCTCCCGAAAATCAGCGTATGGGCACTGACAGTTATGACCTATAGGAGTTTGGCTTCGGTTGTTGGCAACGACATTAACATCAGTACAAAACAGAAATCGCCCCTGTGCTGTGGCGATGCGAGTTTAATGAGCCTGCAGTATCACTTTCAGCAGAAAGGCAGCTGAAGGAGGGATAAACGAATGGCTTTTTGGCAGTGCCATCCTGTACACGGTGTGTGTGCAGGGTATAAGCAGATGAGGGTTGTGAAATACGCTACAGGGCAATTGGAGGCATTCGCCCTGCAGCAACAGCGCTGGGCAGAGGAGCGACGCTCACAACAACGAGCGGAGCGCCGGGCGGATTAAACACAGCAAGTTGGCACAGTAGGGAGCACAGGTGGTGCATCTGCCAGGCATCTGTGTCAGGCAGCCCATGGCACCAGGGTCTGTCCCGTGGCCTCCTGTCGGCGAGCCTTCGACACTTCACGTGGCCTCGGGGTACCTATGGCTTGGCACAAGCGCCGTGGCGAATGGTGGTTGTTGTTGTTGGTGCATTAATGCATTAATGGTTTGCACAGAGCTACAGACCTGGACCTAAATTGAGACCTGACCACTGACATCAGTGAAAGGTGATGCAGTTTATGAACTTTCTATCCTGGGTCTTTGCTTGGTAGCCATCCATCCATTGTCAGAAACCGCTTGATCCTGTACACAGTGTACAGGGTCGCGGTGAGCCGGAGTTTATCCCGGCAGACGCAGGGCGCAAGGCAGGGCTATACCCAGGATGGGACGCCAGTCTATTACAGGTGTTTGGTTACCTCGGCCTTAAATTTGTTCTTACCTGGCACGGCGAGTAATCGCCAGCACTCTGGAGACAAAACGGGTGAGCGAGGTGCTCTCAGGAATTTCCTCTCCTGTGGATTATACGCCTAAATGTTGTGAGCGTGTGTCAATTTTGACTGACACAAATGTGTCTTTGACGTTATCATTCGCTCATGAATTGGCAATCAAGCGATGGTTTGTTTTGAATGCGCACAGTAGCACAATTAAAGTGCCTCTTGAAAATCATGTCCTGATAATTTTCCTCAAAGCTGTTACAGACGAAATTGTAAGAAATAAAAGCCACTCTTTCTAGATACTGTGCTATCACCCTAATTTTAGACTGTTAATTAGGCTCAGGTACAGTGCAGAAATGACTCACAGCAATATAGAGAACTCTCGTTATGTTTTTAAATGTGAACACGTTGACAGCAGTCACATCACTTACCTGTCAGAGCCTGCGTGTACTCACCACTCAAAGTGAACCTGGCCTGGCACAGGCGTTGTGGTGACGTCACCGCCACATAGTGGCGAACGGCGGTTGTTGTTGTTGTACTCACCAGCGAAGACCTCTCAATGTCGATACACCGAGGGATTTTGAACATAAATTGTGGAATAATTTCAGAGCATTTTTACATATTTAATTGTCACAGTCTGTGTGTGAATTGAGACATTAAAATGCTGCATGCCAATATCGGTCTAAAACATTGACAAAATTACGTCGAAATCGGAAAATGTCTGCGTGGATTTTACGAGCTGCTGGAAATTACCAGGCACATCAATAACTTAAAAGTATTTAGAAGCATCTCACTCCAATAATTGTACTGTATTTTATCACTAGTCAAGCGAAGGCAAGCGATGATAACGCCGTCATGAAAATACGTGTGCCGCCACAATACAAACCGTTAAGTTCTTTCGTAATAATTTACAGCCCCGAGCCAGCAGTGGACATTATACATTCCTATAGTGAGGAGAATTTGTCCACAGAACAACCACTGTCTTACCTACAGCGGTACTCATTTTATCTACCCCAAGGCGATAAAGGGCTGAATAGATCCCCAATAGAAGTTTGAACTTGAAACCTGATAATTGAAATCCGCACTCGATCCCTTTACCAACAAGCTGGTTATGTATAATGTCTGCATCAGAAAAATGCTCTTTTGAATCTAATCCATTGATTATTAAAAACATGGCAATGCAGTGGATAGTAATCTTGTGTTTGCACTCTCCAATAAGATATTTGAGGCATGTGCGATGCTGATATATGCGCCTTTGGCAATGTCAAAGACCTTAGTACATAACTCGAACTAAGAATATCGGTACGAGTATTTTTTTTGGCCGTACGTAATAACACGGTCTGGCTGTTTTAATCCGGTGAATATTGAATACACACACATTACAATATGGCCTTGTAGCATGCTCAATGTCTGGTCAATAGGCTGTGCTTTGAAAAATATGCTCGTTCGGTGGCGCGGTGTGTAGTGCTGTCGCCTCGCAGCAAGAAGGCCCGGGTTCGAATCCCGGCTCGGGTGCCTTTCTGTGTGGAGTTTGCATCTTCTCCTCATGTCCGCGTGGGTTTTCACCGTGCACTCCAGTTTCCTTCCACAGTCCAAAGACATGCTGCTGCATAGGTTAATTGGGCTGCTGACTAAATTGCCGCCCCCTGCCCTGTGATGGACTGACTGGTGTCCTATCCTGGAAATAACCATGCCTTGCACCCTGTGTCTGCCGGGATAAGCTCCGGCTCACCGCAAGCCTGTATAGGATTACGCGGTTTGTGATAATGGATGGGTGACATTATAGCACCAGGCAGTGCGTAAAAAACGCAGTCAACCAACACAAAACAAATCACTGCTCCAGCGTACGACTGCGATCTCCTTTCAGCCAGCACGGTTATTCTTGAGAATGCTTTTGCTCATATCTGCAAAGGGACACCTCTAATTTCTTGGCTTTGTTGTGGATATTGCGGTCGTGCTAAGAAATCACACTTTGAAAAACAGAAAAGATTGTGGCTTCAGTCGCGAGTGAGCGCTATCTCTGGACTGAGTATTGTGGAGCCCCCTATGGACCACCGCTGATCCCACAAGATCGTCAAGACCCCAGGTGCACAATTCCCCAGGAATATTCTGAGCACCGCTGGTGAGGCTTGAGCCATGTTTTGAATGTCATCACCCACACCACGGCGGCATGACTAGGATATTTGGGTGAAAACATAAGCCTGTACGGTCGCTCGTTTTGGTAACAAACACTGCTACGCAATGTGGCCCCACGATGTCAGTGTCAAATGTGTCCCCTTGGCTCAGGGCCACCAACAAATAAGAATACAGTACCACCACAATGGCTATGCGCGCATGGAAACGCATTGATTTTAAAAAATATTTTATTACATGTTTACGAAAGTAGTTATAATACACAGCATATCGCATTGCATCCAGTGCCATAATATACAGAACACAAACAAATGTAAACTAGACCAGTGCATTTTTTTCCATTCGGGAGTTCACTCCCATCATCACTTAGAGATGATGCTGCGGAATGAGATCGTGCCACCTGTTCCTGCCTTGCATCCTTTACTTGTCGCCGTTTATGTTTGAGAGATTATTTGTCACCAAGCCAAACCAGTGCATCCGTAGTTCCTCCTCTACGTCTTGTTCTGTGTATGGTGCTTGTGTGAGTAACGCCACGTGTGTGTGTGTGGTTCGTTTTCTGGAGGCATTCTGGACACGTGTTCAAACTCTGGTTGCCACCTGTCTTGGGGTTTATTTTTCTCCTAGGATCGTCCTCCTTTTGAGGCAGCTGTTCTGCGAAATCTGTAGGTTTGCATGCACTAAGTCATTCAACGTCTGGGATTTCGCCAGTTACACGTACAGTTCTCTCTTTTATTTTGTTTACCCCACGGAATGTCTGGATTTTGTGTGTGCCTGCCAGGTAGCAACCCAAGTTCAAACGCCCGAAGTGGATTCTTTTAGATCCTCTGACAATCCCATTAAACCGTTAAACAAAGCCAAGCACATCACTCCACGATGTATGCCTTTATAGAAACGAATTTACTGTAATTACATGTTCCTTTAAGCGGGCCACTTCAGTAAGATGTATGCTTGGTAGATCATGACCTTAATGAATATTTATTCAATAATAAGCAGAGAATACATTTAGAGTACTGTGCAATAATTGTCTGTTTAAAACCAGCAGCCATACATACGCTGGTAACTTGGCTATTTGTAGCCTCCTAGAACAGGACTTAGCATTATCAACCTGTCTGTACACTTAGAAATCAATTTGGCTGTCTGGTTTCGAAACCAGGAGCTCGACGATGCTGTCTGAGAACTGACACGGCTTTTCTGAGCTACCTGGCAACGTCCAACATCTAACCACTTCAGTGCTGGAATTACGGGGTAATCAAGGTGGGTGACGCTCCATTCACGAGTAAAAAAGGCCGCGAAACTGGTGCAAGACAAGAACATACAGCCCCCATCGTATGGATGATGTCCTTTAAGTAGAGACACATTGAATAAAGTGTACATCATTCGATACTCCACAGTACATGGCTCGATGTCCGCACACCTGAACAACATACAGCACTGCATATTGTGATTGTAAAAACGACAACACACAACCCTCAAATTATTGCTAACAGTCCACAAGACGTGTAAATTAACATCCATCCATTGTCAGAAACCGCTTAATCCTGTACAGGGTGGGGGTGAGCCGGGACCTAACCCGGCAGACTCAGGGCGCAAGGCAGGGTTATACCCATGATAGGACGTCAGTCCATCACAGGGCACCGGGGGCAATTTAGTCCGCAGGCCAATTTTAACCAATGCAGCAGGATGTCTTTGGACTGTGGGAGGAAACCGGAGTGCCCGGCGAAAACCTACGCGGGCACGGGGAGAACATGCACACGTTCTTGTTGTGAGGCGGAAGCGCTACTCACGGCGCCACCTTGCCTACGCGTGATGCGTTATTGATATCCTCGGACAATGATTTTGATTGCGCATGCGTGTGGTGAAGGTAATTGCTACTGTACAGTTAAAGTCACTATTATTACTCTTAGGATACGCTGTGACTGCTTGTCAATACGGCATGATTAGCATCTTAAATAAATTATCTCATTTGTAAGATAAATTACGGTGGTGTCCGCTGCTATACATTAGTAACCTCGATGTTAATTTACGAACGATTTTTTCCCCAAACCAATACATCCGTAGGGCGGCACGGTGACACGGTGAGTAGGGTTGCCGCCTCACAGCAAGAAGGCCCTGGGTTCGAATTCTGGCTCGGGTGCCTTTCTGTGTGGAGTTTGCGTGTTCTCCCTCTCTCCCTCACGACGTTTCGCCTCCCACGTTGGGAGATCGCTCAGTGACACGGCTATCCCGAAAGAACAGCTTTGAAGAGCAACCATCATGAATCGTGCCGTGAAAACCTACATCAGTACAATAGCTGCCTGTAAAATGTTTGAAGCGAATATTAATGGCAAGTGTACTTTCAGACGAATGTGACCTATCAGCTTAGTAATACATCAGAGACGAGCAATCATTACTCATATGCGTCCTAACTCAGCACACAATCGTTAGCTTGTATCACCAAAAAGAGCAGCAGCCAGCATCACACGTTCCATCCATTGTATCCAATACAGGCATCGGACTGCATTAACACAAATGTGCGTGTATTTACAAACATTCCTGAGAGCGCTGGCAATATGTTCATGATTATGTCATGCGTGCTGTCGCTGGCGCGCAGTGAGTGAGTGAATTGTCCATAACGGTTGCTTTTCCCTTGTTCAGTACTGTCGACACAAAATACGCAATGTTACAAGTCACTACAATAGTTTAACAAAGTATACAATCAATATTTTCCTTTGTATGGGTTTCCCCAGTTATATATAGCAGCTGATCAATAACCTGCGTTTGTGTAAAGGTTCTGCGGCAATAAAACGATATTTGGATATGTTGGCCATTGGACGGTGAAGTTACTATCAGACGAACAGTACGGCAAATGTATTCTTGGTTCAATATGTGCGTGGCATTTTAATTATCATTATCCTCAAGTAAGTATGGGTTTTCTCCAGGTACTCCAGTTTCATCCCACGCACCACGCAGATGCAATTGGTGCAAAACATCCCAATTCAAGAGTCGTTAGACTCAGAGGCGAACATAAATAAATTAAGAGCATTGTTACTATTGAAACGTATATCAAATATTAATGTGTTTCACTTTCATTGCCTATTCGTACAGTGTAAAGAAATCCATATCCCTAGAGCTTTTCCAACTCTGGTCGTGAGAATGTAGAGTTGTAGACAGACCAACGCGCTCTGTATTACGTTTTACAACTGCAGAGGGCAGCATCTGCTTGGATAATTCCAACCCTCGCAATTGCTGTGCAGTACAAACTTCCCATGGGCTGTAACAGAACACTTGAGTCCGGTATAACGAGTTTTGGTTTGGCTTTAATTGTTTTCGTTGTTGTCCAGTCTCTAGTGTTACTGTATAGACTCCGTGATCAGACTGTTCGACCACTGTTGCTATGATTTTGCTTTAAAGTTTGTTGTGAGGACTTTGTTCCAATCCATGCACAGTTAGGGTTGCCACCGCTATTATTCAACAACAACAGGTCACAATGGAGGGATAAGGTAATTACAATGACGAGAGAAGGATACGGAGGCCTCTCTGAATCGCAGAGAGAGGAGGGGGAGTCAGCCAGGCGGTCAGCCGGCGCCAATCGACCAGACACTGCGTCCTATATATTATGATGTTATCGGCCAATTAATGAATGAGTCTTTTTAATTTATTGCAGGAAACTCGGCTGAAACCCACGCAGAACATACAAACTCCACATAGAAAGGCACCCGGGGCTGGAATCCTGCTGCCTCCAGGCTCAGATGTTACCACTGCGCCATCCTGGGGAGAAGAATATGTCACGATACCAGAAGAGGTGAGAACTCCATGTAAATGCATCGTCTCGAGTGGCGTATTATCACGCAGCTGACGAAAACCAGCAGAGCGAAGACTACGTGATTTCCCAAGATAACTATAGTACTTAAAAACGGAATGGTCCTCTCTCGCGTTCAAAAATCCAATATGTAGCCAGACGTGGTGTCAATGTAGCAATCATCTCGTTTCAGACGGTGTGTGTAGGTGCATTGATGACATTCTCAGACGTGCTAGGCTGGAAGACAGCCAGCAGATGGCAGTGAGTACGTGAGTTTGGGGAATATCAATCTTTATCTCCTCTCGTGTCAATTTGTATGTACGCTGAAAGGAATCGTTGAGCGATGTAGCTCTTTTTAACAGTTGTCCAGCGAGGAGGGGTCAGCAACATACAGTACAACATCTCAGGGCACCAGGGGCAATTTATAGAGCACCTTATGTAATGTGAAGAAGGGCCATTGCTCAAAACAATTAACCTATGCAGCAGCATGTCTTTGGACTGTGGGAGGAACATGCAAACTCCATACAGAAAGGCCCTTGAGCCGAGATTCGAACCCGGGGCCTTCTTGTTGTGAAGCGGCAGCGCTACTCACCGCTACACCACCGTGCCGCCCCTGCCCAAAGCGTAGCCTATTATATACAGTGTTGCTTCTCGAGGCAGTCATTAATGAATGAGTTGAGTATTTTATCACGTGTGCTTGTGCGCCCAAAAATGTCCTTCAAAATAAACTTCTTCTTCTTCTTTGCGATTCTTCGAAGCACGATGGTCAGCCTCTGGACATCGTTGTCAAAATAGACTGACCAAATGTCTCAGTGCGTGACTCTCCTGAAAGATGATTCTTGAGGTTCAGCGAGACTTTTCTGGCAAAATAAATAACATTAGTATTATTTTTGGGCGTTCTGCACATTACAGAACACGTTTACATCATCCGTGGCACCTTGGAAAAACAGGAAATGTCTTTAGAGGATATATAACGTTTCTTTAAATAGGAATGTTTTTAAAACCTATTTATATTTAAAAGACCGACCATAATTTATGTTTACGGAGACATTCAGCTCCTACAGGGGTTGACTTTTTTTTCTTCTTATACATTTTATGCACGAAAGATGATGTTAGTCACAGCACATATCCTATTGACCTGCACAGAGATTATTGCAGGGATCAATGGGGTTAAAGCCCTGTGCTCTGTCAAAGAATGCCATGGAATGTTAATCCAAAAAGTAGACAATACCTCACTCTAAGATGTGTAGAAAGACAGTGCCTACATTATAGACCTAATAATAATAATATCCATCCATTTTCTAAACCGCTTGTCCTGGTGGATGGATGGATGGACATCTGTACTTGCTAATCTGAGATTACCCACGTGCAAGTTAGAACTAGCCAGGGATAAACCTGCTTGTTATCGATGTAGGTTTCCACGACTCGATGTATGAGAATTGTTAAGAGCTGCTCTTTCGAGATAGCTGTATTGAGCGTTTCTCCTCTGTCTCCTTCGCTACGTTTCAGAAGCCTGATGATGCCACCAATATGGGAGGCGAAACGTCGTGAAGGAGAGAGGAGGAATGCTATCCCGAAACAGCAGCTCTTAAGAGCAATTCTCAAACATGCTTACCTTATAAAAGTGAACATTAGGATTGTGCTGAGATGAAAACGCAACAGTGTACTGTACAGCATGCAGATCAACAAGAAATGTATACGTTTACGAAGCGTTAAATGCGGGGTATTTAATTGATCAAATTCTCCTTTGTTAATTCTGACTCCCATACAATTTATTGTACCATTGTATATTACAGAAAATGTTTAATACGTGTGCTAAAATGGTTCCTATATAATAATTTAACATATACAGAACCATATTTATTTTTGAACAACTCCTTCCACGAAGTATTTATAGATGTCTAAATTACTTCGACGTTTGAAAGCGGTTTTTTTTTAGATGGTAATTTCTGCCGTACATTATAGTCAAATGTCAAGCCTCCTTTTGTTTTATTAGTTTAAAGTAACAATGTGGAACACACACGAACCCATTATGTGACAGCCCTGCCTCACGTCCTGTGTGGGCCCTTCCTGAGGTCTATTGTACGTGTCCATACGAGGCTGAGCCAGCAAATTATGCACTGCCATAAGCCAAAGAGGCTTTTTTCCAATTAGCATCGTATAATGCAGTATAGGATTACATGGGAACGGCGTGTAGGCTGGAACGTACGGCAGAGGCATCGATGAGGTTTATTTTACTTGCTCAGCCTGTCAAGGGATATTATCCAGCCACTGCAGCAATGTCTGTACGTATACTCTTACTTTGAATGCACCGACTGCATTAACAAACGTGATACTGGATGGCAACATGTGGCCACAGAGCCAACGGTGGCGCGCTGAGTAGCGCTGCTGCCTCACAGCAAGAAAGCCCTGGGTTCGATTTCCGGCTAGGGTACCTTTCTGCGTGGACTTTCCACGTTCTCCCCCTGTCCACGTGGGGGGTTCGTCTCTAGTTTCCTCCCACAAGCCAAAGACACGCTGCCTAGGTTAATTGATTCATTCATTGACAGAAACCGCTTAATCCTGTACATTGTCGCGGTGAGCCGGAGCCTTTCCCGGCAGACACAGGGCGCAAGACAGGGCTATACCGTGGATGGGACGCCAGTCCATCACAGGGCACCGGGGGCAATTTAGTCCGCAGGCCAATTAACCTATGCAGCAGCATGTCTTTGGACTGTGGAAGGAACATGCAAACTCCATACAGAAAGGCCCTTGAGCCGGTATTCGAGTATTGGAGTTTTCACGCTGTTATGGACAAGCAGCACAAACGAGGGCCTCTGCACGCTCCGCAACGTCTTCATTGTGCTCGTCCGTGCTCCTAAAACGCGTTTCAGGCATTCCTAGTAAGAGTAAGATGTCAGGGGCGTTCAGGCGTCAAACCTCTACACCTTTGTCAGCCTGACCTTGCAGTGAGACATATTTCTGTAGGGACGCGTTTTTTTTTAAATGTTTAAAGAGAACACGCCAGCTTTTGTGCACACGTGCAATCCCTACAAACCCAAGCAAACGTCCGGTTAAATAACACATCCTTAGAGCAGTTACGTTCGAACGATTCCTGACTGCTATTGCTTATTGTTACTCTCCGTGTTTTGGTTTGTACCTGAAGCACAGTAACACTGATTGATCTCAAGAAAAGAGACACCGTCCTCCCACAGCTGTGTTGTCATGTTGTCATCCCTGAAGTCGCAAGAGGGAACCGCACTTCTGCTGCCCCCATGAAGTAGCGCTGCCGCCTCACAGCAAAACGGCCCCGGGGTTCGAATCCCGGCTCGGGGGCCTATCTGTGTGGAGTTTACATGTTCTCCCCATGCCCGCGTGGGTTTTCGCCGGGCACTCCGATTTCCTCCCTCAGTCCGAAGACATGCGGCTGCATAGGTTAATTGGCCTGTGGAATAAATTTCCCCTGGTACCCTTTGATGGACTGGCGTCCCATCATGGGTATAGCCCTGCCTTGCGCCCTGTGTCTGCCGGGATAGGCTCCGGCTCACCGCGACCCTGTACAGCATTACGCGGTTTCTGACAATGGTTGGTCGGACTCAGTTTCTTGTGGGAAAAATAAGATTTGCATGTTGGGCAAACACTGCACTGCCTTGACTTGCTTTACGTTCAAGGGCTTCTTCTTCTTTGCGATTCTTCGAAGCACGATGGCTAGCTTCTGGACATCGTCGTCTTTCAGCTTGGCTTCGAAGTGTTTGGTAGAATTCGCAGGCAATACCAAGTACTACCTGACAGGGATCGCGACGTGAACGCAAGGGCTGAGACCAGACAAAGTGGGATGTGGGTGGACAGGGCAGCTGGCCTTGGGGAGACGCCAATATACCACTGGAATTTGCGACCTAATAAATATTATAGAGTTGTGAGGTTTTTTTTTTAAATACAGAGCTAGTGAACACGTATTGGCATGAGCTGTGTGAGGCTTATAATACGGTTCTGCCTTGCAGCTGGGAAACCTACTAAGTGCCCTTCAGGCTGGGTGGTCCAAACGTTTGCGTTTTCACCGTGGATGTGTCAGCGTACCGACAGAACAAAGCTTTCGTCTGTTGAAGCAATCAAAGATAATGACTAGGAATGTCTTGCTCTACACTGCAAAATATATGTCATATTTTAAGTTTGACGTTTATTTGGTACCCGGATGACCCCGATTAGCTAGTTGCCCGGCTATTTGACACAGGAGATCCATGGTGCATGAGCAGAGCAACAACACATCAAACACAAAAACATAAAAATTGGCTAGAACGAGTATAGGGTCCGCGTGGGTTCTCGCCGGGCACTCAGGTTTCCTCCTACAGTCCCGAGACATGCTGCTGCATAAATTAATTGGCCTGCAGACTAAAGTTCCCCGGTGCCCGGTGATGGACTGGCGTCCTATCCTGTGTATAGCCCTGCCTTGCGCCCTGTGTTTGCCGGGATGGGTTCCGGCTCACCGCAACCCTGTACAGGATTAAGCGGTTTCTGACAATGAATGAATGAACGATTATCCAACTGAAGAAAGCACTATACATTCTGTTTGCCATTTTCTATAGACCATACCAGTGACATTCTTCTATGATTACTTTGAGTCGATAATGAGCGAAGATGCTTGTCATAGTTACTTCAAGTCGGTCATCAAAAGCGCACAAATCTGCTCTTCACCCTGGCCGTTGGATAGTGTTGTGGAAAAACGGCCTGTTAAGTATATCGCCACTCAGATTTTGTTTGAGGTGCTAAGAGCTCGTAAAGCTCACCATGAAAGTAGGACAATGTGCAATGAAGCTTTAGCCCAATTCCCACCTCCCTCTGTTAAAACACTTTGAAAAAATACACATCAACAACACATGGTAAGAGCATTTTTTTCTGGCATATCAGTGAAGAGACCCATATAGTACTGCTCTGCAATTCAGGAATCAGATACACATTCCGCACTGTTATTTTCAAACACAGCGTGAATTGTTTGATCTTATTCAACCAATCAGCGTGCCCATATCTGGGTCGCTGGCGGCACACTGGATACATGCTTGAAAGCTGACAGAATGTTCTTCCATAACACATGGAAAAACCAAGTCACTGCCAAGGCCCTGAAAAACATATAAAGTCTTATGTGTTTTTGGTTTCAAGCTTTTTTTGTACACTCTGCTTCAACATCAGTTGATTTAAAAGGCCTGTCCGATTTCCCTGATCGTGATGAGTGAACCAGCAATTGCGGGTTTAGCCTCTGGTTTAAGGTACAAGTCAAGAGAGCAATAGCTGGCGATTGGATTGGCCATAAATAAGGCATCAGATAAGGCATTTCACAAGCTACTGTTGATCAATGTTAATACTATTGATGTCAGAACCTTTGGGCTTTGCTCTTGGCATCAGCAATAGTATAGATAAGTATATACCATGTACGTAAGTAATCATCATGTATAGATGAGCTGATCCTAGACTATATTTTAACGTTTTCATTCACATAGAATTACAAGATGTAATTGTCACAAGGTATGGCCAATGTGCTGCTAATTTGTTTATTGTAATCTCTTAAACCAGCAGCGGTCCATATGGCGACTGGTGGATTACCGTCAAAATTATTGCATGGGTGATTGTGAAGTCGTATTGAGTCGAGTGAAGGAGCGTTTGTGAAAGTGTTACATTCTTATAGGATTTCTAATCATAGCCAAACACGGAGATCTGGAGTGGGATCTCTACGTTTAGGGCAGCTGGGAGGGTGGCAAGAGAATTTCAATTCGGGGGTTGCAGAAAAATACAATATACATGAATTACCTGACATACAGGGTGTCCCATATAAATGGAAGCAGAAAGAATACATGCTTCTGACACCTGAACCTCCCTATGTATTCCCTGTGGGACATCCTGTATCATCCGTCCATTATCAGAAACCGCTTAATCCTATACAGGGTCGCGGTGAGCCGGAGCCTATCTCGGCAGACACAGGGCGCAATACACAGGATGGGACGCCAGTCCATCACAGGGCACCGGGGCCAAATTAGCCCGCAGGCCTATTAACCTATGCAAGCAGCATGTCTTTGGACTGTGGGAGAAAACCGAAGTCCTTCTCTGTAACTAACTCACCATCTTTGGTTACCAGTCCCATTGTGAATGCGATATACACAACATCGGGGAAGTTCCAAAGGTTAGGGGTTGGGTCGCCTCATCTGTGTGTCAGAGGAGCCAAACAACGGTCACTGGCTGCGATATGGTTTCCAAGGAGAATATCCTTGCGATGCAGCAGTCCCCCTTTGCCTGGCTTGAAAAGGTCACAGTTTTCAGAATAGCGTGTGCATTGTTTCGCGAGCCTCCCAGGGGATCATGTCACATGTACACGTGGAAGCGTGACACATGCACACACGGCCACACGGCACGAGGTCAGCCGGATGGGGTAGCAAAAGCTGATAACCACGCACCTCACAATAGGATACGCATCTCGCGGTGAGTAGCCCTGCCGCCTCACAGCAAGATGTACCCGGGTTCGAATCCCGGCAAGGGTGCCTTTCTGTGTGGAGTTTGCATGTTCTCCCCGTGTCCGCGTGGGTTTTCGCCAGGCACTCTGGTTTCCTCCCACGGTCCAAAGACATGCTGCTGCATAGGTTAATTGGCCTGCGGATTAAATTGCCCCCGGTGCCCTGTGATGGACTGGCGTCCCGTCCTGGGTATAACCCTGCCTTGCGCCCTGTGACTGCCGGTATATGCTCCGGCTCACCGCGACCCTGTACAGGATTAAGCGATTTCTGACAATGAAATTAGATGAGATCTACTATCGGCCAGGTTCAGCCAAACGTGCGAACGTGGCACGGTAGAACCGATAGTTCAACGGTTCTGGAGCCTTCCTGGAGCCTGCACCCATTTGGTTCTCAAAATATGTTCTCTCACCCCAGTATTAATAACTACATATGTAATACAATACATACGTAATACATTCCTCGCCAGAAATCCGCTTAAATCTGTACAGGCCAATTAACCTATGTAGCAGTATGTTTTTGGACTTTGGGAGGAAACCGGAGTGCCTGGCAAAAACCCACGCGGACACGGGGAGAACATGGAAACTCCATACAGAAAGGTACCGGGAATCGAAACCAGGTTCTTTTTTCTGCTGTAATAATAAATATCTATCTATTTAAAAAATATTGCTGTGAAGCAGCAGCGCTACTCACCGCGCCACCCCTAGCAGCTACACTGTTGTGCATGAGGTTCGTATTCTGGTGGTGTCTCAAAGTTGCTCACTTCCCCGCTGCTCACTTCCCTGCTGAATATGGATTGATTGGCTCCTCATTAACCTCTGCTGCTGCTGAGGGCGCCGTGCAACTGCGTTATCAGGGATGTGGAGTGGTTTAGTGCCAAGAAAAAAATGTCCAACTTTCATCACTACCGGAAACCAGTATAATCAAACTGGCAGGAATGTGACTTCCAGGTCATACCATGTCCCGACAATCCAGTGACAGTGCGTTCAGTGATGCAATCTCTCACCATAAACGTAGTGGCGATTCTCTCTGCATTGGGGTCCTCCCAGTGCCCTCGTCTGACATTGTTTTTTCCACCCGTGTGACTCAGTGTAAACCCCGCCATCCATCCATTGTCAGAAACCGCTTAATTCTGTACAGAGTCACAATGAGCCGGAGCCTATCCCGGCAGTCACAGGGCGCAAGGCGTGGCTATACCCCGGATGGGGCGCCAGTCCATCATAGGGCACCGGGTGCAATTTAGCCCGCAGGCCAATTAACTTTTGCAGCAGCATGTATTTGGACTGTGGGAGGAAACCGGAGTGCCCGGCGAAAACCCACGCTGACACGGGGAGGACAGAAAGGCACCCGAGCCTGGATTCGAACCCGCGAGACCAGTGCCGCCCGGGAAACCCTGTCGTGCGGCCACCGTCAGTGTCTGCACGTTCACACGAGTGGCGCTCACCTCACACTGGCGACCCTGACCCAAGTCTACGCTAGGCGCCAGTCTCTCCCTGTAAAGCTGATTACTGTTGATTTCCCACAAAGAGGTACGTTATCAACCCCAGCGGTGTGATAGGCCGAGTCAACTCGCAAAGGGAATTTGAACTCGTAAGCTATTTATAGTAAAGACGAACTCTCTTAGACGTTCAGAATTGCCGAAGCAGACGTCATTAAATAATGTAACCTTTGAGTAAAATGTTGTAGCCGTAGCATCGGAATTTGTTTACTGTAGTGGATAATTCTGCACGATTAAGTCCTGAAATTGTGTGGGTGACGTTAAAAGATAGATAGGAGTTGTGGGGTAGGCAGCACATTCCTGAAAGCACCAACCCTGCAGTGGAGGCTGTGCCCAGGTATCGTCTTTTTTCTTCACAATGATTAAAAAAAGATTGAGCAACGGGGCATGCCGAGAAGTTATAGCGTGTCAAAAATGTCCGTCGCTGTGTGTGTGTGTGGGTGAACTCCCTGTGTCTCCATGCCTGAGATATTCAAAGTATGTTTGGCTTTATACTTGAATAATGAGCCGATGGAGACAACAATGCTGGCAGTTATTACAGGGTGTGTGATAATCCCATTGCCAAATTCCCCTACCAAAGAATGTAACTGCAATGAAAGATATGACGACCGATTATTACTTCATTCTTTCACTGGCATATTTGAACATTAAGAATGTCCCCAGGTGAGGTGATTAATGGTGCAGTGTGTGAACTCCCGTCTCAGTTGGTTCCAGAGCAATACCTGTGCCCATTACAGGTAATTTGTATTCTTCTGCTAGAGATTCACAGAGACCCATGGCGACATGAATATTGCTGCATTCAAGTGAACCAAAACCAACCCAACCATGAATACTTCTGAAACACTCATCCACCCCGACTTACATCACACAAGCCCTTCTGGGATAGGCTAAACCCTGAGCTATTCGGGGTTTCGACGCTAAAGAACAATTGAGACAATTTTTACGTGAAGGCTTTCGTGACCAATGTTATCCATAATATATATTATTTTTATTTGTTTGGTAACGTGACCCAACCTATAAAAACGTCTCATCACCGATTCAACCATTGCTGTGTCACCCATACCAGATGTGGGCACCTCATATTCAGGTGGAAAATCATAGAAAGCCCAGTGGCATGCGACAGTGGAAATCCTGACCAGACCGTGGTGCGTATTTTGAAACCGCTGTGAACTCTGGAAATGTCAAACTTACAGGTGTGCTTTGGCCATCACACCTGTACATAGCCTTCTGAGTTGCTATACAAAGCCATATGCAAGAATAGGTGAGTGTTTTACTCTGCAAGTGTTTGGGAAGTAATAAAGTGGCTTCCATAGTCACGCATAAACCCATTAAGCAAAATATAATTTACCATATGTACATAGGCCAACGTCCCATTATAGGCACATAGACTTTCTGACAAATACCGTTCGTGAGCACCTGTTAAGGGCCACACATCACTTGAGAGGGAGGTACAGACAGGTGCCTCTGTTGACAATGCTGATGGTGACACACCGCACAATCTACTGATTTTAGGCGAAGTCAATCTGAGGGTAAATTCGCGTGGGATTCAGATTTCAATTTTCATTTTTTTTCTTGGCGAAAAAAACAAACACAGGTTTTAAGGATTTTAGCACAGTGCTCGCCACACTGCCCCTAACACGCACTCCACAAACACATTCTATACAATGCAACCATCATTCACCATGAAGCGATGGTGACATCACCACCATTTTTTTCACGTTTTCTTTTGTGTCTGTTATGTGTGTCACACGGCACACACACAAAACAAAGACCCCCGTATAGCCTTAACAGATTGTAGGGGCAAGTGCCGTT
Source organism: Geotria australis (assembly GCA_036362915.1). Taxonomy (NCBI): domain Eukaryota; kingdom Metazoa; phylum Chordata; class Hyperoartia; order Petromyzontiformes; family Geotriidae; genus Geotria; species Geotria australis. The sequence continues at coordinate 3,555,530 of JAZEWU010000005.1, forward strand.
AGCGAGCACCTATGAAGGTCGACACGGCACACGAGGGGGTGGGTGACCAGCACCACGCCCGGCCGCCTTTGTCTCCCTAGTGGAATTTGAGGCTGAGTCGACCTAGGGGAGGCCCGGGACCGATTCGGAAAATCGTCACTGGTGTTGGCCGTGAGCGGGATTCGAACTCATGTCGCCAGATTCATAGCCCAGTGCGCTAACCACTGGGCTACCACTCTCCACGCA
>JAZEWU010000005.1:3563075-3580471 GCA_036362915.1 Geotria australis
TCTACTGTATAATGTACAATTCACACAATATGTTTCCATGTGCAATTCAAAAACACATTTTCAGAGGTGTTAGCCTTGAAATGGGGTTCCAATATATATATGCGTAGTGTTTTAAAGCATCCTGTGATTAAAACTAACACCAAAATAATAGTAAAACTGAAACAAAAGCATGCACGAAAAAGCTGTTTTTCGCTTTGGATGTGGTGAGGTAAAGCCGGAGTGACATTAAAACACAACCATTATATTCTTCAACATGCCTAGGCTTGATGTGGTTACACGGATTGGTGGGAGGCTCACCGGCTTGGCTTGGAGATGTTGTTTTGAAGCCAAACTCTGGTCTCAGTGTGTCTTAATGCAGGAGTTCTTCTGAAACCCGCCTCATAAGAGTGCAGGGGTCAGGGTCAAAACGATGGCACACGATACTTAACCTTTCACGTCCGAGAAGGGCACTGTTTAAACTAGTGCTTTCAATTCACCAATGTGGTTTTCTAAACCAGGCCGGACACCAGCAACAAGGCTGTGACCAAAACAACAAACATTCGAATAAAGACAAGCAAAGTAAATCTCAGGCTTTTCTCAGGTGGCCGAGTGGCTTATGGGGCTCATGCCGTTCACACAGCACTGGGCCAGCGCCAACGACGGACTGGAGCTGAGTTCCAGGTGCCCTCCTAAAGTGAAACTTGCTCTACGAATGTGTAGCAAAACAAATATTTATGGGGACATCAATAACACTGCCCCAAAAGTAAACACCGTATAATAGGTGACATTTTGGAAAATTACCCTTCTTCATAGCAGGCGAATGTGTTGTGTTTGTTTACATGTTTGTGCTTGTGCACCACTGCCAATGAGGGGGCATTTTCATCTTCTCTATGCTGGTATGGAGCAGCACGGTGGTGCGGTGAATAGCGCTGCCGCCTCACAGCAAGAAGGTCCCGAGTACGTATCCCGGCTCGGGTGCCTTTCTGTGTGGAGTTTGCATGTTCTCCCCGTGTCCGCGTGGGTTTTCGCTGGGTATTCCAGTTTCCTCCCACAGACATGCTGCTGCATAGGTTAACTGGCCTGCAGACTAAATTGCCCCCGGTGCCCTATGATGGACTAGCGTCCCATCCTGAGAATATCCCTGTCTTGCGCCCTGTGTCTCCCGGGATAGGCTCTGGCTCACCTTAACCCTATACAGGATTAAGCGGTTTCTGACAATGACTGAATGATGCTGGAATGACCTCTAGGCTTCAGTCCAGTCATCGGTGCCTGTATCAAAAAGCCTTTCGAAAATGTTTTAAAATGTAATGCACCGTATTTCAACTTATCTCAGCTGTGGACAGCTTAATATTTCCTATTTTAATCTCTGCGATTCTCCATATGTTCAGGAATGATTGGCCAATTAATCAGATTGCTCTTCAGAGCTGTTCTTTCGGGATAGCCACGTCCAGCACTCTCCCTCTCTCCCTCGCAACGTTTCGCCTCCCACGTTGCAACCTACATCAGTACAACTGTGCTTATGTGGGAGGAAATGGAGCTCTTTTAATCCAGATGGAAGAGGTGAGAGTCCACGTTTTCTGTACAGCCTTGTCCTGGCAAGCCAGGGAATATCACATTGGTGCCCGTGGGAAGGAAGTTTGAGATATCTTCACAACCTTTGTGTTATACCAATCTTTGCTTCCACAGTGTTGGATTACAGGTGAGCGCCACCACCGCCTGGCTACATTATGGGGAAACAGAGTGCGAGCATTGATTGCATCCACTAAGCAACAAAGCAGAAACACTATATCATCAATTAGTGCATTGACGCCAGGGAAAGTGTTGCTGTGCATCAATCGAGTGCACACTAATGCGGAGGAAATTGTAATTTGTACCATTGTCAATGACATCCGTGTTTGCAATTGGAATCATTTAGTGAAGGTCACAGATTCCTGGCTCAGATGCCTTTCCATGTGGAGTTTGCACGTTCTCACCATGTCCGTGTGGGTTTTCGCAGGGTACTCCGGTTTCTTCCCACAGTCCACAGACATGCTGCCTAGGTTAGTTGCTCTGCTGACTAAATGTCCCCCAGTGCCCTGAGTCCCATCCTGGGTATAACCCTGCCTTGTGCCCTGTGTCTGCTGGGATAGGCACCCCCCCCCACGATCATGTATAGGATTAAGTAGGTAACGATGACGACCCAATCATCTGTTAACTGCTACTTGATGCAATAAATAAACGTGTGTAATAAATCTCAAAAACGACTGTTCTAAAATTAATAATGGATAAAGTGGGTGACACCACAGGCTACATGGTTACACCCCGTAGAATTTGAAGATGTTTGTCACACTCCTGATAACAGCCTTAACACAGCGTAGGGTGTTTCGTACAATTGGAAGGACTACATTTAGCACACAATGGGACAGAAAGGGCAACTTCAACTAAAACCACAAAAGCCAATTTTAGGTGACCTGGGTGAGTTACAGGGTGGGCAGGAAATCCTTGTACATAAAATGTGAGGCTATTTTAATTCACTTTATGATTTTGCCAAGTTTTGATGGAAGTATAAACCTTTGAAAGGCCTAATCACAAAGATAACCATTTGGCAAATGGCATTAAAATGAAAATGTTTAAGACATGTGGGTACATGTATGATCCTTCTTCACCAAGTTTGGTTTAAAATAGGCTCATTCAGAAAGATAATCAAATTTGTAATATGATGCCTAAAATGTCAACTATTCCATCATAATTGGGAACTGTGCCTTGCTTTAATTGGAACTGTGTCTTGGTTTTTTACTGATTGAATGATGTCCAGCCTTTTGGAAATTTAATAGAAAAAGTCTGCTAATACTATGTCCGTCAGCATGGTAAGCCATAGTTTACCATGCTAACCAAGACTGGTTTGGATTTCACTCGCAACTGATTTGAGCCGTGGCACGGAACATTGCTCCACTGTTCCCTAGCCCATATAATTTGATGGGCTGCATTAAACCAAGGCTTACAAGCTTTGATTGTGCTCGTACCTAAAGGGGTTAGAAAGTCGCCCCCCTCCCTTTATAAACAATAAAATTACAAGTTATTTCGAAATCCGCTATATTTCAAAACAGTTCGGCGCCACTAAGCCACTAATTACATGCAGAGCAGCTTTGAAATCATGTGTAAGCACCGTGCAAAATCCACCGTAAATAAGGGCTACCGGTTAGCGACACCACCGTGACATCATTCGCTGTTACATTACACTCTAATGTTCTTGCTATTTCGAAACCACAGTTTATCACGCATATCTGTTGATGATTTTGTCTGAGGACGAATTCCTTGCTTTCTTGTGCCGTGAAGATCAAATCTGTATGCCTTTAAACGATGTTATTGGGAGGAGAAATTTAAAGGCAGCCTAATGAAGCAACTGGATATTTTTCCGACAGCTAGTTTAGTTTCCGAGTATTTTTTTAAATAAACCGCTAGGAAAGAATGCCAGGGCCCATCGTAACGCCAAACAAGCTGGTTGCTAGGGTGACTTTGAACGGAGTGTTCCTGTATATACAATTAGACTTATATAGACAATTATCCCATTGTTTTCAGATTTGTGGGCGATGATATGCACGTTGCGAATCGTCTGAAGCTCTAAAATATCAAAACAATACAGAAATTATTATTCCATCCATGATTGTATCATCTTTGAATTCAACAATGTACATCCACACCCTCTTTCTCCATCTCGCACGAAAAAGAGACGCCACACAACTCACCGAGTCGACAATTCTTGGCTCCATGAGATATAAAAGCCCTCCTAATCTACTAAAATAAATAGAGTACGGTATACTGATCATGTAGTTTGTGTTTAAATGTGCATATACACACACGCGAATATAACATGACTTATTGACATACAGTATTGGACCGGGCATATTTGCCATTAAGGCTTGACCATAGCATGGACAAGGATTATAATTTCAATCCGCTTTACACTCAACACCTGCAGCGGTTATATTTGGCCTAAATGGGATGCGATAAGCGTGCAGATTACTGAGCCGTCGCATAAGCAGGGCTTTCTTCCAGGCAGCTCTCCATTAAACGCCACCGCTGCTTGTACCGGCTCTCATTCAACCTCATCCGTTGGGGATTTCTTCAATGATTAAGCCTCTTTATTGCTGCCAATTAATCAATTAACCACCCGCATGATTTGGTGTGGGACTGATCTTCCGTAGACTCTATTTAGGATGCTGTTGCTATGGGTACAGACTGTGCAGATCGTGAACAAAGCGCCTGTGTACGGGGTCCAAGGTGCACGAGCAACTTGGTGGTGGGAGAGATGATGGTGCGGGGGGGGGAAGACCGGTTTGCTGGGGTTGGGATGTGGCACCCAGGTAAGCGTGTGGACCTTGAGCCAAGTGGCGCGAACACTTGTGAGCCAAGCGCCGTGTTGGCATTAGCGTAATGACTCCTCTACCTGCGTGGCGTGAATGGTTGTGTGCTTTGACCATTGCTCATAGATAGATGGATATTCATTATTTCAGCAGAAAAACACCCAGTGAGCTCGAAACGTCTTTACAGCAGCGGTCCCCAACCTTTTTTGCGCCACGGACCGGTTTGATGCAAGACAATACTTTCGCGGACCGGCCTTCAAGGTGTGGGGGGATAAATATGACGAAATAAAATAATGCGACCTGCATAAAAACAAATATAAAGTGCATAAAAATACAACTCAAGAGACACTGAGAGCGAACAAGTGCAACATTTCGAACACAAGTCAAGATCTGCAATTACAGCTGGACAGAAATTGCTATTCTAATTTGGATCTAAGGTTGGTCATAACAAGGTATCCTAAATGAAGCACCGTACATCGAAGGGGAAAACAAAAATGAACATGCACTTTAGGACTGTTTGCCTTACGTGTCGGCTGCATATTTCACACCGTGTCTCTTATGTACACACACACACACGGCTGGTGCAATCGCCCTGTGTACCTGTAATAAACCCGACCGGACAAAATTCCAATACGACTGGTGGGTAGGGTTAGAGGGGCGCTGGGCACACGTGGCTTCAACGGCTGTACGTGAAGCTGAGAATGCCCTTTTTTCAAATGTTTAAAGTCGCACGTCAGGTTGTGGTCTCCATTGGCTATGACTCCTGACAAACACAAAGACATTTGGGATGGCACGGTGACGCAGTGAGTAGCGCCGCTGCCTCACAGCAAGACGAGCCCCGGTTCGATTCTCGGCTCGGGTGCTTTTCTGTTGTGGAGTTTGCCTTTTCTCCCCGTGCCTGCGTGGGTTTTGGCCGGGTACTCCGGTTTCCTCCCACAGTCCAAACACATGCCGCTGCCTAAGTTCATTGGCCTGACAATCTCTCACAGCACAACCCACAGTCACGGTCTAAAATACTAGGTTGGTTGTCCTGACTAAATTCCCCCCGGTGCCCTGAGATGTTGTGAATTGCTTACCCCTCCCTGCCGGACAACTGTTAAAAAGAGCTACATCGCTCAACAGTTCCTTCCAGTTTGAATCCAAAAAAACTGACAGACGTCTTCGTGTTTTTGCCCTGCGTGTGGTTGGCTGTTTTACGTTTTTGGAACAACCAATGGGCGTGAAGGTTACCGTTTAAAATAACTGGTTAAACTTTAACTTTTGTAAGATGACACTCACAACAGTCAATAATAGTGTTGCTATGCACTTTAGTGCAGTTTTTTGGCAAAGCAGAATCTCTGGAGAATGTAGCTGAAGGCAATGCATTTGTCTGTTTGATTCCCCAACAGATATGGTGAATAATTACACGGATATTGGCAACTTCCATGCAGTGATGTGCGTTGCTAGCGATTTCTAATGATTTACAACTACGATTGTAAATCCTTAGCATTGTTTCAAAACAAGGTTGGGCCCAGTTTATAGACGGTGTCTCAAAACCAGTCCAGAGTTTTGTGGAGGCAGCGAAGGGTTGGTTGGTGGAACACAGAAATTCGTGAAACATCCACAAATGTTGGAGCCGGCTAACCGCGTGGCTGCCTTTCCCCCTCCCCGGTCTGTCTGCGGTTTCCTCGCGCCTCTGAGTAATTCTCTATTTGAATTAATACCTTCAACATTGAATTAATATGTGCCACGCGTTGTAAATTGTATCAATGCATTTTAATGTAACTTAACCGTGAATATGTTAACATTTAAACAAACGCTTGTTGAGGTCTAGCGCCCTGAGAGCCCGGCCCTGTATCGGGAGCGTTTCTCTGCCCTGGTCCCCATCCCTCCCTAGGCATGGTGAGACAGCGGTGGGCCCGAGTCACTCATAACAATCATTATCATCTGGCATGAGCTATCCACTGCTGGACGAAGAATATTATGGTATCCGCGCGGGGGTCCTGGAACCAATTTCCCCGCGGATAGCGGTTATAATATCACTATGGATTGTCAAAATGCCAACTTTGGACGTAACTTTCCAACTACTGCGGTGGCATAGTGGCATAACCATAACTAACGTGGATTGCAGTACAGCTAACAACAAACACGTCTCATAACGGGGCCAACGAGCAATCGGTCTTAGAGGGAGAGTGCAAGCTGAGAAAAATCTGCAGTCTCAACAGCTCTCAGGCTAACCACAGAGAATTAGATAAAGCCGAGGAGACACGGTGGACAAGGACACTTGCCTAAAGCCAGCTGTGTGATCACAGGCTTCCGATAACTCCCTCTCATCCGGCACAGATATCCATCCCTCCCTTCCTCCACGCAAACATCGGCATATGCCGTGCTTCCTCCACTCCACGTGGCACACACAGGGCCTGCCCAGATGCGCACCGTCTTTTATTGGCTCCATCTTTTGCCAGCCGGATGGACGTTGCTGTGGCTGTGATCAATTTATTTCCAGTGACGACCAGAGTTAGCACAACTGGGCTTGCAATCCAAATGTCACCGGTTCCAATTTGCCCACTGAAACAATGGGCGGTGTGGTAACATCTGTGCCTCACTGAAACAAAGTCTAGCCCGAGGCAATTCGATTCCCACCTCGGGTGGCTTTCTGTGTGGAGTTTATGGTTCTCCCCCTGTTCTGCGTGAGTGTCCTCCGGGTTCTCCGGTTTTCTCCCAAAAATAAAGAAACGCTCATTAATTAATTCACCGATAACATCATAATGTATAGGAAGCAGGGTCTGGCCGGCTGATCGCCTGGCTGACTCCCGCACTTTCTGCGGTTCCCTCGTGCTTCCAGTTTCACCCCCCGTTTTATCCCAGGGTTGCCATCTGTCCTCGGTTTTCCAGGATCGTCCTCCTTTTTGAGGCAGCTGCCATGGGAAGTTTATAGGTTTTCCTGAAACAAGTCCTCTCTTTCTCTCTCTTGTTTTGTTTGTCCCCACAATACGTCTGGGGTTTTTGTCCCTCAGAGGTGGCAACCCTATTCTGCCCATCCACCCAGCTACACATCACTGGACACTCCGGTTTCCTTTTACAATCCAAAGACATGCTGCTTAGGTTAATTGGCCTGCGGACTAAATTGCCCTGTGATGGACTGGCGTCCTATGCTTGGTATAGCCCTGCCTTGCGCCCTGTGTCTGCCGGGATAGGCTCCGGCTCACCGCCGACCCTGTACGGGATTAAGCGGTTTCTGACAATGGATGGATGGACAGGTAGTCGATTGGCAGGTTGCATATGGTGGGATAAAGTGTGGGTACTCTCACCTCTCAAGACGTCTGGCCAACAAGCAAGAGTAGGCCAAAAATGCCCTCTATAGAGGCTCTCTTGAGCTTCCTCTTATGGAAGTCTTTCCGTCAGCTGTGGCACGAGCCAACAGTTGCAAGACTCTACCGTTTGCCTAGCGCCAAAAAATGGAACACGGTGTCTCCTCCGCAGTAAAGCATGGATGTGGGGAGTAGAGTTACGGTGTGGTTGGGCTATTGTGCGAGCCCAAGGTGCGATTGCTGTTCCCACTGAGTGCGGACTTTCTCCGCGCTTCGGGGCCACTGACACCGGAACTGTCACACGGCGCATTTGTAAGACGAACCTGGCTTTCAGTACCACAACGACTTCCAGGTCAAGCCTAACAAAGCACTCTGACTGTGTGCAATCGTGGCCCACAGGCCCTTTCCTATTAAACCAGCTGGGACACTGGGAAACGTGTTATGTGGGAGGCGCTGTCCCATTATTTTGGACGCCATCGATTAAACGTTCAATGGTTCTTTTACTTGACAATATAAGAAGGCACTTTATCTTCTGTACGAATTGTACTGAATCGGGTTTAACATCAATTTACATACAGCGCATAGTTACGAACAAGAAACCAGCATGGGAAAAATTTGCATTCGAGGAAACTAAGCACTGAAGTTAATGAAGAATAAATCCACTGATTGCCCAACAAGTGTGATTCTGTGGATGGCTGAGGATTTTTATGTTACCTGTCTAGTTGGCTAACTCATGCATTGTACTGATGTAGGTTTTCACAGCTCGATTCATGATGGTTGCTCTTCAGAGCTGTTCTTTTGGCATAGCTCTGAAGAGCAACCATCATAGCTCATGCATTACCATGTAAACATCAAAGACCCATGACCAAGTGGCCAATTTTACCGTATTTGCTTATAATCTCCCATGAATAATTTTCATTCTAGCAAAACCACATTTCTCAATATTCAATAATTTATATACAGCAGAATCGTATGCTTTAGACACGTTTTTAACCTTAAATGCAGATATACTATTCACGTATCTTTGTACATTTTATATACACCAACAGTTTAATCTCGAAGCACACACACAATACTATTCGTGACTGAAACCATGACGTTCTCAAGTGTATACTTAAGGGTATTTCAATCCAGCAACTACGTGAATTACCAAGAATGACGGTCTCTTTCAGACACTGTTTTCATAAAAAACAACGACTATATATGGGCACACAGGTCTTTAAGCTTTGAATGTCGGTATTGGTGGAATTTCATGGTGGTTAATCTTTTCAATAGCCCTGCTGTGCCTGCGGGTGTACGAGCCGATTCGGAAAGGTGCCACACTATTGATGAATGATTACACAGATTCTGATTGGCGACAAGCCCAAAGACAGGGAGTCTGCACAGGATTGGTTTGGATTTATGGCCCTAGGAGTTGCGGCTCAGGCTGGTCTCCGAAGATGGATTTGCATGTGTAAACTGGCAGAAGGCAGATATTGTGTTGTCACCGGAGAAGGGCATCAGCTATGGATTGCTGCGGATTACCGATGGTAGTGTAGCGCGGCATTTTTCTAGTCTGCGCCTACACCACTTGTCAATACATTCCTTCACACTTTACTGATGATAAATACCATCGTTATGTTGAGAAATGTACAACTTATGCAAATATGCACGTGTTAGACTCACACACACGGGAGTGCAACATATTCTGTGGTCAGAGAGGTGTCTGTTCTTGTGCTTCATTGTTGATTGCTTGATTTGGATTGACGTTGTTTCCCCCTCGTGTCTGTCTCTCTGTCTTCCTGTCTCTGTGTCCCTATGTCTCCCCCTCCCTCCCTGTCTCCCTCCGTGTTTGTCTTTAAGGAAGTGACGGCCATCTTAGGGGACGCTGGCAGATTTTTGCCGCTTTTAAGATTGCCAGTTTCACGACCTTTCAGTATATTCGAAGCAGCCTTAATCATTTAATTTGTTTTTGTTCCTTTGGTTTTATATGTATTTACTTTTAGTTGTTGACATGCCGTTCTCTTCGCGGCCCTTGTGCAGCGCTTTGTGACCCTCGGGTGAAAGGCGCTATATAAAACGCTATTATTATTGTGCAATTCGTAGTTGATAAGCAGATAGGCGTATAAGCCAACGTGGCCTGTAACACAGAGAGCTAGAATAAGGGTATAAAATGAGCGTTAACAAACATTACCACTTGAGTCCGATAATGTTCCAAAACTGCCTCAATCAAACAAAGAAAACGAGGATAAATGGTGTGTTCTGTGGCAAAGCGGTTGCATGCCGTGTGGGTGAAAAGAGTTGACTGCAAGTCGATGTTTAGTTGAAATCAGAAGTCAATGTGAGGCTCCTCTTAACTCTTTGGAGCAATTACCGTGACGGCAGTCATGGAGGAGAGATGAGGCAACGGATCAATGATGAGAGAGTGGCTACAGAAAATCACAAGGTTATAGTGGAAACCAGAAAACAGGTTTTAGGTAACCAGGCATCTGTGAAATCATGTAGTTTACCTTTCTAATCATATTCTTCTGAGTGTGTATTTTGTTATTCGACCTACCATCACCAAAAACCCGAGACAAGTGAAGACAAGCAAACGCAAATTTGCAAAATAACATATCACGGACTTTTTCAAAAAAGCATAACTGAAAATCCCATGTCCGCGTGGGCTTTCGTCGGGCACTCTGGTTTCCTCCCACGGTCCAAAGACATGCTGCTGCATAGGTGAATTGGCCTGCGGACTAAATTTCCCCCGGTGCCCTGTGATGGACTGGCGTCCCATCCTGGATATAGCCCTGGCTTGCGCCCTGTGTCTGTCAGTATAGCCTCCGGCTCACCGCAAACCTGTACAGGATCAAGCGGTTTCTGACAATGAATGAAAGAATATCCGAGTATAATTTCAATCTCCCTAAGATACAGTTGTTAGAGACGAAGCGCGTTTAAAAGAAAGGATCCCTGCCTTGCCCCCCGTCTCCCCCCCCCCTCCCACCAAAATAAACAACAACAAAAAAAATAGATCGACAGAGCCTCCTGAATTCTCGACCTGTGTTGAGTTTAGTTGCGTGAGAGAAGTCAAACAAAGCACGGACGACGATGGACATGCGGGAGGGGGACATATGGAAGGGAAGAAAACTGTTATTGTTGCTGTTTCAACCTGTTGCACATCTGCACGGTGTTGGTGGCATATTGTTGTAATAAAATATATGGGGAAAAAAAACCTGTCAATAGTTACGTCTGGAAAATTATATAAGTACCAGCTTTTATACAATCATTTCCAAACGTACAATCGTGGCAGTTCTTTGATCACACGCACATTATAAACGTGTTTTCCCATCGATTTATAAATGTGCAGAGAAGAATTGACAAAATGCACACAATCAAAAACTACTTACAACGCCCTTCCTGGTCGGAGCAGGGCTTTGCTCGTGACATTGTGTTCTGCAAAATATCCGGCTTAGATAGTAATTTCTGGGGCCAACAGGGCGAGTGAAAAAATGACCCTAACAATCCTGGCACAATGCAACACACTAACTGCCAAGGAGTGGCATGCGAGCGGCAAGGACACACACACCCCAACACAGCGAGCACTGGTGGCCCTGATTGATTTACTATACAAGCAGAATAAAAGGGACATTCTCACAAGTCTGGTGGTCCACTGCTTCACAGGCCAATTTCTTATGCCTTGCCATTGACTGGTGTGTGTGTGTGGGTGAGTTGATCAAGTGAATTCATTCAAAGGTTGTATGCAATGTCGGCGCTTGATTTACACGCGAAATTTCACCTGCGAAGGTGAGAATAGCTTATACGGAGGGATGGTGTTGCGTTATAAAGCTGACAATAACACATGTTCGTCAAAACCGGGCACACGTTAGACATTAAGTCCTTGTCTTACTATATTATTTAACACATTTTGTCGTGAATTGTGAGATAAACTAAAGCTTCAGTATATTTAATAAGCACACATATATTATTTGCTTGCAAGTTATTGGCGTTACAGCAATTTTTCCAAGGACCCAAAGGGGTATTTACTGGTTCAGCATTGCGCATCTTGGTAAGATCATAAAAACTGAAAATAAGCTCCCAACACAAAGCAACATGTCAGTATCGAGCAACATACGGTACAACCTGAAAACAGATTAGAGATCTAGATTTGCACAAACAATAACATTGTTTTAGTTGAGCTTACATTTTAGCCGACCCTACTCATGCGTGTGGCGGTGAAGCTACTGTAATGATGTAGGTTTTCACGGCTCGATTAAGCTACTGTTTTTTGATAAGCATATATTGATGGAGACGAAAATAATGGGGCATTTATGTATTTAACCATCAGAGCGTCACTGAGTCTTAGGACCTTTTTGGAAAGCACCCTGCTTCGGGTTGCTTGGACAATTCCTTTGGAAAGTGTGTGTTGCAAGTGATAGGAAAGTAGAACAATTGGGGGAAAAACCTACCATGCAACACAGAATGGCAGCCACAGAATGGAATGTACTTGAGAGAACCACTACCATGGGGGTAGAGCAATGGGGTCAGCTCATGTATGGTGAAGGGGATCAAGGTAGAAGCGTTCACGTTGCGATCCCTGTCAAGTAATACTTAGTAGTACCTACAAGTTCTACCAAACACTTCGAAGCTGAGCTGAAAGACAACGATGTCCAGAAGCTCAACAGATGCCAGAAGCCCCTCAGTCTGGAGCAAGAAGAGAGGCCAATGCCCGCCTTTAATGCCAACACTGACTATTATATCTCTAAATGTTGAAGGGCTGTCTGCAACTAAAGAAGAACTTGTTGCAAAGGAAACTGTCATATCACCATCACGCTTCGAAGAATCGAATCGAATTCGAATGTATGGTGAAGCGACATAGACTTGGTGAAGGCATGGGAAAGCCTTCTTTAACAATTGCTCTTCATCATCATCATCGCCTGATGATCGTTGCCTGAGGATGCCTCCAACGTGGGAGGCGAAAAGTCACGAAGAAGAGAGAAGGAACGCTCGACACGGCTATCCAGAAGCAGCAGCTCTTGAGTGCAATTCTCATACATTGAGCAGTGAAAACCTACATCAGTACGTCCATATATATAACTAAACTAACATTATCTTGGGCGGCAAGGCGGTGCGGTGAGTAGAGCTGCCGCATCACAGCAATAATAACCCGGGTTCGCATCCCGTCTCGGGTGCCTTCCTGTGTGGAGTATGCATGTTCTCCCCGTGCTCGCGTGGGTTTTCACCGGGGCCTCCGGTTTCCTCCCATAGTCTAAAGACATGCTGTTGCATTGGTTAATTGGCCTGCTGACTAAATTGCCCCTGGTGTCTTGTGATGAACTGGCGTCCCATCCTGGGTATAGCCCTGCCATGCGCCCTCTGTCTGCCGGGATAGGCTCCAGCTCACCGCAACGCTGTACAGGATGAAGCGGTTTCTGACAATGAATGAATGAACATTACGTCCATGAGTCTACTGGTTTCACGGATGGTGTGCAAAGGTGGGTAGGATCAAGACTCGCCCAGTGCGTTACACACGTAGGCTGTGTGCCAACAGTTTAACACCGAGAAGGTGCTCTCATAACAAAGTGCTGATTTGAGTTTAACGCTAACCCATGCGTCACCGCTTCTATAAATAGAAAAAAATGCTGCCAGCATGTCTGAGCTACGTGACGTAATCCAGTCGTGGGAGTGGATCTTTGGGGCAGATGAGACGCGTTTCTGCGTTTCTTTCCGTGAGATTGCTCATTCTGACAATCAATCCAAAACTATCCATGCATACATTTTATAAACCGCTTGTACTGGTGAAAGGTCACGGCGGCAAACGTCCAAGGAGGGTGGACCGAATCTACCACTACACAAGCCCAGGCCTGACGCCCTACAGGTTCACAATTTTTTTTAAACGGACAACTCAATTCTGGCACAGGTGTCCGTGTTTTGCTGAATGCTTTTCTGTTGGACGACTGGGACAACAGACAGTGTCGGTACCCGATTAATTAATTACACAGTCGAGTCTATATCGGCAGACACAGAAAACAAGGCAGGGCTGTACCCATGATGCCAGCTCTTTTTAACAGTTGTCCAGCGGGGAATGGTGACAAAGCTACAACATCTCATGGCACCGGGGGCAATTTAGTCAGCAGGCCAATTAACGTAGGCAGCAGCATGTTTTTGGACTGTAGGAGGAAACCACAGTACCCGGAGAAAACCCACGTGAACACGGTGAGAACATGCAAACTCCACACAGAAAGGCACGATTGAGCTTAGAGTACTTCATTAAAATGTAAAGGACTGCTTTGGTACTGACGTGGAAGCACATACCTTGCTCATTAACAAACATATGCAATAGGTTGACGGCATAGGTAAAAGGGCCTGCAGTTCACGCCCGACTTGTTTAATTAATACATTTACAGTAAAAAAACAAACACTGATACGGCAGCAGCATAGAATGCTAAACATTTGTTTGCGTTTCTATGACGTGCGTACGTATATGTTTTCTCATTGTTTGAATTTCTCGGGATTAATTCAAAGTAAAGTGCGTGGGGGTCGGCGGGAGGGTAAGGAGGGAGCTGACGTTGAGTTATTTATAATCCCCCACAGTTGACATTGAATGAAAAGTCACGTTCGTAGAAGCAACACAAATATTGACCAAAATGCTTAATTGGTCTCAGTTTCTCCTCGTGGCAACAGCCTCTATGGTGATCAGCGGGTGTGCGTGTTGTTTTGATTCACAGTCCTGTGTTATGACCGTCTATCTGTCCTGCGGCTGCATATTGGGCACTCCGTTGTGTCCTGTTGCTTCAGAGTGCGTGGCTTCTGCTTAGAGGATTTGGAGCAACAATCCAGGTCAAGGGGTCAAATCATCCCATTATCCCCCTGGATCAACGTAAATACAGTAGGTCCGCTTTGCTACTCGAGGCTGTACGATGGAGCAAGCCCCCGTTCCAGTTGTGTCCATCTATCCATCGATTGTCAGAAACCGTGGCGCAGTGAGTAGCGCTGCCGCCTCACAGCAAGAAGACCCGGGTTCGAATCCCCGGCTCTCGGAGGCCTTTCTGTGTGGAGATGAGCTCTTCTCAAATTCGAGTGCAATGACTATTTGACTTGAGAGAATTACAGTGCTCGCTTCTGTTCGTCAAGGGATCCGTGACTGCATTTGTTTCAGGGAAAATATTTATACCGAAAACACTGATGGCTGCTACCTGCCAGACCAGCCTGCATGATTTCTGCACACATACCCCAGGTGTATCTTCCGTTCCATCTGTTCAGGACCGATGGGTGTACTTGGGTGTCCTTGAGAGATCTGGACGTTCACTTGTGCGATGAATAAACCAAAAATAGAAGTGACACTTGAATCCATAGTATATCTATTTTTATGGGTTCGGTCAAGTAAAACATAATAATCTTTCGTAAACCCGTTTCCACCCGACACAGGCAATTAGTGAGGGTTGTCACGTGAACAAAACGTGCCAATCCTTTAATACTTCAGCACACTGGTATATTGGCGAGCGAACCCACAACAACTTACAACACTTTGACGTGACCTAGCACACGGATAACATTGGTCACGAAAGCCTTCGTGGTAAAATTGAATGTTACCAAACGAGAGTTATTCAGCATTAAAAAATCTGGTGAAAACCGGTATGGCTTAATAGCCAGTGTCAACACCAAGTATGCTCCGAATTATTTATGAACAACACGATCCTACTAAACAGCACTTTGTTCTCCTCCAAAATGCATTGACAATGAACATTGCGTGTAACACGTTGCCTGAGTGGCTAAGGAATCATCCCAGATCTTGTTTCATCTGTTACATCCAGTATTGACAACGGTATGGGTCTTGACACCTTGCAGTCATCTCACATTGGTGCCAGGGTTCAGCTTCACCAGAAATAGAGGCAGAATGTACGGATGGGAGACACGTTGTGTGTGTTTAACACCCGTGATTGCATTTATAATGGTGTGGCGATGAGTGAACCCTGGTTGGAATGCAGTCAGTACGTCAGTTTGAAGGCAGCTGGAGTTGGGAGAGACCAGGTCTAACCGACCTGTTGGCAGCTGTTCAAGTAAAGGTCTCTGTGCGTCACGCGCCGTTTGTCTGTCTCACTCAGTGTGGACAGCAGTTTGAGGTCACGGTTACATCGGAATCTCTGTCTCGTTGACGTGATGCGTCGCAAATTGGGCACGAGGCGGCGTTCACTGGGGATTTCCACGTGCTTGTGAGAGCCGTGACGCCAAGGCGCTAACAAGTTCGCTCCTATGCGATCGAGTCAAAAAGTCAAAGTCAGGCCATGCTCAGCTGAGCGTTGAGGGAGGTCACCTCAGTGGCCCTGACCCCCGTGTTGGAAAAATCCACGTTCATGCGACAGGTGCCGATCATATCACTAAACAACCACGGCTGCTGTCTGCAGCGTTGGCAACCATTTTACATACCCAGAAAATATGAATTGTTTGAGATGACGCTCAACTGCGATTTGAGCAGTAGCAGCAACAAGCATTATGATTTCCAATGCATTGGCTGTTATTGGAATATACTACTGGCCTTACTGGCCCTAACAGTAACGATGAAGGGACTACTCCCTGAAATTATGATATGAAGACAGGACTATTTATATTGGAAACTCAACCACTATCTAATTATTGTGCATCTACATTTATTGGAGAGGCAGCCAGCGAGGCTTTGCTAATTTTCATCAAAGGCCTCTGCTCTGCTTGCATCTTGAAAAGTAGAAATCTTCTATACAGTGGACACGAGTCAGCTGTTTCTGAAACAGTTTTTAGCTTTACTGCACCTCAGTGCAGACACATCACTGCCAAGCCAAAGAACCTACGTGACACATAGGTGCGGTACAAAACAGCGTACCCCAAAGGCATGAAATACCGTAGCTGGTAATAATACTGTACTGTCATCAACACATTAAAATCGATTACTATTGATACGTAGAAAAGTCAAAGGGTCACCATGGGTCAAGGACCACTGGGATGGGGCTCAACCTTCGATGGTTGGCCAATGAGTGAGAAGTGCAAATCCCATGTTTCTATCGTGGCCGTCATTAAATGGTAATCGTTCCCACGACTGCACATGGTTGAATGACTAATTTGCCCGGAATTAGTATTTCAACAAACGACCTTCCAAATTGTTCTCTACCAACACAGATTATTTAATATCTGTTTTTATATATATTAACAAAAATAATCATTGAAAGCATCACATCTCTGGCAAAGGCCCAAGGAAATCGCAGGGGGGGAGGGAGATCCAGGCAGTCAGCCGGTGCCAACCCGACAAACACTGCTTCCTATATTAGTGTCATCAATTCGCATGCTCGTTGTGTTGCAGGAGTCCCGTAAAGAGCTTGCAAGCTCACTGGGTATTTTTTCTGCCGTAATAATACATATCTATCTATATATCATGATGTCATCGGCCAATTAATTGATGAGGGTTTTTTTAGTTGTCGGAGGCAAATGGAGAACCCGGAGGAAACCCACGCACAACAGTGGGGAGAGAACACACAAACGCCGCACAGAAAGGCACACGAGGTGGGAATCGAACTGCCCCGGCCAGGCACGTCGCAGCTGCGGGTGTTGCAGGAAAAAGTGGGGGTGATGGAATCATGTTTCTGTGAAAGTGCGGGTGTCGCAATATATGATATGTGACTACCTCAGGAAAAAGTGGGGGGGATGGAATCATGTTGCTGTGAAAGTGCGGGTGTCGCAAGACCCGTGGCTGCGACGCGCCTGGCCTCGGCCACACTAGTGGCTCAGATGCACCATGGATTCAGTGGAAGACACTCAACCGCCTGAGAACTAGAACGGGACGATCAAAAGATGCTTT